>JASVEL010007763.1:0-100354 GCA_032618575.1 Nicotiana noctiflora
ATCAGCCCCCAGTGGTTGAGGCTCCAGCAGCACCCGCTCAGGCACCGACAGTGCGTATTGTTATTCTTGGTCTTCAGGAGGCATTGGCCAAGATATTATCTGTTTGCACTGGGTTGGCTCAAGCAGTTTCAGCTACTACTGCAGCAGCGACATCTCAGACCGGGGGTGGTCATCAGACCCTCGCAGCTCGCACACCAGAGCAGTTTGTGCAGGGACTTCAGATGCCAGAGGCAGTCCTAGCTCAGGTAGTTGCACTGGCTATTCTAGTTGCGCCAGCCCCATGGTATGTTGTTCCGGTGATGCCTGACGACGAGCAGCGTCGATTAGAGAGATTTGGCAGACTTCAGCCGCCTACATTCAGTGGTACTGAGGGCGAGGATGCCTAGGGATTCTTGGACAAGTGTCAATGGATGTTGCGTACAGTAGGGATTCTTGAGTCCAGTGGTGTTTCTTTTACTACATTGTAGTTTTCGGGTCCGACATTCATTTGGTGGGAGGAGTTCGAGAGGCGTAGGCCTGCAGGGGCAGCACCCCTTACTTGGCAGCAGTTTTTCACTCTCTTTTTAGAGAAGTATATGCCACAGTCCCAAAGAGAGGAGCTGCGTCGCCAGTTTGAGTGGTTAGTGCAGGGTGATATGTCAGTGACTCAATACGAGTTGAGATATACTTAGTTGGCCAGGCATGCTATTTGGATGATCCCGATAGATCGGGAGAGGATTAGGAGGTTCATTGAGGTCCTCAACTATTCTATTCGTATCTTGATGACCAGGGAGAGAGTAGTGGCAGTGTCTTTTGAGGGGCTTGTGGATATGGCATGCCAGATTGAGGCGGATCGTCGCCGTGAGCGAGAGGAGAGGGAGGCCAAGAGGCCTCGAGGTTCTGGTAGCTATAGCGGTGCTCCATCCAGGGGCCAGTTTCATGAGGGCAGAGGTCGTTCATCTAGACCTCCTCAGTCAGGTCGCCCAGAGCATAGTGGGGCTTCTTCCGGCGGTGGCCGTCAGGGTTTTCAGTAGGGCCAGCCTTCACTCAGCGCCCTCCTAGCTTAGAGTTCAACACCTTCTTCTTCAGCCCAGGGTTCATCTGCGGTGAGGGGTTCCATTTAGTCCCCTTCTCCAGCGCCAGGCAGTTGTTTTGAGTGTAGCGAGTTTGGCCACATTAGAAGGCAGTGTCCTCGACTTTGCAGGGGTAGATCTCAGCAGAGGGATCATCCCTCCTCTTCAGCTCCATCTATTTCAACACCATCCCGGGCTAGTAGGGGTGGAGGTGAGTCTTCTAGAGGTCGCCCCAGGAGTGAGGAGCGATCGAGTGGTGGTCAGGCACATTTCTATGCACATCCGGATAGCAGAGATATTGTTGCTTCAGATGCAGTGATTACAGGTATCATTTCAGTTTGTCGCAGAGATGCTTCTGTTTTGTTTGATCCCGGGTCTACATATTCATATGTGTCTTCTTATTTTGCACATTATTTGGGTGCGACCCGTGGTAGTCTTGCTTTTTTGCCGGTTCATGTATCCACCTCTGTGGGTGATACGATTATTGTGGATCACGTCTATCGATCCTATATTGTTTCTATTGGGGGTCTGGAGACCCGAGCGGATCTGCTATTGTTAGGTATGGTGGTTTCGATGTGATTTTGGGCATGGATTGGCTATCCCCGTGCCATGCTATTTTGGACTACCAAGCCAAGGCAGTTACATTGGCTATTCCTGCGATTCCTCAGATTGAGTGGTCGGGTTCGACTAATTATGTCCCTAGCCGTGTGATTTCATTCTTAAAGGCTCAGAGGATGGTTGAAAAAGGGTGTTTGTCATATTTAGCGTTTGTGAGGGATGTGGGAGTTGAGACTCCTAGTATTGATTATGTACCCGTTGTGAGGGACTTTTCAGATGTGTTCCCATCAGACCTGCTGGGCATGCCACCGGACAGGGATATCAATTTTGGTAGTGATTTGGTGCCGGGCACTCAGCCCATTTCTAATCCTCCTTATCGTATGGCACCAGCTGAGTTGAAGGAATTGAAAGAACAACTTTAGGAGCTTTTAGATAAGGGATTCATTCGCCCTAGTATGTCATCGTGGGGTGCACCACTGTTGTTTGTTAAGAAGAAAGATGGCTCAATGAGGATGTGCATTGATTATAGATAGCTGAACAAGGTAACAGTAAAAAACAAGTATCTTCTACCGGGCATTGATGATTTATTTGATCAGCTCTAGGGAGCGAGGGTGTTCTCGAAGATTGGTCTTCGTTCATGCTATAATCAGCTGAAGATTAGAGATTCTGATATTATGAAGACAGTATTCAGGACGAGATATGGGCACTATGAGTTTCTTGTGATGTCTTTTAGGCTGACCAATGCCCCAGTCGCGTTCATACACTTGATGAACAGTGTGTTCCGGCCATATCTGGGTTCTTTCGTGATTATGTTCATTGATGACATCCTGGTGTACTCTCGTGGCCAGGATGAGCATGCTCGGCATTTGAGAGTTGTGTTGCAGAGGTTGAGGGAGGAGAAATTGAATGCGAAGTTCTTCAAGTGCGAGTTTTGGCTCGAGTCTGTAGCTTTTCTGGGTCATTTGGTGTCTCATGATGGTATTCAGGTTGACCCGAAGAAGATAGAGGCGGTGCAGAGTTGGCCTAGACCGTCCTCATCTCCGAAGATCCGGAGTTTTCCTGGTTTGGCAGGGTATTATCGCCGGTTTGTTCAGGGATTTTCATCCATTGCTTCTTTTTTTACCAGATTGATGCAGAAGGGTGCACGATTCGTGTGGTCGGATGGGTGCGAGGAGAGCTCTCAGAATCTCAAGACAACTTTGACCACAGCTCGAGTGTTAGTATTGCCATCAGCTTCAGGTTCATATACCGTATATTGTGATGCCTCGAGAGTGGGGATATGTTGTGTATTGATGCAGGAGGGTAGAGTTATTGCTTATGCTTCTCGTTGGTTGAAGCCTCATGAGAAGAACTACAATGTTCATGATTTGGAGTTAGCTGACATAGTTCATGCCTTGAAGATTTGGAGGCACTATTTGTACGGCGTGTCCTGTGATGTGTATAATGATCATCATAGTCTCCAGCATTTGTTCAAACAGAAGGATCTTAATTTGAGGCAGCGGAGGTGGCTTGAGTTGCTCAAGGATTATGACATTACTATTCTATATCATCCGGGGAAGGCCAATATAGTGGTCGATGCTTTGAGCCGAAAGGCAGTTAGTATGGGCAGATTGGCGAATATTCCAGTTGGGGAGAGACCATTTCCAAATGATGTTCATGCATTGGCCAATCAGCTAGTGAGGTTGGATATTTCAGAGCCCAGCAGGGTGTTGGCTTGCGTTGTTTCTCGGTCTTCCTTATATGATCGCATTCGTGAGCACCAGTATGATAATCCACACTTGTTTGTCCTTAAGGACAGAGTTCAGCATGATGATGCCAGAGATGTCACTATTGATGGTGATGGTGTGTTGAGGATGCAGGGCTGGATATACGTGCCTAATGTTGATGGCCTTTGTGAGTTGATATTGGAAGAGGCCCATAGCTCGCTATCCATCCAGGTGCCGCAAAGATGTATCAGGATTTGAGACAGCATTATTGGTGGAGAAGGATGAAGAAGGATATTGTGAGTCATGTAGCACGGTGCCTCAACTGTCAGCAGGTTAAGTACGAGCATCAGAGGCCTGGTGACGTGTTTCAGCGTATTGATATTCCCGAGTGGAAGTGGGAAATGATCACTATGGACTTTGTTAGTGGACTCCCTCGAACAGCGAGGATGTTTTATTCAGTTTGGGTGATTGTGGATAGGCTGACCAAGTCAGCTCACTTTATTCTTGTGTGTACTACATACTCCTCGGGGCGGTTAGCAGAGATATTCATTCATGAGATTGTGAGATTGCATGGAGTTCCAGTTTCTATTATATCAGACATAGGTACTCAGTTTACTTCACAGTTCCGGAGGACATTTCAGCGTGAGTTGGGATCACAGGTTGAGTTGAGTACTACATTTCATCCTCAGACGGACGGACAGTCCGAGCGTACCATTTAGATCTTGGAGGATATGTTGCGCACTTGTGTTATTGATTTCGGTGGTTCATGGGCTGATTATTTGCCTCTTACAGAGTTTTCTTATAACAACAGCTACTAATCCAGTATTCAGATGGCACCATATGAGGCATTATATGGGAGACATTGTAGATCTCCAGTTGGTTGGTTTGAGCCACATGAGGCTAGGTTGTTGGGGACAGAGTTGGTCCATGATGCATTGGACAAGGTGAAGGTAATTCAGGAGACACTTTGCACAGCCCAGTCGCGCCAGAAGAGTTATGCGGACCGGAAGGTCCGGGATGTGTCTTATTCAGTGGGTGAGAAGGTCTTACTGAAGGTTTCGCCTATGAAAGGCGTCATGATATTTGGGAAGAAAGGGAAGCTCAGTCCGAGATTCATTGGCCCTTTTGAGATTCTTAGGAGGATTGGAGAGGTATCATATATGCTTGCTTTGCCACACAGTCTATCGGGAGTTCATCAGGTGTTTCACGTGTCTATGCTCCGAAAGTATGTTGGCGACCCATCGCATGTGTTGGATTTTGGTATAGTTCAGCTCGATGATGACTTGACCTATGATGTGGAGCCTATAACTATATTGGGTCATCAAGTGCGGAGATTGAGATCCATGGATATTGCATCAGTGAAGGTTCAGTAGAGAGGTTGGTCCATGGAGGAGACCACTTGGGAGACCAAGCAGGAGATGCGGAGCAGATATCCTCACTTATTTGAGTCTCCAGATATGTTGCTTGACCTGCTCGAGGACGAGCGTCCGACCCGTCGTCATGAGAGGTACCACCCCGTTTTCCCTTTATTATGTTGTTTCATGTTTCTATATCTGTATTAGAGTCTATCGGGTGATTTTGGGTTAAATCTGGTTGAAAATAAGGCATATAGCCTTTTAGAATGAAGCTTGTTTCAGAAAAGTCAACCTGAAGTTGACTAAGTGGTTAGAGGGCTCGGATGTGGATTCTGGTGATTCGGTAAGCTTCGGGAGGTGATTTGTGACTTAGGGGAACGATCAAAATTGAATTTGGAGGTCCGGTGTAGAAATAGGCTTGAATTGGCTAAGTTGGAATTTTGGCAGAATCTAGTCGATAGGTGAGATTTTGATTCGGGGGTCAGAATGGAATTTCGACAGTTGTAGTAGCTTCGTTAGGTGATTTTGGATATGTCTGCAAATTTTCAGGTCATTCGGACATCATTTGTTCAGGTTTTTGATGGAATATAGGTTTCGGGAGTTTTAGTTGAAACTTAGGCTTGAATCCGACTTGATTTGATGATTTTTTGTTTAATGATGTATTTTTATGATTGGAACAAGTTCGTATCGTGATTTGGAGTAGGTTGGTGATTTTGGTTGAGGTCCAGGGGGCCTCGGGGGTGATTCCGGCGGTCAAACGGACCATTTTGAGTTAAAGATCACAACTGAATTGTTGTCATAAATGTTGCAGACGTTTGCTCTATGCGATCTCAAGGGTTGTGATGCGATCGCATAGAAGGTTTGGAGGAGGCTCAGTTTTTGTTCAATGCGATCGCGGTCTGGGAGTTGCGATCGCATAGTTGATGAGGTTAGTGCTCTGCGATCGCAGGAGGAGCTATGCGATTGCATAGTGTATTGGTCAGGGGTCCCCAGTGAAGTCTTTGTGCTATGAGATCGCGGGGCATGTGTTGCGATCGCACAGGTCTTTTTGAGAGGCTGGAAAGTTTGTTCTATGCGATCGCATAGAGTAAATTAAATGTCGGGCAGATCAGTTAAATAACATTTCAGACGCGAGGGTTTCATAATTTCACATTGTTGGGCAAGTTTTGAATCTAGGGGACGAGGGATTAAGAGATTTCCGCCTAGATTTCGATTGGAGGTAAGTTTTATGGTCTAATTATGTAATTTTATCCTAGAATCTTCATCTATATCACTAAAAATTGGAGGAAATAAGGTGTAACTTGGAGTTTTGCTTGAAGCCTAAGAAAAATAAAAAATTAATGATTTGAAGGGGAAAATGCACTCCGGCTTTGATAAATTTTATATGTATGGCCTCGTGGCGAGACGAGGATTCTGAAAATGTGGATTTCATAATTTTTTTAGAAGCAAGCCCGGGGCTCGGGTTTTGGCAACTTCGTGTTTTTGGGTGTAATTCAAGTTATTTCGATTGGGTTATGTTCTTTTAGCCTATTTTGATGTATTCCTATTGGGTTTGATCAGATTCGGCACCCGTGGAGGTTGATTCTCGTGGCAAGGGCATCGCGGACTAGTGTTTAACTAGTGTTTGAGCCGGTTCGAGGTGAGTAATGGGTATGGATGATGACCTGAGGGTTTGAAACCCCGGTATATTACTATATAACGATGTATTGACGCAAGACACGTACTCTACTGTAAGTGCGGGGTCGACTGTGATTGGGGACTATGGCTTAGTCCGACTGTGTAGTATTATACTGTGTTGTTGGCTATAAATGAGCTTGTAAACCTTCTACTTGGATAGTTGTGAATATCTTTGGGTTGTGAGCCAGTTATTTGGATCATGTTAGGATCGTTATCATTGTTTCTATGATTATAGAATATTATCCTGATATCAGTCCCGAGCTAAACACTATCTAAATGGTTTTTTCCAAACTCTGGTATTTCTGGAGACTATTTTCTACTGTGATTGATAAAAAGAGATTTCAAATGATATTTTTTGTGCCTGTGAGGCTTGCATTGCATGTAGTTGGACTGGTAGTGGATCAGGTTGTGCGTCACAGCATATCACTGATATTGTGCTTGGGCTGTAGGAGCCCCTCCGGAGTCTGAATCCCACAATGAGCGCGGGTACCCAAATGGATCGGGCAACGCACCGTAGTGGTCATGTTCATGCATCTGCATTGCATTTAGACATATTTGTTGTACTGTCTTAACTGTCATTGCTTTATCTGTTATTTATACTACTGAAAGGATAAAAGAGAGTTATTACATAACTTTGCTTAGTCGTTTATTGGGTATTTTTACCTTCAATGTCTTTATCCGTGTTTATTACCACTGAGCTAGAAGTACTCACACTACTCCTTGCAACGTGTGTGCAGATCCAGATTCTTCACAGCAGGGTTGACTTAGAGCTAACTCTGGAATTTTGTCTAATAAGAACAGAAAGTACAGAAGGGCTAAAATACTAAAAGCAAGAACGAAAAGGGGCTCCTCTGTTTGCGGACACGGCAGATGTACCTCGAAGTCTCTAAGTAGTCACCTTCCTCAAGGATGATAAGCCTAAGAAGAATTACCTGGATCTACACATGAAGAATATGCGCAGAAGAGGCATGAGTACACCACAACGGTACTCAGTAAGTACCAAGTCTAACCTTGGTCGGATAGTGACGAGGAAGGTCGAGTCTACCGAGGTAAATAATAATAATAGTGACAAGTTAAGATAAACAATATAATTGAGAATATACAGTAAGAGTCTATACATGTTAATAAGAGTACAAAATCGGAAATATAATATAAAGACAAATCACTAGGTAACACCACTCACAATAGGGATAACAATCAGGGATCTCTTGGTATCCCGAAGATCTCTCGGTATCCTCAATATATATCAGGGATCTCTTGGTATCCCGAGGATCTCTTGGTATCCTCAATATATATCGGGGATCTCTTGGTATCCTCAATATATACACACTAGGGATCTCTTAGTATCCCGAGAATTTCTAGGTATTCTCAAATCAAGAATTGCCAGGTATTTCTTGTTATTCCGCACCTCAGTCCGAATCATAAATACGTACAGGGAATCTCCCGGGATGTCGTCCCATTGTCCCAAATTAAAACACCCAGAAACAACACAAGGATACTCAATTATATGCTAAATACATATCAAGGAAATATTTAATTCTAGTCTAGAATGCTTCACATAATGCAGTTAAGACAGTTTAAGCAAAAGGCAATTAAGTCAACTAAACATGTTTTTCTAAACTAACAACATGCTAAATTTGCAAGTAAAATAAACAAGAATGAAAAGAAATCAACTTAAATACTAAAAATAAAACTGTTTTTTTCTTTCAATAATTAGCTCAAGTACGCACTCGTCACCTCACGTACAAGGCATTTCAATTATCAAACATCATATCCTAAGGGGAAGGTCCCCTACACAAGGTTAGAGAAGCCACTTACCTCGAACCCACTCAAAATCAACTAGAACCACGTTCTTTCCATGCGTATCTGGCTCCAAATGACCCAAATCTATTCAATTCCATTTCATAATGTAAATAACACTTCAAGAAGCTGAATCTACGATTAAATTTTAAGCTAATACGCAAAATTATGTAAAATAACCAAAATGTCCCTCGGGCCCACGTCTCAAAATCGGGTAAAGTTTATAATTTTTAGAATCCTCACACTCACACGAGTCTATTCATATAAAAATCTCTCAAATCGAATGTCAACAACCCAATCTAAATCCAATAATCGATCTATGATGTTTATCCAATTTTCCCCAAATTTTTCCAACAAATTTGAAATTCAAGGGCTAGATTCAAGTTAGGAATTATGAAAATTGATCTAAGTTGGATAGAGATCACTTATCCAAGTTATCCAGGTGTAAAAGTCTTCAAAATCGCCCCTCCCGAGCTCCCAAATTCAGGAAATTTTGGGAATTAGCTTAAATCGATTTGAGGTTTTTAATAATCTGCGTAGGTAATTTGTGCATCACGAACGCGGAAGGACAATCGCGTTCGTGGAGAAGGAACTGAAGCTGCCAAGAAAAAGGCCATTGCGAACGCGAGATAAGGGTCGCGAACGCTGAGAATAAAGAGCATGGGTTTTCACGAACGTAGAGTCTGGGTCGCGAACACGAAGAAGAAAATAGCTACAACCCCTCAGTCCAAACTCTACTACGCGAACGCGAGGGATTGGGTGTGAACCGAAGAAGGAAAAAGGAAAACCATCATGAACATGGGAGGCTTAATGCAAATGCGAAGAAAAACAAGTTCCTCCTCCAAGATTCCTCTTCACGAACGCGGAGGAGAAGACGCGAATGCGAAGAAGGATACCAGCTAACAATTTTTCTGCAATTCAATAAGTTCTAAAAATGGTCTGTTGAGCATCCGAAACACACCCAAGGCCCCCGAAACCTCAACCAAACCTATGAACATATCCCATAACATCATTCAAACTTGTTCCAACCTTTGGAATGATCAAAAAAAATACCAAAACACCTATTTTTCATTGGATTCAATCTTAAGAATTTCAAAAACTCTAAAAACACATTTTCGATCAAAAAGTATACCAAACTTCGTTCGAATGACCTGAAACTTTGCACACACGTCACATTAAACACTAGGGAGCTACTCCAACTTCCAGAATTCTATTACAACCCTCGGATCAAAATCTTACTACCGGACCGGAAACCTTAAAAATTCAACTTTTGACATTTCAAGCCTAAATGAGCTATGAACCTCCAAAATACATTCTGATCCTACTCCTAACTTTGAAATCACCTAATGGAGCTGACGAAAATATCGAATTTCCTTTCCGAGCCCATCTTCATACGATTCCGACTATGATCAACTTTTCAACATTTAAGGAATGATTAAGGATACGGGGGAGTTTGTCTTAAGGCATCAAGCCAATATATGTTAATGATGTCAAGAATGTTAATTTTAAGTACAATATTATTCTAGAAATAAATTGCATGTGGGAAATAAAGGAATAAATGGGTGATAGTTTCCTCTCCTTGACAACAAAGAGAGCAAGTAGAGTCAATTTGCATGCTAATGTGGTCGAGGTATAATTTTGTTGGAATTTTGTTATACATATATTGCCATAGGAAATACTTTATTTTGTTTAGGGTACTAATCTTCTAGATCCAATCAAAGGAAGAAAGGAATGTTGAAGAGCAAGCGGGGTGGAGAAGGGACATTATCGGTATTGTGGAAAAGTTTCCATTAGAGTTTAAAAACTAGTAGGAACAGTAAGTGGAGTTATTATTAAGAGATAGATTTGTGGATAAGATAAGATTCCCGATTTGAAGGGGTAAATCAAAAGAAAGATTGGATAGATCCCAGTTGTCACACCCCTTTTTTTACCGAACCAAACCTTTCATTAAATCCTCTTAAATAAAAAAAAGGAATTTAGTAAAAAGCTTGAAAAGGGTTTTTCAATTTTGAAAGTGACAAAAATGGTGTTCAAAAGGAAATAACTCAGAGTCGCCACCTGACATTTGATTTCGGTGTGCCAGGCCACCGTTTTTTTTCTAAAAAAATAATTCTTTTCCTTTCAAAGCACTTGAGACTCTAAAAACTAAGTCTACACCAGAGATTCGGGTAAGGGGGTTCATTTGACTCGGGGAGAAGGTGTTAGGCACTCCCCGAATCCCGTAACTAGTACGGTTGCGTACATGATCAAGTTGGCTTTAAAATATTCAATTGAGGTAAAAACACAGAAAAAACAAAATAAACACGTATGAGGCTCGAGATCGTCCCCACCTAGTAAAAGAAAAATGAAAAATAAAACTAAAGTATTGCAAGCTCTACATTTAACCTCTAAATACAAGTGCCACGGGGCATTCCCCGGAATAAAATATATACAAGTCCTCGGGGCATACCCCAGATAAATATAACTAAAGGAACGACCCCTCGCCTCGAAACTAACAAAATCCTAAAGGCTTGCCCGAGTGTGGTCGGCCTAAAGCATGCTCCTAACGTTAAATACAAATAGGATAACTAAACTTAGTTTCAAAGCCTGATTTCACGCATAAACTACCACCAAATTTATCTTGATTTAAATTAACATGATTCTCATCCTCTTGAAAACCGATCCCTCGACCCCGTTGATTATTTCAAGGTTAATAAGATCCTAGTGGAGTTCTTACTTAGTAATCTCATTTTAATTTGGGCAACCAATACTACAAAAACAATTCACTCACCAATTCAATGAAAACAACAACCAGATCAATTCATCTCAATCAATAGACAAACAGTAAGTCATGAAATCAAGTAAAAGAACGATAAGGAAAGGGAAGAATAGACCTTTAATTGAGCAGCGAGCAAAGAAGCTAACGGGGATACGAACACGATGGAATCCTGAACTGAACCTCGTGCTCAAATGAATCTGAAAATCAGTTTTGAGGCAATTTCAGACGAACAACAATTGGAATTCGAATCGGTGCCGGGTCTTCGACTCCAAACTCGACCTCAATCACACTTTGAGTAGAAACTCGTTCGAACTGATTTAATATTTATAGTATCTAAAATCCATGACGGATGAGCTCGAATCAAGAACATTGACAACTTCACTGAAACTAGATAGGAAAACTTAAACTGAAATATCGGGCCTCGACAATGCAGCGAATTCGAACCCGACCTCTTCAAACTCAGCCAACAATGAACGGATGAGGTCTCTATTGGAAAGGCATTAGCGTTTAACCCAGACCTCGACCCTCAATGGTAATTAACAACCAAACAAATTACGACATAAGCAGAATTCAACTCATCACCATTGAAATTATCAAGAACAAACACAGGCAGAATTCGACTTATCTCCAAACATTCATATCAAAATAGAGTTTTACAAGCTCAGCTACAGAGATCCAAAATAACAGAAGAAATTTCAACGAGTAGAGATGTCAATGAAATAGAACCTCGACTGCAATCTCACACGACTTTAACAGCTAGATTTTGATACAATTTGGTAGAAGCTTAAACCGTAAATAGAGAATAATGATCTCCAATAGAACCTCAACAGAAACTCGAATAGAACCTCAGCACCTCACTCGAACTCCAATTTAGACTGAAAATCCAAAGAACAGTGGCCCTAATTTCGAGCTCAATCACAAACTTGGAGAAGAGAACAGAATATGTATATATATATTTTGTTTGGATTCGCTTGTTGTGTGTATTTGCGCGTTGTTCAGCGGCTGAAGAAGATGATGACAGGAGGAGAGGGGGTGGGATGGTCGGCGTCTCTCTCTCTACTGTTGCGGCTGGTGGCTGGTTTGGGGATAGAGGCTGGCGACTGGCGGCTGGCGGCTACAAGGTTCTGGTCGCGTTTGGCCGGTGAGGAGCATCGGCGGAGGGGTCTGTTTTGGGTGGTCGTTTGGTTGTTACCGGCGAAGGGCTAGGCGGCCGGCCTTTTTGTGCTGATGGTGGCAGGTGTATTTTTCAGCTCTCTAGGGTTTTTCTTGTTGTTCGCCTGTTCTCTAATTGTTATGAATGAAGAAGAAGATGAACAGTGGGGGCCGTTAGGGTGCGCTGCTGGCTGATCTCTTTTTGCTAGGTTTTCTTATTTTGTTCTTATTGTTGTTATGTTGTAGAAGAAGGGGGCTTGAGAATTATGGGCTATATACGAATTGGGCCAAATTTACCTATAAAAAATGGCCCTTTAATGCTACTAGACTAAAACTATGAATTCCTAAAATAATAACTACAAAATTATGAAATCATTCCTAATTAATTAAATTAAAATTAAAAACTAAAGTGAAACTATTTTTGTATTTTTTTAAAAATTTTATGGAAGGTATATAAACTAAAAGTAACTAGATAAAATATAAATTAGTTAAATAAAATAAAATATTTTTGTAATTTTAATTTTTGTGACAAAATTAATTAAAAAGTAAAAACTATTTAAAATAGCGATATTAAACCTAAACTAAATATTTAAACGATGAAGTGTGTAAAGTCTGGGGAGTATTTTTCAATTTTATGATAAAAATGATGTAAAAGAGTTAAATTTAGTGTAAATAACTATATGAGACCTAAATTAATTATTCTACGCTAAAATGGGTGAAATTTCGGGGATGGTCAAAAATTACGTGTCTACAACTGCCCCTCTTTGACTGAAAATACAAAGTATTTTCAGACAAAGAACGACTAGACAGGATTTTTGACCTGACCCTTATTTAAAAGACCAACTAGAAGAAAAGAGAATGTGACCGAGCTCTGGTATCTGAGCTGCCTACATATCCTCGGCTATAGAGGAATCAGGCCACGTGTAGTTTAGAAGTGAATGAGATGATGGAGTGTACCGAGGTGGAGAGTCGAGTCGAGTGCCGTCGAGGTTCCAGTCCGCGGTTCCAGCCATTACATCCAAATCAGAAAATGAAAAAGACTAACTAAACCTGTTAACTATGAGTTACAAGATCCCTATCTATAAGTCTCCTGAAGCTTGATTTTGAGTCTTGAATGGTTCTTCATGCAGACTTCAGATCTGAACCTTGATGCTCGCTAGATGCAGGTGTTAGCTCGTTTTCTTCTGCTTTTCGGATCAAAACCGGACAAACAATGCTTGTGACTTTAGTCATGTCTTGAGCGATCCACCTCTTGTCTCGGCCTCTGCATTTTGGACTCACCTCCCTTTTCTCTTTTTTCTTTTTCTTTTTCATTCTTTTTTTTTTGTTTTTCTTTTCTATTCTGGATTGAAATTCCTTATGTTGATCACCTCGGATTATTGACTCGCATTCTTGCCGCGAGCTTCTGCTACTTCTAGCATGAACTGATTTCTGAAATGATTTCCCTCGTTATCCAGGTGGGCGCCTGATTACCAAAACTTGAAATGTATTCCCTTGTTATCGAGGTGGGCGCCTGACATTACAACAAAACAGACAAAACAAAAGAAACTTTTTTGCCCCAGTTTGGGACCGGGGCATAAATGTGAATGTTAATTGGACTATGCTACCTACAAAGCTCTCAAAATTCTAAAATTAAATTCCATTATCCAGGAGGGTCCTGAAAATTCTAAAACTAAATCCCATTATCCAGGAGGGTCCTGAAAATTCTAAAACTAAATCCCATTATCCAGGAGGGTCCTGAGAACTCTAAAATTAAATCCCATTATCCAGGGGGGTCCTGAGAACTTTAAACTAAATCCCATTATCGATGAGGGTCCTGAAAACACTAAAATTAAATCACATTATACAGGAGGGTCCTGAAAATTCTAAAACTAAATCTCATTATCCAGGAGGGTCCTGAATATTCTAATACTAAATCCCATTATCCATGAGGGTCCTGAAAATTCAAAAATTAAATCCCATTATCCAGGAGGGTCCTGAAAATTCAAAAATTAAATTCCATTATCTAGGAGGGTCCAGAAAATTCTAAAACTAAATCCCATTATCCAGGAGGGGCCTGAAAATTCAAAAATTAAATCCCATTATCCAGGAGGGTCCTGAAAATTCAAAAATTAAATCCCATTATCCAGGAGGGTCCTGAAAATTCAAAAATTAAATCCCATTATCCAGGAGGGTCCTGAAAATTCTATAACTAAATCCCATTATCTAGGAGGGTCCTGAGAATTCTAAAACTAAATCCCATTATCCAGGTGGGTCATGAAAATTCAAAATTAAATAACATTATCCATGAGGGTCTTGAAAATTCAAAAATTAAATCCCATTATCCAGGAGGGTCCTGAAAATTCTAAAATTAAATCTCGTTATCCAGGAGGGTCCTGAAAATTCTAAAATTAAATCCCATTATCCAGGAGGGTCCTGAAAATTCTATAACTAAATCCCATTATCCAGGAGGGTCCTGAAAATTCTAAAACTAAATCCCATTATCCAGGAGGGTCCTGAAAATTCTAAAATTAAATCCCATTATCCAGGAGGGTCCTGAAAATTCAAAAATTAAATCCCATTATCCAGGAGGGTCCTAAAAATTCAAAAACTAAATCCCATTATCCAGGAGGGTCCTGAAAATTCTAAAATTAATTCTCATTATCCAAGAGGAAAATTCAAAAACTAAATCCCATTATCTAGGAGGGTCCTGAGAATTCTAAAACTAAATCCTATTATCCAGGTGGGTCCTGAAAATTCAAAAATTAAATCCCATTATCCAGGAGGATCCTGAAAATTCAAAAATTAAATCCATTATCCAGGAGGGTCCTGAAAATTCTAAAATTAAATCTCATTATCCAGGAGGGTCCTGAAAATTCTAAAATTAAATCTCATTATCCAGGAGGGTCCTGAAAATTCTAAAACTAAATCCCATTATCCAGGAGGGTCCTGAGAACTTTAAAACTAAATCCCATTATCCATGAGGGTCCTGAAAATTCTAAAATTAAATCCCATTATCAAGGAGGGTCCTGAAAATTCAAAAACTAAATCTCATTATCCAGAAGGGTCTTGAAAATTCTAAAATAAAATCCCATTATCCATGAGGGTCCTGAAAATTCTAAAACTAAATCCCATTATCCAGGAGGGTCCTGAAAATTCTAAAACTAAATCTCATTATCCATGAGGGTCCTGAAAATTCTAAAACTAAATCCCATTATCGAGGAGGGTCCTGAGAATTATAAAACTAAATCCCATTATCCATGAGGGTCCTGAAAATTCTAAAATTAAATCCCATTATCCAGGAGGGTCCTGCGAACTTTAAACTAAATCCCATTATCCAGGAGTGTCCTGAAAATTCTAAAATTAAATCACATTATCCAGGAGGGTCCTGAGAACTCTAAAATTAAATCCCATTATCCAGGAGGGTCCTGAAAATTCTAAAATTAAATTCCATTATCCAGGAGGGTCCCGAAAACTCTAAAATTAAATCCCATTATCCAGGAGGGTCCTGAAAATTCTAAAATGAAATCCCATTATCAAGGAGGGTCCTGAAAATTCTAAAATTAAATCCCATTATCCAGGAGGGTCTTGAAAATTCTAAAATTAAATCCCATTATCCAGGAGGGTCCTGAAAATTCAAAAATTAAATCTCATTATCCAGGAGGGTCCTGAAAATTCTAAAACTAAATCCCATTATCCAGGAGGGTCCTGAGAACTTTAAAACTAAATCCCATTATCCATGAGGGTCCTGAAAATTCTAAAATTAAATCCCATTATCCAGGAGGGTCCTGAAAACTTAAAATTAAATCCCATTATCCAGGAGGGTCCTGAAAATTCTAAAATTAAATCCCATTATCCAGGAGGGTCCTGAGAACTTTATACTAAATCCCATTATCCAGGAGGGTGCTTAAAACATAAAATTAAATCCCATTTTCCAGGAGGGTCCTGAAAAATTCTAAACTATATCCCATTATCCAGGAGGGTCCTGAAAACTTTAAAATTAAATCTCATTATCCAGGAGGGTCCTGAAAATTATAAAATTAAATCCCATTATCCAGGAGGATCCTGAAAATTCAAAAATTAAATCCCATTATCCAAGAGGGTCTTGAAAATTCTATGTCACGACCCTAGTTCACCAATCGTGAACATGTCATGACGGCACCCAGTCCCCACGACTAGGTAAGCCTAACACTTTGCGGAATGTACAAGTTTATGAACTTTAAACAAGAAATAGCGGAAAATGTTATAAATAGGAATGTAATCCGTGCTGCTTGGCACATACACTCGTCAACACACTGTATAAAAATACCACCAAGACCCGGAATCCCACGGGTAACACAGACTAAAAGAAATACAACCGTGGCTCTATGTGTAAAGAGTATCTAAAACAACGAAATGAAGGAAAACATCTACTAGAACTATCAGAATAGAAGGAGGGCCTCCGGATCCGCAGACGTAGCAGATCATACCTCGAGGTCTCCAAGTGTGCCGCTGATATCACCTAGTATGGGCCTGTCCTGATGTACCTGGATCTGCACAACAAAAGTGTGCAGAAGAGTAGCATGAGTACACCACGGCGGTACTCAGTAAGTGCCAAGCCTAACCTCGATGGAGTAGTGACGAGGAAGGTCGGGGCCCTACTGAGAGAACAATAATATAACGATGATAACAATAATAAGCAGTTTAAATAATTATGAATCTGAATGACGACAGTAAAGTGATTTCTGCAACCGTCTACAATGTAAGCTAGCAGCAAGTAAATAACTAAATAAAAACTCAATCAGCAAGTCCAGGACTTGTGGGAATCGAACCCACAGTCCCATTGACAGTACCTCTGGGTCTCCGGGAATCGAACCCGCAGCCCATATCTCAATAAATAATCAATAACTCAGGATCTCCGGGAATCGAACCCGCAGTCCCTACCAATAACTCGGGATCTCGGGAATCGAACCCGTAGTCCCTACCAATAACTCAGGATCTCGGGAATCGAACCCGTAGTCCCTACCAATAACTCAGGATCTCGGGAATCGAACCCGTAGTCCCTACCAATAACTCAGGATCTCGGGAATCGAACCCGTAGTCCACATCATTATCACTCCGGGTCTCTGGGAATCGAACCCACAGCCCTGGGATCTCCGGGAATTGAACCCGCAATCCACAAACACAGCAAGTAAAGGAATACACAGAGAGAAATATAATATGCTTAACTATAACTCCACCGAGGACTAGTGCCAACAATTATCAAGAAGTTCAAGTAGGACAATTAGGCAATTAGACAGATAAATCCTACCTAATCATGCTTCCCTAACGAATACCGGGTAGATGTCACAATTTAATAAATTAAGAATAGGAATATCACGAATTGAACAATTCAAGTAAAGTGAGTTACAACAACCAGCGCATGTACACGCCCGTCACCTCGCGTACAAGGCATTTAAACTATCACATAATATCCTAGGGGTAAAGGTTCCCCCACACGAGGTTAGACAAGCCACTTACCTCGACTCCGGTACAAAACCGCTATGAAATAACTCTCTTGCCGCGAATGTCGGCCTCCACAAGTGTAGTATCTGATAAAAATCAAGAGAATCATATCAAAATAGGTCAATTGGGCATTACCCAATCAAAACAACTCAAAATACGCCAAAACCCACAAGTTGCCAAAACCCGACTTTCGGTACGCTTATCGAAAAATCACGAAAGTTACATATTCGGAACCCTCATCTCAATACGAGTCTAAGCATATAAGATTTACCAAATTCGGACTCCATTTGCCCATTCAAAATCTTGATTTTCTAAAGTTCAAGCCTAGGGCTAAATCCTCCATAAATTACCCCAAATTCCTCTATTTTCATGATAAAATTGCATAATATTACCAATACTAATCATAAGATGAGTCCATAGTTGATTACCTGACGTTTTCCCTTGAATCTCCCTCAAAAATTGCCCAAATCGCCTCTTAAGTCGAGCCCTCAAATGTTTGGAATGTTTCTGAAATTTCTAACTTCTGGTATAATTAATCTTCTGCGATTTTCGCTTCTGCGAACTAGTTTCCGCTTCTGCGGATCCGCTTCCGCGACATTTTGTCGCTCCTGCGAAGCCCAGGCCTGGCTGGCCCATTCCGCTTCTGCGAGCCTACAGCCGTTTCCGCGAGGCCGCTCCCGCGGACAAAGGTCCGCTCCTGCGGAACTCTCCGCTCCTACGAACAACAGTCCGCTTCTGCGGACTCGCCTAAGCGGAGGCTTGTCCGCTTTTGCGAAATCCCCAACTCGTCTCCTGACCGCTTCTGCGGTCCCCATCCTCGCACTCGCAATGCCGCTTATGCGGACAAGGACCGCCCCTGTGCTCCAGTTCGCTTCCGCGCTCCAATTTCTGATTCAGCGGACTCGCCTCTGCGGTTCCATTTCCGCAGGGGCGAAAACAACAGAGGCAGAATTCCTAAACCCGCAATTTCCATGATTTTCTCCCGTTTAACCATCCGAAACCACCCCGAGGCCCCCGGGACCTCATCCAAACACACCAACACATCCTAATACCTTATACGAACTTGTTCCAATCCTCAATACACGTCTAACAACATTAAAACCCATAATTCACATCGAATTCAAGCCTAAATTTCTTAAAACTTTTCGAATTGCACATACGATCTAAAACCCGACCAAACGACGTCCAAATGACATGAAAATTTGCGGACATATCCAAAATCACATCACGAAGCTACAGAAATTGTTGGAATTCCATTCCGACCCCCAGATCAAAATCTCACCTGTCGTTCGGATTCACTAAAATTTCAACCTTCGGCATTTCAAGCCTAATTGAGCTACGGACCTCCAAAATACAATCCGAACGCGCTCCCAACCCCGAAATCACC
The DNA here is from genome assembly GCA_032618575.1 of Nicotiana noctiflora. Taxonomy (NCBI): domain Eukaryota; kingdom Viridiplantae; phylum Streptophyta; class Magnoliopsida; order Solanales; family Solanaceae; genus Nicotiana; species Nicotiana noctiflora. Next base: position 18,909 of record JASVEL010007763.1, read on the forward strand.
CAACGGAGCTAATGGAACCATCGGATTTCCGTTCCGAGATCGCCTTAATACTGTTCCGGCTACAGACCATTTTCTAGCTTTAAAGCTCTCGTTTAGGGACTAAGTGTCCCAAAATGCTCCAAATTTCAGAACCGACTCTCCCGGCAAACCACAATAGCATAAATGAACTTAGGGAAACAGTTAAATTGGGGATTGGGGCATAATTTTCTAAAACGACCGGCCGGGTCGTTACATCTTCCCACCCTTAAAAGATTCGTTCGTCCTCGAACGAGCATAGAAAAACATACCTGGAGTAGTGAAAAGATGAGGGTACTGGCTGCGCATATCCTGCTCGGTCTCCCAGGTCGCTTCCTCGACCGGCTGGCCCCGCCACTGAACCTTTACTAAAGCGATGTTCTTTGACATTAGCTTCCTGACTTGCCTGTCTAGAATGGCTACTGGCTCCTCAACATAAGACTGATCCTCGTCTAGCTGAACATAAGTGAAATCCAACACATGCGACGGGTCACCATGGTACCTCCGGAGCATAAAGACATGAAATACGGGATGGACTCCGGCTAGGCTGGGAGGTAAGGCCAACTCATAAGCAACCTCCCTAACATGCCTCAAAATCTCAAAAGGGCCAATAAATCTAGGACTCAGCTGAGCGCATTAGCATGGTATAATCTGAAGATATTCCCTCTTGTTCAAACAATTAAGTCTTAGAGCCTAATTCCAACATCCGGAATTCTATGTCAGGCTTATTTTCATCAAGAGATCACTCGATATTCCTCAAACGCCGTGCTCAAACATGACTGCATAACATTGCTGGATTCTTACCTTGCAACACTAAATCCACAGGACCACGATAATATTTTATGATCAAATTAGCCAAAAATTCAACGAATCAGATGCTCCCATCACACCTCATGATCTACATAGGTCTCGTTCCAACTTTTACAATACCGACACGATGGAAGAGATGTGTTGATATCCATAACCAACTACTGAATCAACAATTCATTGGGTCCATACTCCTGACAAGATCCATTACCTTGTCCTAAACTAGAGGATGATCATTTCCTCTATAATATACTTCATATAATCAATTTGCGCTGATCCCAAATCACATAATCTCGTCTCACCCAGTACGAACTGCTCAGGCGATAAGCCACATCGGACATAATCAAAAGTCCCACAAGATGACACAATGTGCTAGTAATCCACTAATACGTACGTGATACAAAGGAAGGCGAACACTAGAGAGAATTATTCAGCTCTCACATAAACATGGGCCTCCTCAAGAAAATAGGAAACATAACACATAAAAGCAATTATAGACACCGAAATAGACACCACATTGTTGCGGCGTGCAACCCGATCCCAACAATATACCCATGGCGGCGTGCCACCCGATCCCAACAATATAACCATGGCGGCGTGCCACCCGATCCCAACAATATAACCATGGCGGCGTGCCACCCGATCCCAACAATATAACCATGGCGGCGTGCCATCCGATCCCAACAATATAACCATGGCGGCGTGCCATCCGATCCCAACAATATAACCATGGCGGCGTGCCATCCGATCCCAACAATATAACCATGGCGGCGTGCCATCCGACCCCAACGATATAAAACTCACACAAGGAGTCATATGTCGAGCTGAATAGCTCGTCACATCAAAATACCGACTATCGATCATAAGCACACTAAGGTGCATGATATCAGACACAATGAAACATATAGCGCTATAGGCTACAACTCAAGCACAACCGAGGTGCGATATAAGATCTGAGTCTCAAGAGCCATCATGCTCCTATAACATCACCGCTGAGCGGAACCCCAACACATAAGGAACTTACCAAGCCGTCTCACACTCACACGGCACAATATATCTTACATGAATTAACCAACCGCGAAATAAGACCGCGACTATCCCTTCATAAAGGGCGCATTGCTGGAAGAAACATAACTGGCCTGACGCAAGGCTCGCTTCCACATTTAAATCTATCCACCGACCTTAAGTCTATCCTGGTCGTGCCAAGATAAGTCAATAGTATTTCACAGGTCTATAACCCAATAAGCAGAGTGCCCTCCAGGCATAACTTCTCAATTGAATGATATCACCAAAATCATCATACTTGGTTTAAATTTCTAACCAATCAAGTGAATGCAAGTCACACCTATACAATCTTCTTGTGGGACAAGCTCCCACCATCTTCCGAATAATTAAACGGGCATGCACATTCAACCCACCGGCTACACTAACACTGAAAAGCGATCAGGAGTCCCTAACCGGGATGCAAAGCCTTTCTCACAGAACACCGATCTCAAATGATACTGATGTTAATACCCATCTTACTTAAAACACTGAAACTCCTTTCTTGCTCATCCGAGCTCTTCATATCACATTCATTGACCAAACTGTGACCTTGGTCCTTACTTCAATTTTCATACTACTCACTGCACCTCACGTGCCGATATACGATAGACGTAATTTCCATCATAGCTCTAGAAGTGACGATAGACTAATACTTCATCACATAATACTTTCCATTTAGCTCACTGCAGGAGAGCTATAACAACATACGGCGAATTCTCATAGCCATCGAATATGCCAATATCTAAGTAGTGGTCCAAGCCACCATAACCCTTTCCGAGGTCTGCCTACTCATAACAGGCCCCTAACAGACGAATACTTCAGAATGACATCAATCACTGCGGCCGACAAGTCTCAAATGCACCGCCACAAATCACATGCATAACTCGTTGCATGAACCGATCATTGACACCAATACGCCAACTCAACTATGGCTGATCAATCTACTTCCTTCCAGGTTATCCTTGATTACCTTAGAAATGTTAATATCTTCCTTCAATACCTAACTTATTTCAACCGCACTTACCCCGAGTGACCTTAAATCATGAGGCCATGCTATTTCAAGAACGACGACCATTTCATGTCTCTCAAATACTACACCACAAGTCAAAACATCATAGATCGTTTTGTGCCTTTCTTCATAAGTTGCTTCAAAAGCTTGAGCCTTAACTGTACTTATAGACTCAGAATTATCAGGCACCACACTTTACCTCTTGAATTCACTAGGACCACTATTGAGAACCATCCGGTTCTAACTTGCCCCAGTACGCAACCAACTCTACCGAATTTCTTTATAACATATGAATACCCTCTCGATAAAGCACCCAGCGGAATCACTTCCCGCGAAGCCTGCACCTATACGAGGCATAAATCGTAAATTTTCCCTCAAGTTTGAACATGAGCCGGTAAGGCTAAACATAACATGCATTCAACAATACATATACTCAAATTGCCACACATGGTCCTTTTCCCGTGGCTGCAATAACCCATTAATACGCTAGTATCCAGAATTCACGCAGATAATTAGCCATGCGACCCAAATCATAAGCGGTGAGACTCTCCCACTAGCTCAAAGCCACTATTACACGACTCTCGAACACATTAGAACCATTCTCTCAAGTCATTTACTATTATTCAACTGCAACTCACTTGATCCAACGAATATAACCACCATATTCTCGCTTTCATGCATCCAACATTCTTTACTAACGACATCTTAAAACGTACTATGATTCTCACACGCTTACGAAGCACCATGTAGCCTTTGTCGAATATTTCCCTGCTGATAATAAAATGTAGAATTTATTAAGGACACAGGGACATCAAAAGTCCCAACATCATACCATACGAGCCTCCACTCTTGCTCATCCGCAAGTTTTCAAGAACATTTTGAATAGCACCTAAATACATCGCAGGCCAAATCTGATATGACACATGACCCATAATTAGATCGTTGATAGTGAAATCCTTTCACTTAGCGCGAAGCCTTAAAGATACATTTTGCTAATCCACGACAATAGCCTTTATCATATGTACGTCTTCATCATAAGACAGCCCAAGACATTGGTTTGGTACATGTCCTTCTTAAGACAGTTAAACTCATTTCCCCCAGTATCTCTGCTGGCTGAATCCTTCGCTAAATAGATATCTCATATGAACCATATAGTCTTTATTACCACCAACTATCTTTAGATCTACATCCACCTTGTGATTCTACCATTGTTGTGACGATTAGGCAGTTAAGTAAACCTTCTCAAGACCGTACTTATCAACCGAATGCCAGAACCTAGTGCACCCCCATGTGCACAATTGAAGATCTCTCAATTCTCTTGCATTATCGATATGGACGACACGCGGTAACAATAGATGAGTAAATTCTTGACTCCCTTGAGATCTCTCTGCAGCATCACGAACCGTCGGCGCATACTTGATACCGAGTGCGCAATTTCAATACACGAGTGGATGCAAAAGAACATATGATATAGGCTCCAACTGAATAAATGGCGCACGATAAGGAATTCAAAGAATTGAAGAGTTTCCTAAACAGTTACATAGCCCCTCGTAGATAAATACAGACGTCTCCGTATCGATCAGCGAGAATCTAAGTAACCGGTCTGTGTCCCGTGACTCCTATGAACCTAGAGCTCTGATACCAACTTGTCACGACCCTAGTTCACCAATCGTGAACATGTCATGACGGCACCCAGTCCCCACGACTAGGTAAGCCTAACACATTGCGAAATGTACAAGTTTATGAACTTTAAACAAGAAATAGCGGAAAATGTTATAAATAGGAATGTAATCCGTGCCGCTTGGCACATACACTCGTCAACACACGGTATAAAAATACCACCAAGACCCGGAATCCCACGGGTAACACAGACTAAAAGAAATACAACTGTGGCTCTATGTGTAAAGAGTATCTAAAACAACGAAATGAAGGAAAACATCTACTAGAACTATTAGAATAGAAGGAGGGCCTCCGGATCCGCGGACGTAGCAGATCATACCTCGAGGTCTCCAAGTGTGCTGCTGATATCACCTAGTATGGGCCTGTCCTGATGTACCTGGATCTGCACAATAAAAGTGTGCAGAAGAGTAGCATGAGTACACCACGGCGGTACTCAGTAAGTGCCAAGCCTAACCTCGATGGAGTAGTGACGAGGAAGGTCAGGGCCCTACTGAGAGAACAATAATATAATGATGATAACAATAATAAGCAGTTTAAATAATAATGAATCTGAAATGACGACAGTAAAGTGATTTCTGCAACCGTCTATAATTTAAGCTAGCAGCAAGTAAATAACTCAATAAAAACTCAATCAGCAAGTCCAGGACCTGTGGGAATCGAACCCACAGTCCCATTGACAGTACCTCTGGGTCTCCGGGAATCGAACCCGCAGCCCATGTCTCAATAAATAATCAATAACTCGGGATCTCCGGGAATCGAACCCGCAGTCCCTACCAATAACTCAGGATCTCCGGAAATCGAACCCGCAGTCCCTACCAATAACTCAGGATCTCGAGAATCGAACCCGTAGTCCCTACCAATAACTCGGGATCTCGGGAATCGAACCCGTAGTCCCTACCAATAACTCGGGATCTCGGGAATCGAACCCGTAGTCCCCTACCAATAACTCGGGATCTCGGGAATCGAACCCGTAGTCCCTACCAATAACTCGGGATCTCGGGAATCGAACCCGTAGTCCCTACCAATAACTCGGGATCTCGGGAATCGAACCCGTAGTCCACATCTCAATAAATCTCAGGATCTCCGGGAATCGAACCCGCAGTCCCTACCAATAACTTATCAATAAACTTTGGGTCTCCGGGAATCAAACTCGCAGCCCTTGGATCTCCGGGAATTGAACCTGCAGTCCACAAACACAGCAAGTAAAGGAATACACAGAGAGAAATATAATATGCTTAACTATAACTCCACCGAGGACTAGTGCCAACAATTATCAAGAAGTTCAAGTAGGACAATTAGGCAATTAGATAGATAAATCCTAACGAATACCGGGTAGATGTCACAATTTAATAAATTAAGAATAGGAATATCACGAATTGAACAATTCAAGTAAAGTGAGTTACAACAACCAGCGCATGTACACGCCCGTCACCTCGCGTACAAGGCATTTAAACTATCACATAATATCCTAGGGGTAAAGGTTCCCCCACACGAGGTTAGACAAGCCACTTACCTCGACTCCGGTACAAAACCGCTATGAAATAACTCTCTTGCCGCGAATGTCGGCCTCCACAAGTGTAGTATCTGATAACAATCAAGAGAATCATATCAAAATAGGTCAATTGGGCATTACCCAATCAAAACAACTCAAAATACGCCAAAACCCACAAGTTGCCAAAACCCGACTTTCGGTACGCTTATCGAAAAATCACGAAAGTTACATATTCGGAACCCTCGTCTCAATACGAGTCTAAGCATATAAGATTTACCAAATTCGGACTCCATTTGCCTATTCAAAACCTTGATTTTCTAAAGTTCAAGCCTAGGGCTAAATCCTCCATAAATTACCCCAAATTCCTCTATTTTCATGATAAAATTGCATAATATTACCAATACTAATCATAAGATGAGTCCATAGTTGATTACCTGACGTTTTCCCTTGAATCTCCCTCAAAAATTGCCCAAATCGCCTCTTAAGCCGAGCCCTCAAATGTTTGGAATGTTTCTGAAATTTCTAACTTCTGGTATAATTAATCTTCTGCGATTTTCGCTTCTGCGAACTAGTTTCCGCTTCTGCGGATCCGCTTCCGCGACATTTTGTCGCTCCTGCGAAGCCCAGGCTTGGCTGGCCCATTCCGCTTCTGCGAGCCTACAGCCGCTTCCGCGAGGCCGCTCCTGCGGACAAAGGTCCGCTCCTGTGGAACTCTCCGCTCCTACGAACAACAGTCCGCTTCTGCGGACTCGCCTAAGCGGAGGCTTGGCCGCTTCTGCGAAATCCCCAACTCGTCTCCTGACCGCTTCTGCGGTCCCCATCCTCGCACCCACGATGCCGCTTATGCGGACAAGGACTGCCCCTGCGCTCCAGTTCGCTTCCGCACTCCAGTTTTCGCCTCAGCGGACTCGCCTCTACGGTTCCATTTCCGCAGGGGCGAAAACAACAGAGGCAGAATTCCTAAACCTGTAATTTCCATGATTTTCTCCCGTTTAACCATCCGAAACCACCCCGAGGCCCCCGGGACCTCATCCAAACACACCAACACATCCTAATACCTTATACGAACTTGTTCCAATCCTCAATACACGTCTAACAACATTAAAACCCATAATTCACATCGAATTCAAGCCTAAATTTCTTAAAACTTTCCGAATTGCACATACGATCTAAAACCCGACCAAACGACGTCCAAATGACCTGAAAATTTGCGGACATATCCAAAATCACATAACGAAGCTACAGAAATTGTCGGAATTCCATTCCGACCCCCGGATCAAAATCTCACCTATCGTTCGGATTCGCCAAAATTTCAACCTTCGGCATTTCAAGCCTAATTGAGCTACGGACCTCCAAAATACAATCCGAACGCGCTCCCAACCCCGAAATCACCCAACGGAGCTAATGGAACCATCGGATTTCCGTTCCGAGATCGTCTTAATACTGTTCCGGCTACAGACCATTTTCTAGCTTTAAAGCTCTCGTTTAGGGACTAAGTGTCCCAAAATGCTCCAAATTTCAGAACCGACTCTCCCGGCAAACCACAATAGCATAAATGAACTTAGGGAAACAGTTAAATTGGGGATTGGGGCATAATTTTCTAAAACGACCGGCCGGGTCGTTACATTCTAAAACTAAATCCCATTATCCAGGAGGGTCCTGAGAATTCTAAAATTAAATCCCATTATCCAGGAGGGTCCTGAAAATTCTAAAATTAAATCCCATTATCCAGGAGGGTCCTGAAAATTCAAAAATTAAATTCCATTATCCAGGAGGGTCCTGAAAATTCAAAAATTAAATCCCATTATCCAGGAGGGTCCTCAAAATTCTAAAATTAACTTACCTGAGCCACGCTCACATCTTGGAGGATTCTGAATATAATTTTACTCCCTGAACCATGTTTTTCCCATAGGAGGTCCCTGTGGACTTAAAATTTTCTTGCCCCTGCTTCAGACAAATAAAATCTTGTTAGTTTGAAAATGTGGTGGTAAGTTTGTGGCATCATTGCTGAGTGTCTGCTTCTGCCATTGCCATGCTTCATTCCGATTAGTTGCTTCGGGATAGCAAGAAGTTGTTTGACCTTTTGATTGGTATTAGACCACAAAACCTCTGAATTGAATCTCTCACATTCACTTGTTGCATTGTGTTTTTATTTTGAGAGTTGCTGAATTTTTGTATTTTCTCAAAATTCAAGATCCACTCAACTGCCTGAACCTCAGTTATCACCATACTTCTTATTCTAAATCATGTCAATTGTGATGTGCATGGCCGAACTCCGCTTTGTGCAATTGGAAAGCTGGTGGCAAATTTTAAAGTCATTCCACACTTGTTCTGACCAAACAAATTCAAGATGGGACTCAAACAAAACGAGGGGAACAAAATAAGGGACAAGGGAAAGAGATGATACTTAACAAGAAAATTACAAAGTAGAAACTTATCAGATGTGGATACCAACCCTAATGACCATGACATGCACCTTTGGATCGAGTGGCCTAATCTCTCAAGCAAGTCTAATATTCAACTCTTGTTGTACCTCTTCGCTGTGAAACTGGGCTTCAGCGCTTCAATTGTCCCATTTGATCCACAATCCTCAGTCGACTTGTAGTGCCCTCTAGAGGGTTTTCACCATCAAGCCTCTCTCATTTTGCACTTTGTCTCAACTCACCGTCGCCTTACGGTGTCCCTGAGGGTTTTCACCGATAAGACTCTCTCATTTTATCATTTTCTCTCATTGTTCCGAGAACAAAGGTATTACCCATGATGCAGGGAGATCATACTTTCACCAACACTTGATATGGCATCCTCAATGATTGATCGGAAGGTCTTTCCTTTGGACCGTAATGTAGGATTTTGGACAGGGTTAGAAAGAAAGGGTAGCATGAAGGCTCAAAATAATTCAAGATGAAAGGGTTCAAAATTACAACTTTTGGAATCGTACCTTTTGGCAAAATAAAAACTTCTGCCCCAGTTTCATGAAGTTTGGGGAATTTTTTTTGGATTTTTTCTTTGATAAGATTTCTTAAAAAAAATCTGTCCCAATATTGATTTCGGGGGATTATGAAATATTTTATTTGGTATGATCGAACCGTAAGGTTGCCTACGTATCTTGTGGTGACAAGAATCAGGTCGAACGTAGTTCAAAAGACTACTTTTTGTTACTATTTCTTTTCTTTTTTTTTCTTTTTTTTTTGTCTTTTTTTTTCTTTTTCTCATTTCCTTTTTTTTCTTCTTTTTCTCTTTTTCTTTTTTTATTTTCTAAGTCCTGACTCTATTTCCAATTCCAAAAGAGGGGTACGAAACAAAAAATTAGGGCTCAAAATGGGTAGCAAAGGATAAAAGTGTTTGGGTAGCAGAATAAAAAGCCTTCGTCATACCTAATTTTGAGAATGCCAAGTACAAGCGTGCAATTGAAGATAAGCAAAGAAATCATGTACAATATCTATTGATGTCATCATCACAAACAAAAAGTGTCGACAGGCAATACCTTTGTCCCAATGAGTGATCCTTGCCAATTCAAAACAAACTTGATTCAACCTTACCTTGTTGTGGAAGAATGTATTTCATCACTGACTGATTTACCTCAAAGCTACTTGAGAAACGTTTCCTTGTTGTATGCTCTTATCAAACTCTTGATTTCCGGACTTACTGCCTCGGTTTCACTTAATTCAAACTTTAGTTTTTCTCAGAATGCGTGAATCTTTACTTGTTTCCTCAAATGCCTCTTTTGTCATGTTCAAAATTGTGCCATCGCTTCATGATTAGACTAGCTTTCAAGATCAGGCTGAGAATTATGCGTGCATGTCATGTCACTTGAGTTAGGACGAAGAGAACTATAAGAGAAAAAGTAACCTAAACAAAAACTGACCAAACCTAACAGAAAACATGAGATTGCATTAGACAGATGGTGAAAAGGGTTTGAACAGAACAAGCAAAACAAACATGGGTTGCGACCTTGGAACAATCCTAAATAACAATAGACGAGTTACTACAACTAAACAAACTAGACAAAATGAGAAGAAGAAGAGTTTGAGCCACAAGATATTATTTAGATTATAACCCTGAAATAACCCGGACAAGCAGAAATGACAGTAAAATAAACCACCAAAACTCCTCCCGGCCAACCAAGAAAGGAGTGTCTTTCCAATTACCAAGCTCAACATATTAACCACTAGATTGCACATCAAAATTACCGGGACCTTCACCAATTTCAATTAATTTTAGTCAGCAACTTCCCAAGAGGATTCTCATACTCCATGTCACCATGCATCTTTCCCACAAAGCTTGCATCATCATGTGCAAGTAAAGGATTCTGTGCAATGTCTTGGGTGTCACTGTCCTGGACCACAATTATCCCTTCTTGAATCATTCTTTCTATCTCCCTTTTCAAAGCACGACAATCTTCAATGCTATGCCCTTGGACCTTGGAGTGGTACATGCACCGCACAGTAGGATCAAAACCTATTGCATATGGGTCTGGAGTATAGCCGAGGAACGGCTCAATCAGGCCAGGCTGTTTTAACCTTTCAAACAAGCTTGTGTAGGATTCTCCGTTTGGAGTGAAAGACCTTTCTCTTTTCTGCTGCCTTCTCACTTTGTACTCCGGCCTTGGTTGGAACCTCTTTTGGGTAGGGGTTGATATGCTTGTACAGGCGGGCAAGACGTCTGTGGAGGCGGTGCAAGCCGTTGCAGATTTTGTGAGCATGGAGCATATGGTATTGTATTGTGGATAGAGTACTGCGAAAGTGAGGTATACCTTTGGGGATTATGTGGAGGAAAGCAGCATTGGGGAGGATTATTTGGAGTATGAAGATATTTATGGGGTCGGTATTGAGGTTGAAAGCATTTAGCAGGAATGCTCACTGGATCATGTCGTTGGCGGGGCTCAGCAACATCATTCCTATCAATCAGAGGACTGATCTCAGCGACTTGTTTGTTCCATCTGAACCAAAACTCCTTAAAACTTTCCTTGGGTCTCTTTCCTTGGGCATTGGGAGCTTTGAACGTAGTCTCGCTAGAGGATCGAGGAAGAGTAGCTAATGGAGGAGCGACAAAAATAGGAGTAGATGTCGGAGCAGGGTATGAGGTTGTTTTGACTGGTGGAGGGTGGAATGGAGGCATGATTTTCTGTATAGTTGGTAGGGAATGAAGGCGGAGGATGTTCCTTAATCCAGACATGATACATTTCTGCAATCCGTTGTTTCAACCTTTGGACCTCATCTTTCAATTCAGACTCCGACATCTCAACCTCCCTCGACGGGTTAACAACTCTTGTGTCCAAGTCTTTGCTAGTCATGGGTACCTTGCCCTTTAACCTTGTGTTGTACGGATGAATCGCTGAAGTACCACAAACTAACCACCCTCTGTTATGATAACAATGAAAGTAACAAAGAGGAGCAAAACAAAGCCAACATGTTAGCGTTAGAGCATTTATCAGACAGAAATATCATATTGCGTGCAATGCCCTAGAAACAATTAATGGTTCTAAAATGGCTTCGAGGGTCAAAAGATCATTTAGCATCACCCCAATTTCGTTCACTTCAACATTCTCTCTCTTTCTTTCTAGCACTTCTTGGCTTTCCCGTTTTCCTTCCTTTCCTTTTCTCTTTAATTGTCACTCTTTTCTTTCCTCTCCCTCCTCACATCCACAATTCATTCTATTTTTTTTCTTTTTTTTTTCTTTTTCTTTTTTAGTTTTCAGAAAAAATGATTCGATCGAACCATATGTAGGTCGCCTACGTATCATGCCCCTCATGAATCAGATCAAGCGTAGTTCTTGAAAAGTAATGGATAAAATAAACTAAGAAACAAAAATCTTTTTTGGAATTTTTCATTTATAAATTTTTTTGGTTTTTCAAATACAAAACAGGAAGTACTATAACAAAAGACTCGACAATCTTAATTAGACTGACATACTCGATACGACCGTACAAGACTAAAAATTAAAAGACAATCATAAAATAGACTAAAAAATTAAAAAGTTTCTTCAACAGCTCGTGCATGCAATGATCTTTGACTAGAATGGTCCTGGGGTATTTATCATGCTCAAACTCTAGCAAATCGCTCCATACCTGAATGGGAAAAATAAGATGAAATAGAGTTAGTGACTCAAGACACATGCAAGAAAACAAATTGGGCTATTTTTGAAAATTAACCACATGGCCAAGAGTGGCTATTAATGCAAACTCAACAAAGGTGACCTCTAAGACATGGAAATACACCTCATTAAGGCTTATATGAATTCAAACTCTCAATAATCATGGCCCAAGACCAAACGACAAAAATGACCCATTTTGCAAAAAATGGCCACAGCCGATATGGCTAGAAGTGGCTAAAGATGCAAACTCAAAAAGGAAGGACCTTAAATTAATATGACTCCTAGTTATAGACTCAAAATTCTAATATATGAGTAATAGAACCACTTTTGCGAAAATAACCCCATTTTGCAAGAATGGCCTTTGTGGCCAAAAGTGGCTAAACATGCAAACTCGAAAAGGAAAGACCTTAAATTGATATGATACCTAATTGTGGACTCAAAATCCTAAGACATAGGTTTATTGAACCACTTTCGCAAAAATGGTCCCATTTTGCAAGAATGGTCGATGTGGTCAAAAGTGGCTAAACATGCAAACTCGAAAAGGAAAGAACTTAAATTGATATGATACCTAATTGTGGACTCAAAATCCTAAGACATGGGTTTATTGAACCACTTTTGCAAAAATGGCCCCATTTTGCAAGAATGACCGATGTGGTCAAAAGTGGCTAGACATGCAAGATTTGGCTAAGACCCCGCAAAGCCAAGAACCTAGGACTTACTAGGAAGACCGGACCCTATGTGGGTTGCCTACGTATCTCGCCCCGAGAGACGAGAATCAGGTTCGCGTAGTTCGGGAAGATGCAATTAATTTGAATAAAAGCTATATTTTGTCTTTTTTAAAAATGATGAAAATGTAAAATCTTTTGGATTTTTTTATTTTCAATTTTTTTGAATTTTTGAAAAATAATGGAAAAGTGTAAAATCTTTTTTGGATTTTTCATTTTCAAATTTTTTTTTTTTGAATTTTTTGAAAATAATGAAAAAGTGTAAAATCTTTTTGGATTTTTCATTTTCAAATTTTTTTTTTGAATTTTTGGAAAATAATGGAAAAGTGTGAAATCTTTTTGAATTTTCTTTTTCTTCTTTTTTTTTGGATTCTTCTTGAAAAAGTTGTGAAAGAAAAATGCATTCGGGCCCTATTTTCTTCATTTTTTTTCACCCTTCTTCTCCAAACATCGGTCCGCCAGATGACCTTTTTACCCTCAAAGATGACACATATAACATATTGGGATGATCGAATGCCTTTTTGGGCCATAAGCCCATTTTGACATAATTGGATAGGCCTCCTACAACGGGACACGGTGCCTGGGACCGAACCCTGCTAGGTGTGAATGATATGATGCACATAAGTATGACCTAAAGGCTGACCTACGGTTGGGGTTCACTAGACAAGGCAATTCGGGGCGACACGTGGTCGATGGCGGCTGCTTTAGCTATCCGCCCACTCCACGCTCCCACGCCACCCCCTAAAGACACGGGTGACTCACAAAAAGGTCGTGTACGCTCAAACGTACTCCGGAAGACTTGTTGCAGAAAGAAGACTCGGGATTATGCACATGATGACAGTTATAAAGCAGTAAACAGATAAAGCGAGAACTACAAACAAATAAGCAACTAGCAAATAACAAAATAGAAAAACATAATAAAAATCAAGAAAAGATAATGAAAAGTCATAAAACCTCAATCAAATATTCTAAAAGCCAACAAAATCAAGTACTAGCTCGAACCCGCAATGTCCCCAGCAGAGTCGCCAGAGATGTCACACCCCTTTTTTTTACCAAACCAAACCTTTCATTAAATCCTCTTAAATAAATAAAAGAAATTTAGTAAAAGGCTTGAAAAGGATTTTTCAATTTTGAAAGTGACAAAAATGGTGTTCAAAAGGAAATAACTCAGAGTCGCCACCTGACATTTGATTTCGGTGTGCCAGGCCACCGTTTTTTTTCTAAAAAAATAATTCTTTTCCTTTCAAAGCACTTGAGACTCTAAAAACTAAGTCTACACCAGAGATTCGGGTAAGGGGGTTCATTTGACTCGGGGAGAAGGTGTTAGGCACTCCCCGAATCCCGTAACTAGTACGGTTGCGTACTTGATCAAGTTGGCTTTAAAATATTCAATTGAGGTAAAAACACAGAAAAAACAAAATAAACACGTTTGAGGCTAGAGATCGTCCCCACCTAGTAAAAGAAAAATGAAAAATAAAACTAAAGTATTGCAATCTCTACATTTAACCTCTAAATACAAGTGCCACGGGGCATTCCCCGGAATAAAATATATACAAGTCCTCGGGGCATACCCCAGATAAATATAACTAAAGGAACGACCCCTCGCCTCGAAACTAACAAAATCCTAAAGGCTTGCCTACCCGAGTGTGGTCGGCCTAAAGCATGCTCCTAACGTTAAATACAAATAGGATAACTAAACTTAGTTTCAAAGCCTGATTTCACGCATAAACTACCACCAAATTTATCTTGATTTAAATTAACATGATTCTCATCCTCTTGAAAACCGATCCCTCGACCCCGTTGATTATTTCAAGGTTCATAAGATCCTAGTGGAGTTCTTACTTAGTAATCTCATTTTAATTTAGGCAACCAATACTACAAAAACAATTCACTCACCAATTCAATGAAAACAACAACTAGATCAATTCATCTCAATCAACAGACAAACAATAAGTCATGAAATCAAGTAAAAGAACGATAAGGAAAGGGAAGAATAGACCTTTAATTGAGCAGCGAGCAAAGAAGCTAACGGGGATACAAACACGATGGAATCCTGAACTGAACCTCGTGCTCAAATGAATCTGAAAATCAGTTTTGAGGCAATTTCGGACGAACAGCAATTGGAATTCGAATCGGTGCCGGGTCTTCGACTCCAAACTCGACCTCAATCACACTTTGAGTAGAAACTCGTTCGAACTGATTTAATATTTACAGTATCTAAAATCCATGACGGATGAGCTCGAATCGAGAAGATTGAAAACTTCACTGAAACTAGATAGGAAAACTTAAACTGAAATATCGGGCCTCGACAATGCAGCAAATTCGAACCCGACCTCTTCAAACTCAGCCAACAATGAACGAATGAGGTCTCTATTGGAAAGGCATTAGCGTTTAACCCAGGCCTCGACCCTCAACGGCAATTAACAACCAAACAAATTACGACATAAGCAGAATTCAACTCATCACCATTGAAATTAGCAAGAACAAACACATGCAGAATTCGACTTATCTCCAAACATTCATATCAAAATAGATTTTTACAAGCTCAGCTACAGAGATCCAAAATAAAAGAAGAAATTTCAACGAGTAGAGATGTCAATGAAATAGAACCTCGACTGCAATCTCACACGAGTTTAACAGCTAGATTTTGATACAATTTGGTAGAAGCTTAAACCGTAAATAGAGAATAATGATCTCCAATAGAACCAATAGAACCTCAACAGAAACTCAAATAGAACCTCAGCACCTCACTCGAACTCCAATTTAGACTGAAAATCCAAATAACAGTGGCCCTAATTTCGAGCTCAATCACAAACTTGGAGAAGAGAACGAATATGTATATGTATATATATATATATATATATATATATATATATATATATATATATATTTGGTTTGGATTCGCTTGTTGTGTGTATTTGCGCGTTGTTCAGCGGCTGAAGAAGACGATGACAGGAGGAGAGGGGGTGAGATGGTCGGCGTCTCTCTCTCTATTGTTGCGGCTGGTGGCTGGTTTGGGGATGGAGGCTGGCGACTGGCGGCTGGCGGCTACAAGGTTCTGGTCGCGTTTGGCCGGTGAGGAGCGTCAGCGGAGGGGTCTGTTTTGGGTGGTCGTTTGGTTGTTACCGGCGAAGGGCTGGGCGGCCGGCCTTTTTGTGCTGATGGCGGCAGGTGTATTTTTCAGCTCTCTAGGGTTTTTCTTGTTGTTCTCCTATTCTCTAATTGTTATGAATGAAGAAGAAGATGAACAATCGGGGCCGTTAGGGTGCGCTGCTGGCTGATCTCTTTTTGCTAGGTTTTCTTATTTTGTTCTTATTGTTGTTATGTTGTAGAAGAAGGGGGCTTGAGAATTATGGGCTATATACGAATTGGGCCAAATTTAGCTATAAAAAATGGCCCTTTAATGCTACTAGACTAAAACTATGAATTCCTAAAATAATAACTACAAAATTATGAAATCATTCCTAATTAATTAAATTAAAATTAAAAACTAAAAAGTGAAACTATTTTTGTATTTTTTTAAAAATTTTATGGAAGGTATATAAACTAAAAGTAACTAGATAAAATATAAATTAGTTAAATAAAATAAAATATTTTTGTAATTTTTATTTTTGTGACAAAATTAATTAAAAAGTAAAAACTATTTAAAATTGCGATATTAAACCTAAACTAAATATTTAAACGATGAAGTGTGTAAAGTCTCGGGAGTATTTTTCAATCTTATGATAAAAATGATGTAAAGGAGTTAAAATTAGTGTAAATAACTATATGAGACCTAAATTAATTATTCCACGCTAAAATGGGTGAAATTTCGGGGATGGTCAAAAATTACGTGTCTACACCAGCAAGAATTTTTCCACGCATCACTGATTTTTTGTGAGTATCATGAGGAGATAATGGTCTACAAATCATACTACGTAGAGGTTGATTATTAGGAAGCCATATGGAATTTCAGAAGTCTACACATGTGCCATTACCAACACACTAAATAATTCCTTTTGAGAAAAGATTCCAACAAGTAAGGATGTTACGCCAGATAAAGGAGCAATTTTTAGCATTGGTGTAGTTACTATACTAACTAATTAGGACTAGCCCATTGATTGGAGGGTTGGGTGAATAAACGCCATGCAAGGCTGGCTAGAAGAGATAGGTTTTTTTGAGATGATTTATGAATGCCTATACCTCCTTTATCTTTTGGCAGGGTGACTGTGTCCCATTTAACATAATGGATTTTCCACGATATAGTGATGGAGCCCTATAGAAAGTCTCTTTGTATTTTGTCAAGATATTTTTGAATAGTTGGAGGTAGGTGAAAGTATTGCATGGAGTGGTTTAGAAGAGCGTTCATGGTTGTTTTGATCTAGGGTGGCTCTTTCAGCCAAAGGAAGTTAGTTTTCCAAGTTGCAAGGCGATTATTCAAATTATTTATGAGGTAACGGAAATCCGAATTCTTAGGGCGGCGATTAAGAATGGAAAAATCAAGATACTTCCCAAATTTGTCACTAATGGTAATGTTCAAGATAGAAGTAGCAATTTTTTGAGGATTGATTAAAATTCTTAGAACAAATAATTTTGGATTTAAGAAAGTTAATTTTTTGCCCTGAAAATTGGCTAAAGAGAGATAGGCAGTGGTGGATAGAATGAATTGATTTTTCATTTTCTTATGCCACTAAAATAAGATCATCGTCAAAGAATAAATGAGAGAGAGGAGGGGAAGAGGAGTTCAATTTTGATGGGGTCCCAAAGCGTAATGTCTACTTGCTAGTTTATATAAGTGGAGAAGAATTCCATGCTTAAGATGAATATGTAGGGGGACATTAGATCTCCTTGTCTAATCCCCTTTGAAGGATGAAATAATTTGGTCTTAGAGCCATTCACTAAGACAGTAACTTTTGAGGTAATAATGTAAGTCATAATTTGTTTAGCAATTTTTAGAGGGAATTTAAAGAAGTTGAGGGCTCTATAGATGAATGACCATTCCAGTATATCAAAGGCCTTTTCTAGGTCAATTTTAACAAGGATCATTCCTTTAGAGCTTGTGATTTTTTGGAAGTGGTTGATGATTTCCTGAATAATTATGGCGTTGTCACTAGCTCGTCTACCTCTAAAGAAGCTTGATTGGAAAGGACAAATGAGTTTTCCTATGAATAGTATTATTCTATTGGCAATAATCTTGGTGATTATTTTGTATATAGTATTACATAACCCTATGGATCTGAAAATTTTAAGATAATTAGCATTGAAATTTTTTGAAATAAGACATAAGTAGGTATGATAAATAACCTCGGGGAATGATTGGTTGGTGAAGACTTTGTGACAGAATTCAAGGATTGGCATCTTAACAAGATTCCAAAATTATTGATAAAAGAATGGTTAATTGTCATCTGGCCAGGGTGCCTTAAACAGTTTCATGGACCAAATAACTTTTATAATCTCTTGGCCGTGAAGAGGCCTATCTAAGGGTGGGAGATCTATGTTATTAGTAGATAAGGGATAGTGAGTGGTGTTTTTGTGGCTTGTATACAGATGATTAATTTGGAAGAGGTTCTCAAAATAAGTAGCTGCATGATCGATGATGCGGTCTTCAATAGTGATCCAATTGCCATCCTCGTCCTTAAAGAATTTAATTCTATTGTTACGCCTTCTATTTAGGACACTAATATGGAAGATTTTAGTGACAGCATCACCTTGGTTAAGCCAATTTATACGTGACCTAATTTTCCAATATTCTCCTTCTAATCTAATAAGATTATTATAATCATTAATGAGACTAACTTCGAGGTTCTTAAGGAAGGAGCTAGTAGGATACTGTGGGGAACTTTGAATGCCATTGATTCAAGCTAGAAGGTTGATTTTATTATAAAATTACATTGCCAAAAGTGTTACTAGCC
The DNA here is from genome assembly GCA_032618575.1 of Nicotiana noctiflora. Classification (NCBI taxonomy): domain Eukaryota; kingdom Viridiplantae; phylum Streptophyta; class Magnoliopsida; order Solanales; family Solanaceae; genus Nicotiana; species Nicotiana noctiflora. The sequence goes on from JASVEL010007763.1 coordinate 37,666, forward strand.
TAGATTCAAGTTTGTTCCCTAAACCTGTTTAAACCCTCAATAAAATTACTACCCTGCCAATAGTCTTGGACGATTTTGCCAAAGTTTGGATGTGAACACCAATATGTTTCTAACTTAAAATTCTTTTGGGAGCTTCTCCTAGAAATATTATTGATATTAACTGGTCCGAATATATTCGAGGTAGATGGGTAATAGCAGTGTTAGGGTTTTTTTATAACCAAAGATTATCGCTAAAACACCTCTCTCAAGAGGAAAAATGAGGTGGTAGAGCTATTAACCATGCTACGGTTTCTCCATTTCTCTCCTCTATCAACCATTACAACCTCATTGACTTGATTTTTAAAGGCCCTAAATACACATGGTCTAATATTAGGCGAAGAAACGTTGTTCTTATTATTATATCAAGATCAAAACCAATACATAAGCCTACGTTACGTGTATAACAACTAAATTTTTTTTTGTAATTCCTTTTCTGAATGAGTTAATATTAGTATTTGATGTCAATATTGAATTTGAACATCTGAACTAGAGAAAAATACTGAAATGCTGGTTTGCAGGGTTTTTCCAAGTGAAATAACAGTTGTCATTGACATACCACAAACTATTTTAAGTGAAATTCAGGTCTAAACGAAACTTCCGAAAATAATTTTTCAACTTTAATTTTAAATAATCTTTTTTCATCTCATATATGATACAAATAGAGTGGAGTTCTTATATTTTGAGTGTTTGAAAATATTAAAAGATTGAGTTTGAAAATATTCAAAAATATTTATATTTCCAAAAAAATATCTCAAACAAATAGTAATTCTTTGGAAAACTCAAAAATTATAAGTTTGTAAACTCACTTTTCAGAAATCTTCAACAAATATTGGGGGTTTGCCGGGGAGTGCGGAACCAAAATGTAGTTCTTTTGGACTCAAAGAACGAAAATATGTGAGAAAAGATATATATATATATATATATATATATATATATATATATATATATATATATATATATATATATATATGTATGTATATATATATATATATATATATATATATATATATATATTGAAGAGAAGGGAGTTTTTTTTAAAGACGCTATACTTGACGATCGTTTGGCTTGTTAGTATGAAATGAAATTGTTTATCTTGAAGTATGTATGAAATAAAATTATGTTTCCATTGCTATTAAATCCTATTAATATTTAACATTAATACTTCAGTAGAATAATCTTAATTAAACGTATTAAAAAGTAAAATTTGAAGTGATTTGGAGAAGATTTGAGTAAAATTTGAGTTAAATTTTAGAAATAAGACTTCAAATTTTATATACATCCTCCTTATACTATTTCTAACTAGTATGAAAAAGTGGCTCGCCTACAAAAGATAACTTCTGGAAAAGTTGTATTGTACCCGAAACAATCTTTAACACGAGAAGCATAACGCAGTTAAATACTAGTTTATGTGGGTTGTCGTGTCGATGTACAAAGTTGCTCGCATGCAAAAGATTTTTTGTACCCGAAAGAATCTTTAACACACGATAGCACAGTTAAATACTATGTTATGTGGATTTTCTTGTCGATGTAAAAACCGGCTCGCCTAGAAAAGTTGTATTGTACCCGAAAGAATCTTTAGCATGCGAAGCATATCGAGTTAAATGTTATATTATGTGTATTTCATTGCCTATAAATAACTAGTATATTTTAGTTATTATCTGCGCTTAACCAAAATAAATAGCAAAATTTTAAAGGAGGGTATCTTTTTTTTTTTGCATTAACAAATGTCTAGACGCAATGACCAACCAACGTGCTATTTGGACGCAATGACCAACCAACGTGCTATTTGGACGCAATGACCAACCAACGTGCTATTGTGGAAAATGTTGTATGATGAAGTCATGTTGGTCCGATGGTCATGTTGGGCTCAGATACTGGATGTGTGTAAACATGTTTGGAGGCAATGTGAGAAATTATTGCAATGTTGAGGAACGATATGATGACCCATTGAGCGGGAATGCTATAAAAAATCTTTGCAGTATATTTGGAATATGAAGTGTGAATACCAACACCGTGAGTCTGAAATGAAACGAGAAATTGCGGCATTGCAGGAGAAACTAAAAGAGGGTGAAGAAGAAAAAAATAAGCTGGAAGGGAACTTTAAGTTGTTGCAACATAGAATACTAGGCGGTAGAGACTAAATAATGACATGTATGTGTTGAATGTAGTATTTTATCTTTATGTTTTCCATGTCTTGTATTTTCAGTAGTTGTATTGAATTTAAATTATGTTAAGTTGTTATGTTTGTGTTTGTGTTCTAGTGTTAAAATAATAAAGAACCGGAGAAATTAAAACATAATGCGCATATAATGTAAATAATCAAAATAAATTTCATTATTTACTAAATGTCATATGTACATAAAGTACAAAAAAAATCAATGTGTCATACTGTCATACCTCCTTTTTCCTGCCCCCGGAAGGATATAAGGGGGGTTTTTTCAATTAAAGGACAATGAAAAAGGGATTGTTTATTAAGAGATTCAGAGTTGCCACTTGAAAAATTTATGGTGACCCAAGTCACCGGTTCAAATCCCGAATCGAGGTAAGGGTTGACTTTGTATTACATTCCGCAAACCAAAATTCGATAAGAAATTCTGTTAACCAGAGAAGGTGTTAGGCATTCCCGAGTTCCGTGGTTCTAGCACGGTCGCTAAACTGTTATAACTAGCTTATTATTTGATTTTAATTACATGTTTAGCCTATGTTGCAATTTTAACCTTTAGAACTGATTTTATTTAATTAATTAAATGAAGATTACAACGTTATTTAAAATATGTTTCGAACCACGTCACATAAATGTACCCACGGTCCATAACACAGTTTATCTAACGTTGAGATTTGGATTTGGGTCACATAAATGTGCACCCGAGTTTAGAAAGATAAATTATTAAAATAACGTGCCTAAAGCAACTACACGTTTGCAACTTTGCGAGGGCCATAGAAATTTACTAAATAGCACGCCTTGAATTCTAAGGATAAACCAGATTAACCACATGAGGGCCATGCAATTATCATTTTTATTTGTCATGGCGCTCCTAGAAATATTCTACTTAAAGGTTTCTACACTAATTCATGAGGACCATAACTATTTGTATTGTATGTTCATGGCATACCTCAATTAATAAAAGACTAATTAATCAAAAGATCATAGGGAAATTGTGTATTTGTATAAGAGCTAATGCCTCCATTCAATTTAAAAGGCTACTGGTCCAACAACAACCTTTGAAAGAAACTGATCCCGGAAAACGAGTATACTTGATAAACAACACAAAACTGGTCCAGTCCTAAAGTTTCCTGACTTGGGCCCAAATGAGCCCATATCGATGGAACAACTGCATCTGGTACAAAAGGTTATTGATATTTGCCTCTCAGTTAACACGGGCCAATATTGGGCCTCAGCTTTGTGATCCAACCGGTTCACTCCACACAGAACCAAATGCTCAAGTTCAAAATAGTGTAACGCAGGCCATACCAAAAAATGCCATTAACTGCAGCACTCTTTTAACAAATGACCCCAGGTTCATCCAGAGCCAATTAATTAGGACTAAGAAACATACACATAATTTCCAAGTTTAATGGTTGTAACAAGAGAGGAACAAATAAACACCCTCGAATAACTCAAAGCTAAGTAATCATTATGCATCATTTTTTCGGGTGGGTGGGGGGGGGGGGGGCGTTGGTGACAAATGAACCTTTATGCCAAACACATGGCACAAATTCTGCAACATTTACACTTAAGGATGTAAATAAGTGAAAACTGAAAGAAAATACAGAAGATCCGCTTGAATTGGCAAAAATGGAATTTTACCATTTTTCGGTTGATCGGTGAGATTTTGATATAGGGGTGCAATAGAATTCTGGGAGTTTCAGTAGGACCGTTGTGTCATTTGAGATGTGTGTGCAAAATTTCAGGTCATTCGGACGTAGTTTGGTAGAACTTTTGATCAAAAGTGAAATTCAGAAGATTTTGGAACCTTGGGATTGAATTCGATGTGATTTGATATTGTTTGAGGTATTTCGAAGATTGGTATAAGTTTGGGTAGTGGTATATGACTCGTTTGTGCTTTTGCTTGAGGCCCGGGAGCCTCGGGGTGATTTCGGATTGTTGCCAGAAGGTTTGAAGGCACCTACAGTTCGGAGGCCGCATGTGCGAGGCTCGCAGAAGTGGAAGGCAGCCGGAGAAATTCTAACTTCCACAATAGGTGCCAAAATGTTCCCGGGTCTTCCAAAACCCAGTATGGACATACGCCCAAGTCCGAAATTATCAGACAAACCTGTTGGAACCTTCGGTCCGATTTTGAGGTCATTTACTCAAAAATCCAACCTTAGTCCATTCTTTCAACTTAAAGCTTCCGAAATAAGAATTCACTTTTCAAATCAAATTTGAACTTCCTGGAATTCAATTCCGACCGTGTGCACAAGTCATAATACCTGAAATAAAGTTTTCTATGGCCTCAAACTGCTGAACGACGCACTAGAGTTCAAAATCGACCGGTCGGGTCGTTACATCCTCTCCCACTTAAACATATGTTCTTCCTCGAACGTGCTAGGAATTGTGTTAGAATTGTCCGAAATCACTGTTTAATATCTCAAACACCTACCTGTGCCACCGCAACTCAACTGGGCACCCTATCGTGATCCATCTAAAAGTTATCCGTTTTCACTTAAGCAAATAAGCCTTAGAGCCCAATTCCAACATTCAGAGTTCTCTGCTGGGCCTATTTTCCATCATACGAACACAGTATCAATAACTATACGCAGCGCCAAAACATGATCGCATAACTTAGATGTATTCAGACCCTGCACCATTTTACTTACATGATCACAATAATCTGATCAAATCAGTCGAAATTCCATGAATCTGATGCTCCCACGACACCTCATGACCTACATAAGTCTTGATCTAACTCTTATAACAACAACACGATGTAAATGATGTGTAGAAATTCCTAACCAACTGGCGAATCAATAATTCATTAGACCTATACTCCTGATAAGAACCATCACCACATTCTGAACCAAATAATGGTCTTTGCTCTTTAAGATACTTCATATATTCAGATTGAACTGTTACAACGCGTAACTCTATCCAAGAAACACACCCATGGCGGTGTGCCACCTGATCCATGTATAAAATTCACATACGAAGATACACATCGAGCTAGATGTCGCTCACAAGCACATTATGTGCATAATAATACCATCAATGAGGAGACATATAGTGCCATTAGCTACAAAAACTCAAGCACAACTAAGGTGATCTGAATCTCGAGAACCATCCTGATCATATAACATCATCTCTATACGGAATCTCAACATATAAGCAATTCACCAAGCCGTCTCACAACTCCTATAGTGCAATATATCATTATTTAAAATAACTGACGATGAAATAGCACCCTGACCGCTCTTCCACAAGGAGCGCATTACTAAAATGAACATATCTGGCATCATATAGAACCCATATTCACATTTAAATCCGTCCATAGACTTCAAGATGATTCTAATCGCACTAAACATGGCTAATAACCTTTCAAAAGTCCGTAATAACTCCCATTTTACTCATAACACACAAGAACTACCATCATAACTAGGTCAATCCTCCACGGTCACAACCCAATAAGTCGAGTGCCCTCCAAGCATAAATTCTCAAATTAATGATATCACCACCGTATTTATACCTGGTTTAAATTTTTAATTAATTAAGTGACTACATGCCACACTTATACAATTTTCCTGTGGGGCACGCTCCCACGACCTTCCGTAACAGACAACAAGTATTTGTATCCATGCCACCAGCTGCACTAACACTGAGTAAACTTTCAAGAATCCATAACCAGGATGCAAGGCCTTTTTCACAAACACCGGTCTCAGGTGACGCTGAAGACGATACCCACTTACTTTAAACATCGAGACTCCTATATTGATCATCTAAGCTCGTGACATCCTTGTTAACACCGAACTGCAACCTTGATCCTCACTTCAAATTCCATACCACTCGCTTCACCCAACATGCCAATATACGATAGAACATGATTTTTATCATAACTCCGGAACCACTAATAGATTAATACTTCATCAAATAAAAACCTTTTACTTAACTTATTTTAAGAGAACCATAAAAACACATGAGTGAATTCTCAAAATCGTAGAATATGCAAATCCCAAAGTAGTAGTCTAAGCCACCATAACCCTTCTGGGGTCCGCCTACACATAACTACACATAACAGCAGTATACTTCTGAATAACATCAATTACGGTGACCGACAAGCCTCACACATACCATCACAAATTACTTGGATAACTTGATTGCATTGAAGGAACTAACACCAATATGCCAATACAATTATGGCTCATCAATCTATCTTCTTCCAATTTATCCTTGATTGCCTTAGAAATAATAATGACTCCATTCAACACATAGCATACCCCATCTGCACTCATCCCGAGTGAACTTGAATCATGAGACCATGTTGTCTCAAATCCCACGAACTATTTCATACCTCCCAATTGCTACACTGCAGGTCAAAACATCATAGAACCTTGTGGGCACCTTTTCATAAGCTTCTATAAGGCTTGATTCTTAATTGTGCATATAGGATCTAAGTTATTAGGCACCACACTTTACCCCTTTGAATCCACTATGACCGTTGTTAAGAGCCACCCGTTCTGACTTAGCCCCAAATATAATAAACTCCATAAATTTTCTAGCACATAAATACTGATAATATGTGAATTTGACTATATTTATGCCCTAAATAATCACACTTTATTGTTGTTTTGATATTATTTATGATGACAAAATGCTCTTATTAGTATTTTTAGTGTGTTATAGGTACACAAGAGTTAATGAAGGCTAAAAGAGCAGTTTTGGAGTCAAAAGAAGGTGAAAAAGGCCAATGGTGGAACAAGTCAAGAAATTATGCTGAAATAGCTGGAAGAATCTGAGGCACTGTTTGACCGCGGTTCCACCGCGACCGCGGCAGAACCGCGGTAGAACAGGCCTGCGGACGTTTTCAAGATTCAGAAGACTTAATCCACCGCGGTTCCACCGCGTCTGCGGTCAAACCGCGGTGGAAGGCGGAAAATTCAAGGACTAAAGTGTAAAAACAAAAGTTATAAAACCTAAACCCTATATATATTGTTAGGATTCACCCAAAGGAGACAAGTTTTGTACTATTGACTCCTTTTGCAAGCAAACTAGTAAAAGAGAACTCTCTCAACATCTTTCTATCTTTTACATTGAATTCTTGATTATGAAATCAATTATCTATTTTGTTTTCTTGATTATGAGTAGCTAAATCTTTATCTAAGGTTTTGATGGAACCTATTGATTGAGAACTTCTGGGTTATGTGAATACAAATTATTAGCTAGATTTCTATTTGTTCAACTTTGTTCTTGTTATGGTTAATTGATAGGATCCTCAACTAGTTGTGCCTATTTGGTGTGCATAACTTGGAAAAGAGTGCATATTTAGGTTATTGTTGAACAACACCACACCTAGATTATTGGAGGAATCTATAATTGTGGGCGTAAAGGTGGGGTTAGGAATAACGAAACATTGTGTGCAATCTAAAGTGAATTATGCAAATTAAAGATAGCTAGGGTAGCTCGTAAGAGTGCAATAGTAAATTATTGTAATTGCTCGGGAGAGAATTACGGTAGAAATAGAGTTCATGATTGATAGAAAAATATTGACAATTTGTATGAGCATAAACAGAAGGGATTCCATCAATAGGGGAAATCAATACCTTAGTCTTTCTATTTATTCTTTACATCACATTCAATTATTTTCTTCAAGTCTTTAGTTTCTTGCAAAAAGTAGTTAGTAGAAATCATCCACAAATATATTCAAAAGTTTGGGAAGCTGATTCAGAAGTATTGTTGGGTTTTGGAAGTTCAATTGATAGGTTAATTCTCTGTGGGATTCGACTTTGGACTTAATAATCCGAATTATATTGACAGCGATCACATTGTCATTTATAGGAAACAATTGGACGTGATCAAATTGTGGCGCCGTTGCTGGGGAATTAACGGAATTATCAATTGCCATTGATAGAACTACAATATTCTTGTATAGTCAGGTTCTTTCTACACACTCCAAATTGAAAATTTTAACGGTTATTGAATTGGGTGCTCAGGTGCATGTCTAGGAAATCTGCAAGGACTAGAGAACTAATTGAAGGACTCTCAAACCCAGAGCAAACATTCTGGGCACGTAACAGGGCAATCAGACAACTTCAGCAATCTCAGCAACCACTGAAACTAGATTTCGATATGGGAGACGTAAACGACCCAAACCAGCAAGCCGGGTTGAACGTACAAGAGGCACAAGAGTCGCATGAAGGTGCTCTTTTTGACTGGGCACAACCAACTGCCATTATTGTACCAGCCATTCAATCTGAGTCATTCCAGATTACTAATAACATGCTACACTTGTTGCAAAACAAGGGACTATTTTCTGGGACTCAGGTTGAAGATCCACAGCAGCACCTGAAGAATTTTCTTTCCATATGCAAGACATAGAGGAAGCCAAATGTGACACCGAAGGCTATCAGGCTATTGCTATTTCCATTCTCAGTTACAGGGGCTGCACAGGTATGGGTCAACTCACTCCCCATTAACTCTATAGCAACATGGGATGAGTTAGTCAAACAATTCCACAACAAGTTTCATCCACCTAACAAGACAACTCAGTAAATTGATGAGATTGTGAGCTTCAAGCATAAACCAATGGAGACATTGTATGAGACTTGGGGTAGATTCAAGGGTATGCTAGTTATGTGTCATCACCATGGGGTTCCCGAACAGATGTTGGGTCAAAGGTTCTACATGGGTCTCTCAGACAGCATGAAGAATATAGTAGATACCTCAGCAGGTGGGGCTTTTCTGAGCAAGACCTGGAGAGAAGGCTAGAATTTGCTTGACAAGATGGCTCAAAACTCCGGGTGGACGACCGGGAATGCTCCTATCACTCCAGTGGTACACTCTGTACCTCCGAATCCTTCCAACACTATGGAGGAGAACATGGCAACTTAATTGACACAAATGAGCATCCTGACGAAGAAGGTGGAAGAATTTGGGGTCAAGCAGCAGGTTCATATTGTAGATACTACCAATGGTGGTTTATGCACATCTTGCATTAGCCAACCCATAGGTAATCCATGAGCGGCAGACCAAGAACATCATCATCATCATGAAGACATGAACTACGTGGAAAATTATGGAGGGCAGCGACATGGTTACCAGAATTGGGGTCAGCAGGCTCCACAACAGTATAGGCCTCCTCAGCCACAATATAATACAGCATGTGTGAGGCCACCAAACAATATGGCTCCATATCCTAGACCTCAGACCTTCAACAATCAGCAGCAGGGGTATCATCCACCTCCACCACAATATGGGGGTAGACATGACGATGGGTTCGCAAGGTTGGAAGCTATGATGCAGCAGGTAATTGGGCCACATGCCAAAACCAATGAGAGGATAGATGCACATGACGCATCTATCAAGAATATAGAGGTACAGGTGGGCCAAATTGCTATGACACTTAACAATCATCCTCAATGGACATTTCCCGTAGACACACAAACAAACCCAAAAGATCAAATCCCAAAACAGCTGATGGCAGATAATATCAGAAGCGGTAGAGATCTTGATGCTGAGCAGGACAGCTGTGATGACCAAAAAAAATAAATCATCTTTAAATTAAACAATCATCACGGTGTTTTAATACCTTGAAAAGCTCTATCAGTAATTTCGCGACTTGCGTGCACAGTCCGTATAATTTTTTCGGAAGGTTAACAGATTGATTTTGACTTGAAGAAAACTGTTTTATTTTTTTTACAGCACTGTGAATAGTGACCGTGAATAGTGTCCGTGAATAGTACTAGTGAATAGTACCAGTGAATAGTACCCCGTGAATAGTACCCGTGAATAGTCCCGTGAGCAGTAACAAACGGGTGAACAGTGCCGAAAATAACTTTGGACAGAACACAAAGTTCTGGAAATGGGACAAAATCCCATTTCTCAATTTCTTCCAAATTGGAGCTCGGGAGAGGCGATTTTCCGGAGATTTTCAGAGAAAACAACGGGATTTGAAGCTTCGGATGAATTCGCGAGACAAAGGAATGTTGGATTTTTGAATTGGTAGCAAAGCGAGGTAAGTGTTTGGTCCACCCTAGCTTGAGGGAATAAGAGTTGAGTATAATTGCTACTTGTTATGTGTTGTGTACGACGTATAGGCATGGTGCCGAGTATCTATACATTGGGGGTCGAGCATGACCGTGAGTCCTAAATTGTTAAATTGTCGTATTCTTATTTGATGCTTATGAGAACTTGTTTGAAGATATTTGAAGCTGAGCAAGTAATTGTTATGATCGAGTAATGGTATCAATTGTGTTAAATAGAAATTCTTAAGATTGGTTATAGCTGGTTCTTCTTTGCCGGGAATATATTGTTGATTAATTGTTATTGGTTTTATATCGGTAATATATATATTGTCAATTTAAAGATTATTGGTTTCACACCGGTAATACATACATATTGTTGATTAATTATTATTGGTTTCATACCGGTAATATATATATTGTTGATTAAAGATTATTGGTTTCATACCGATAATATATATGTTGTTGATTAAAAATAATTGGTTTCACATCGGTAATACATACATATTGTTGATTAATTATTATTGGTTTCATACCGGTAATATATATTGTTGATTAAAGATTATTGGTTTCATACCGGTAATATATATATTGTTGATTAAAGATTATTGGTTTCATACCGATAATATATATGTTGTTGATTAAAAATAATTGGTTTCACATCGGTAATACATACATATTGTTGATTAATTATTATTGGTTTCATACCGGTAATATATATTGTTGATTAAAGATTATTGGTTTCATACTGGTAATATATATGTTGTTGATTAAAGATTATTGGTTTCACATCGGTAATACATACATATTGTTGATTAATTATTATTGGTTTCTTGCCGGTAACATATTAAGAAATGGGATCGTGTGGCACGCCGACCACTTATATATTAAGAAATGGGATCGTGTGGCACGCCGACCACTTATATATTAAGAAATGGGATCGTGTGGCACGCCGACCACTTATATATTAAAGAATTGGGATCGTGTGGCACGCCGACCACAAAGTGATTTGAATCTTGGCATTGGCCATAGTTGCCGGTAGCCTATTGATAAATTTGGGAGCGGGTGGTACGCCTACCACAAGATATGAAAAGCCTATTGATAAATTTGGGAGCGGGTGGTACGCCTACCACAAGATATGAAAAGCCTATTGATACATTTGGGAGCGGGTGGTACGCCTACCACAAGATATGAAAAGCCTATTGATACATTTGGGAGAGGGTGGTACACCTACCACAAGATATGAAAAGCCTATGGTTACGTTTGGGAGTGGGTGGTACGCCTACCACAAGATATGAAATGAAAAATGAATTGAGACATGAAAGTAAGATTTGTTCCGTTGATCAGATTACTCCGGATATTGTGAGTTGTTGACTGTTATTTCAGAGCAGATTCTTTCCTTATAAACGTTCGATAACGTTTTATGTTGTTATATATATATATATATATATATATATATATATATATATATTTATATATATATATATATATATATATATATATATAGTTCAATACTTCGAGCTTCAATAATTGTACCTTAATTGAAAATGGTATTTTCTTTATCAAATGATTACTAAAAATAACTTCATCTTTTCTTGTTGATTTACTAATTGGGATGGAAGTTGTTCTATACTTTATGTTAAGTAAGTGAGGCTCGTCGAACATTCTTAATTGTATTGGGTCATGGACCTTGTGAAATGAGCAACAAGAGAATATTGATGTGCAATGTGAAATAGAAATATGTTGGCACAAGGTGCCAGGGAAAATATTATAATTTTATTTAATTGCACGTGAGTTGTCCGTGCGGTTGTGATATAAATATGGGCACGAGATGCCGTAAAAATATGAAAGTGAGTCGAGACCTATATTATTATGATTTTGAAATGAGGCGTCACAAGGTGACCTTTACTCAAAAGAATTATATTCGAAAGATACTTATTTGAAGGAAATATACTCGAAACATATTTATTGGAAGCATATTATCCTAGAGATTATTACTTGGAGGATTTATAGGCAAAAATATTTATCCTTGAAAGACTCGATTAATTGATTGCACTTGTATTTATTATTTGTTGAGAAACATTTGTGGTGTTCTTGTTGCCAACTATTTATATCTCTGGTAGATCATTGTTGCCAGCTATTTATATCTCCGGTAGATCATTGATGCCATTATTGTTATTTGTTTCCTATTATTTTGTACGCTATAAACTGCACAGGCTTATGTGAGTGTCTGGTCCTAGCCTCGTCACTACTTCGCCGGGGTAGGCTAGACACTTACCAGCACATGGGGTCGGTTGTGCTGATACTACACTTCTGTACATTTTTGTGTACAGATCCAGGTATTTGATCGATGGTAGCTATTCGTTGCGGTGGAGACTCAAGGTAAACCTGCTATAGTGTTCGCAGTCCTCAGAGTCACCTTCAATTGTACTTATTTCCATTTGTTCCCTTTGTTTCGGAACAGTGATGTACTTATATTGTATAACTACTTTAGAAAGGCTTGTGACTTGTACTACCGGTTTTGGGAATAGTAAATCGTTAGAGAAATTCAGTTGAAGTTAATAAGTATCAATGTTATTTCGAATTATGTTAGGCTTACTTAGTTTGAAGACTAGGTGCCATCACGACTCCTTCGGAGGGATTTTTGGGTCGTGACAAGTTGGTATCAGAGCTCTAGGTTCATAGGTGCTACAAGTCATAAGCGAGTTCAGTAGAGTCTTGTAGATCGGTACGGAGACGTCTGTACTTATCTTCGAGAGGCTATAGAGCTACTAGGAAAAATTCCCACTTCATTCATTCCTTATCGTGTGATATTTATTCAGCTTGAAGCATATATCTTAGGTTCTTTTGCATCCACTCATGTATGGAATTGCGCATTATGCCAATGGTTTGTGATAAAAAAATATTATAAGAGAGCCAGAGTTGCTCAATCATTATTTTCACGTGTCGATCAAAAATTAAGGATATGGAAGTGCAAAGAGATCTTTCAGTTATATGCATGGGGGTGCATCAGATCTTGACATCTGGTTGATAAGTACAATCTGTAAAAGGTTTAATTGGTTTCCTAATCAGCACAGGTGGATGTACATAAAAAAAAAAGTTGTCATATTTGAGACTATGTGGTTCATATGGGATTTCTAATTAGTGAAGAGTACATACTAGCAGCCAAGACACTAGATGAAGTGAATTTAACTGTCATGAGAATGACAATCGCCAAGTAAATAGCTTGAGGTGTCTTATGACTGGTATCGTACGAGCGGTGAAGGTTACTATTTTGGATCGTCGGGAATGTGTCTTATGATTTCGCACCAAGTGAGGGAAGTCCACTATCAACTATCAGATTTCGGCATCATGTGTTATACCAATTTTGGCATGAGATGTATTTATGTGGTATTGAACGATTTTCCAAAACTTGTTTATGATAAAGAGCTGAGAATGGAACGGGATGATGATGAGACTTGAGATATTCCTGCTTCCGTAATAATTCTAAACTTTAATATTAGAGGGATCAACAACAACAACAACAACAACTACCCAGTATATTCCCACAAAGTGGGGTCTGGGGAGGGTAATACGTACACAGTCCTTACCCCTACCCGAAAGGGTAGAGAGGTTGTTTCCGGCCGACCCTCTAATATTAGAGGGATCATGGAAACATATTCAATATACTTATAGTGCTTAAGTTAATCACCATACTCGCATGGGGCAGTCATATTTTAATGCACCACCAACATGTGGTTTGTATGATGGTTATTCCAGTTATCTATCATAGACTAAATATGAGCAGTTGACCCTTAAATGGATTGTTATGAATGTGGTAGTACTACGCACATCATGGGAAAAAAAAATGTCCTAGTCATGGGAGAAGCATAATTGTTAAAAGCACTGAGGCTACGTACTTCATTACAGTTACTACTCCACTTGCATGACCAACCAGAGGTAGGGGTCAGGATGTTAGAGGTGGAGGTGAGACTCGTAGAGGTGGAGACCGAGTCGTTAATACATTTTCTATGGTATGGCTGATGTTGCAACACCAGATGGTGTCGTTACAAGTATGGTCTCGAATTATTGTAAAGTAACAATTTTGTTAACTTGATTCGTTCTAAGTATCGAGGCAAGTCCTCCTATTGCGCTCCACTTATGAGCGAACTTCGTAATTCTGAAAATTTACTTATGTGAATACTCATGTTAGGAGATTATATGGAGATAGCTATGTCTATCACTATGTATTGGTAAAAAAAAAAGGTGTGAGGCAAAAATCAATTTTTGGTAATCATTTCATTGAGTTCGATGCACTTTCCAAATAATTGATTTCAATCGTGAATTATATTCTCTATCGATGTGAGGGTTCTTTATATGTTGTGATTTTGTTTAACGAAAAGTATTTAGAAGAAGAAAAAAATGGATAAAATTCCAGTTGGCACAATGTGCATATTACTTGTGTACGGAGTTGAGGACAAGATTATCGTACTTTTATATTATGTGAAATATTTAAACCGGGCTACAAGCTGCGGTGGATGTTATATAAAGAGGAGGTCCTTGTGGTGAAAAGTTTGTGTTTAAATTCTCCCTTTGTAAAACTAAAATTTATAATGTAGCACTTATAGGGAGAGATGACTATGAGACTTATTTGAAAAATTTTGTTTGAATATCTATGTGCATAATTTGCCAAAATTATATTGTAATTATTGAGTTTTAGCCTACAAGGTGAGTGCCCATGTGGCGTTAATTGTGAATCGTTAATTTGGCCAAGTAATTATGAGGTCTTCATGCTACATTGTTAGTAAAGTGAAAGCTTGAGACAAGAATTATTAACATGAAGTTAATTGGTAATTTTGTAATCGATTATGTACAACTATTAAAACCAGAGATGTGGTAATGGTCATACATATGATATGTTTCATATCAAAATATCTTTATGATAGTGTCATACATGTAATACGGAGCTTGGTGTTATTGACAAATACATTGTGGTGATTTATTGAGTTGTGGATGTGTTATTATGAGTTGTTTGGTGTTACTCTGACAGGTGGATAAGCCCAATTACAGGGGAAACTCTGCCAAAATTTCTGAAAAATTTGGGAGTTAGAAAATTTTGGGATATTGAGATTGTGCAAAGAAAGAAATAAATTACATTACGAGTTTGAGTACATACTCTACTTCTCATTTGAGGACGAATGACCCTAAGTGGGGAAGAATGTAATACCTCGTATTTGATGGGTGCATAGGCATGAATTGCTATAGCCAATCGAGACTAATATCGTGTGTTCACGTGAAAATCTGACCTTTCTGAAAATGATTGGATTGTAAGAAATTTGGTCTTCAAGTTTACAATATGGATAAAGGAGGTAATCTCAATTGAAATAGTATTGTCGGAATTATTTCGAATGCGGTAATATGGGATCAACCACGAGGATATGTGTAAAAGTAGGAACATTAAATTTGAGACCTCAGAATAATCTTAGTACGTTCGAGGACGAACGTTTGTTTTAGAGGTGGAGATTGTGATGACCAAAAAAAAATCATCTTTAAATTAAACAATCATTTCGGTGTTTTAATACCTTGAAAAGCTCTATCAGTAATTTCGCGACTTGCGTGCACAGTCCGTATAATTTTTTCGGAAGGTTAACAGATTGTTTTGACTTGAAGAAAACTGTTGTATTTTTTTTACAGCACAGTGAATAGTGACCGTGAATAGTGTCCGTGAATAGTACTAGTGAATAGTACCAGTGAATAGTACCCCGTGAATAGTACCCGTGAATAGTACCGGTGAATAGTACCGTGAACAGTACCGTGAACAGTAACAAACGGGTGAACAGTGCCGAAAATAACTTTGGACAGAACACAAAGTTCTGGAAATGGGACAAAATCCCATTTCTCAATTTCTTCCAAATTGGAGCTCGGGGAGAGGCGATTTTCCGGAGATTTTCAGAGAAAACAACGGGATTTGAAGCTTCGGATGAATTCGCGAGACAAAGGAATGTTGGATTTTTGAATTGGTAGCAAAGCGAGGTAAGTGTTTGGTCCACCCGAGCTTGAGGGAATAAGAGTTGAGTATAATTGCTACTTGTTATGTGTTGTGTCCGACGTATAGGCATGGTGACGAGTATCTATACATTGGGGGTCGAGCATGACCGTGAGTCCTAAATTGTTAAATTGTCGTATTCTTATTTGATGCTTATGAGAACTTGTTTGAAGATATTTGAAGTTGAGCAAGTAATTGTTATGATCGAGTAATTGTATCAATTGTGTTAAATAGAAATTCTTAAGTTTGGTTATAGCTGGTTCTTCTTTGCCGGGAATATATTGTTGATTAATTGTTATTGGTTTTATATCGGTAATATATATATTCTCAATTTAAAGATTATTGGTTTCACACCGGTAATACATACATATTGTTGATTAATTATTATTGGTTTCATACCGGTAATATATATATTGTTGATTAAAGATTATTGGTTTCATACCGATAATATATATGTTGTTGATTAAAAATAATTGGTTTCACATCGGTAATACATACATATTGTTGATTAATTATTATTGGTTTCATACCGGTAATATATGTTGTTGATTAAAGATTATTGGTTTCATACCGGTAATATATATATTGTTGATTAAAGATTATTGGTTTCATACCGATAATATATATGTTGTTGATTAAAAATAATTGGTTTCACATCGGTAATACATACATATTGTTGATTAATTATTATTGGTTTCATACCGGTAATATATATTGTTGATTAAAGATTATTGGTTTCATACTGGTAATATATATGTTGTTGATTAAAGATTATTGGTTTCACATCGGTAATACATACATATTGTTGATTAATTATTATTGGTTTCTTGCCGGTAACATATTAAGAAATGGGATCGTGTGGCACGTCGACCACTTATATATTAAGAAATGGGATCGTGTGGCACGCCGACCACTTATATATTAAGAAATGGGATCGTGTGGCACGCCGACCACTTATATATTAAAGAATTGGGATCGTGTGGCACGCCGACCACAAAGTGATTTGAATCTTGGCATTGGCCATAATTGCCGGTAGCCTATTGATAAATTTGGGAGCGGGTGGTACGCCTACCACAAGATATGAAAAGCCTATTGATACATTTGGGAGCGGGTGGTACGCCTACCACAAGATATGAAAAGCCTATTGATACATTTGGGAGCGGGTGGTACGCCTACCACAAGATATGAAAATCCTATTGATACATTTGGGAGCGGGTGGTACGCCTACCACAAGATATGAAAAGCCTATGGTTACGTTTGGGAGTGGGTGGTACGCGTACCACAAGATATGAAATGAAAAATGAATTGAGACATGAAAGTAAGATTTGTTCTGTTGATCAGATTACTCCGGATATTGTGAGTTGTTGACTGTTATTTCAGAGCAGATTCTTTCCTTATAAACGTTCGATAACGTTTTATGTTGTTATATATATATATATATATATATATATATATATATATAGTTCAATACTTCGAGCTTCAATAATTGTACCTTAATTGAAAATGGTATTTTCTTTATCAAATGATTACTAAAAATAACTTCATCTTTTCTTGTTGATTTACTAATTGGGATGGAAGTTGTTCTATACTTTATGTTAAGTAAGTGAGGCTCGTCGAACATTCTTAATTGTATTGGGTCATGGACCCTGTGAAATGAGCAACAAGAGAATATTAATGTGCAATGTGAAATAGAAATATGTTGGCACAAGGTGCCAGGGAAAATATTATAATTTTATTTAATTGCACGTGAGTTGTCTGTGCGGTTGTGATATAAATATGGGCACGAGATGCCGTAAAAATATGAAAGTGAGTCGAGACCTATATTATTATGATTTTGAAATGAGGCGTCACAAGGTGACCTTTACTCAAAAGAATTATATTCGAAAGATACTTATTTGAAGGAAATATACTCGAAACATATTTATTGGAAGCATATTATCCTAGAGATTATTACTTGGAGGATTTATAGGCAAAAATATTTATCCTTGAAAGACTCGATTAATTGATTGCACTTGTATTTATTATTTGTTGAGAAACATTTGTGGTGTTCTTGTTGCCAACTATTTATATCTCTGGTAGATCATTGATGCCATTATTGTTATTTGTTTCCTATTATTTTGTACGCTATAAATTGCACAGGTTTATGTGAGTGTCTGGTCCTAGCCTCGTCACTACTTCGCCGGGGTAGGCTAGACACTTACCAGCACATGGGGTCGGTTGTGCTGATACTACACTTCTGTACATTTTTGTGTACAGATCCAAGTATTTGATCGATGGTAGCTATTCGTTGCGGTGGAGACTCAAGGTAAACCTGCTATAGTGTTCGCAGTCCTCAGAGTCACCTTCAATTGTACTTATTTCCATTTGTTCCCTTTGTTTCGGAACAGTGATGTACTTATATTGTATAACTACTTTTAGAAAGGCTTGTGACTTGTACTACCGGTTTTGGGAATAGTAAATCGTTAGAGAAATTCAGTTGAAGTTAATAAGTATCAATGTTATTTCGAATTATGTTAGGCTTACTTAGTTTGAAGACTAGGTGCCATCACGACTCCTTCGGAGGGATTTTTGGGTCGTGACAACAGCGCTAGAGGCAATTGCAGGCTGGACACTCATTCTAGTACCCATTGAACTAGATGTGTCCACCGGGTTGACAGAAGTTACAGTCCAACCAGCAGCAGAAAATAATGATATGCAGCAGGGAATAGAGAAAGCAGCTGAACCGGTAGAACAGCCAGTTGTGGAACAGGTAGTAGAGAAAGAAAAATCCCAAGTGATTGGGAAGAAGAGGCCTCCAGCCTCATTTCCCCAAAGGTTGGCCAAGCACTAGAAAGAGGAGCAATACAAGAGATTCTTCGAGATTCTCAAGCAAATCCAGGTAAATATTCCCTTAATTGAAGCTTTAAAAGAGATGCCTGGGTATGCTAAGATGATAAAAGACTTGATGTCGCGGAAATTTGATTTCCAAGACTTGTCCACCGTGACTTGTACACATACATGTAGTGCAGTAGTATCTAGACCTATAGCTGAGAAGCTATCTGACCCAGGTAGCTTCACTACTCTGTGCACTATAGGAAACTTTGCCTTTGCTAAGGCATTGTGTGATTTGGAGGCTAGCATAAATCTTATGCCCTTGGTGATCTATAAGAGGCTGGGCATCGGGAGAGCCAGGCCTACTTCTATGTTATTACAGCTTGCTATCATGACGGTTAAGCATCCATTCAGGATATTGGATGATGTGCTTATCCAGGTGGGGAAGTTTGTGTTTCCCATCAATTTTGTAATTCTGGACTGCAAGGTGGACGAGGAGATTCCTATAATCTTAGGAAGACCATTCCTAGCTACCGGTAGAGCATTGATTGATTATGAGACTGAGGAGCTCAAGATGAGGCTAAATGATGAGGAGATTATATTCAATGTACAAAAATCTATGAGGCGCCCTAGTGAGTTCACGAATTGCTCTCTCATTGATGCAGTAGATGTGATAGTGGAGACAGATGATGTTGAATTGATAGCTGAAGATCCACTCTAGGCATGCCTGATGAATTTAGATGAGGTAAATGGGGAAAGTCTGGCGGAGTGGGTGCTATCTCTGGAAGGCAAGGGGTTTTGGGATAGAGACTTGGAGTTTGAACCTCTACACTTAGAAAAATAAGAGACCCCTCCAGCAAAACCATACATTGAGGAGCCACCAAAGCTGGAACTTAAGCCATTAGGTATGAATTTCTAGGCCCTAACTCCACTTTACATGTTATTATCTCATCTGGTTTGCTAGATATGTAGGCTTAAAAGCTTATACAGGTACTCAAGGAACTGTTATTGGTTGGACCATGGCAGACATAAAGGGGATCAGCCCCGCATACTGCATGCACAAGATTCTCTTGGAAGAGGGCACAAACCTTCCAGGGAAAACCAAAGAAGGCTGAAACAGAATATGAAGGATATGGTGAAAAAGAAAGTGATAAAGTGGATAGACACGGGGTAGGTCCCAGGTAAGTTTTCTCACCCTTCTGTGCTTTACATTGATTATTATGTCATGAGGACATGTCATGATTTTAAGTGTGAGGTGGGAGACTTATCTTATATTGTATGTTGTACATAGTAGATTTAGCTGTATAGTGTATTAGCTGGCTTGGCCCGATGATGGACACTTGGCGAAAGGTTTCTTAAGGGTCTAAGTCGGAATAAAAACACAAAAAAAAATCAAAAATTTGAAAAACAAAATCCAAAAATATGAGTAGAGGGCTCTTCCCGATGACGGACTACTTGGACAAGTACTCTTGAGGGAAGTAGTCCATGTAAGAATTTTTATTTCTTTTCTTTTCTTTTTCTAGGTAGTGTATCACCTCCCCCCTTGGTTTTTCTTTTGACCACGGTTCTTTTCCAAGGATTTTTATTGAACCGGGTTAGGTAGATTTTTCTTTTTAAGTATTAGAGGGTAAAGGTTAACTTGTAACCCCAAGTATGCACATTAGAAAAACTAAAATGAACTTGAGGGTGTATTATCTAAGCTTGACTGTAGATTCGAGGATATGCCTTAAATTTCACAATACAGCTTGCTTGAATGTTGATAGGACTCTGTAGATGAACCTGATTCTAAATGAGTTGCATGCTAAGTGTGTGTGAGTTTTTACCTGCATTATATATTTTACATGATACCTAGAACTTTCCCTATGTGTGTGCAAAGCGAAATAGAAGTTGTTTAGTTATAGAGATGATAGAGGCATTTCTTTGTGTAATCCCATAAATCAATAAACTGTGAATTCACTTGTAAATAGTATCTTAGTTAACCCCTTTGAGCCTTAAGACTGTTCTTTGATAACCCTATAATGTTCACAAAAATATATATCATATATTGTTGTACCTTACCTCCTAGAAGCACTTAAGTTGTAATGAATATGCAAAAGTAAAAGTGTGGGGTGGGGGAAAATTGAAAAAGGGAAAATCAAGAATGAATGGTAGAAAATGGTAAACTGGCAATATACAGTAAATGCTTTACAAAGCAATGAAAAAAAGATGTATACATGTAAATAAGAAAGCCAGTTACACCAATAGAAAAATGGGGATTAAAAGTGAATAAAAGGTGAAGAAATGGTTAGGGGAGCATAACGAAAAAGCTTAAAGGGAAGTTGTGAAAAGAAAGTGCTTAGGGAGGTTAGCCACTATAACCAAAAGTATCTTTCCCGTCCCATAGCCTACATTACAACCCTTAAAGACCTCTTGATCTGTGATTGAATAACTCGATTAGTGGAGTATTACACTAGGGGCAAGCCTATGATGTATATGTATACATATGAATGCTCTTTGCTGAGAGTGAGTGCTATATCTATAAGTTCCATGTTCTAAATTACTTATGTGTTGGAACTTCTCTCAATATAATTGTGTGAGGGCATGTAACTCAGGAAGAAAAAGGTAAGTTTGCAAGTCTGTGATAATAATTAGAATAAGCAATGATGTGATGTCATTTGAGTTTACAGTTGAGTAAGGATTGTGCATGTCTTAGGTTAATCATGAATGATAGCTTGTGTGACATATTTTGGGGAAGACATTGATGAAATTGGCCAAAAAGTGTGATTAAGGTTGCTCGAGGACGAGCAAAGGTTTAAGTGTGGGGTGTTGATAATAGGTGAATTTGACTATATTTATGCCCTAAATAATCACACTTTATTTGTGTTTTGATATTATTTATGATGACAAAATGCTCTTATTAAATGTTTTTAGTGTGTTGTAGGTACACAAGAGTTAATGAAGGCTAAAAGAGCAGTTTTGGAGTCAAAAGAAGGTGAAAAAGGCCAATGATGGAACAAGTCAAGAAA
Organism: Nicotiana noctiflora; assembly: GCA_032618575.1. Lineage (NCBI taxonomy): Eukaryota > Viridiplantae > Streptophyta > Magnoliopsida > Solanales > Solanaceae > Nicotiana > Nicotiana noctiflora. The sequence continues at coordinate 59,716 of JASVEL010007763.1, forward strand.
TTGTGCTGAAATAGCTGAAAGAATCCGAGGCACTATTTGACCGCGGTTCCACAGCGACCACGGCAGAACCATGGTAGAACAGGCCTGCGGATGTTTTCAAGATTCAGAAGACTCAATCCACCGCGGTTCCACCGCGACCGCGGTCAAACCGCGGTGGAAGGCGGAAAATTCAAGGACTAAAGTGCAAAAATGAAAGTTGTAAAACCTAAACCCTATATATATTGTTAGGATTCACCCAAAGGAGGCAAGTTTTATACTATTGACTGCTTTTGCAAGCAAACTAGTAAGAGAGAACTCTCTCAACATTTTTCTTTCTTTTACATTGAATTCTTGATTATGAAATCAATTATCTATTTTGTTTTCTTGATTATGAGTAGCTAAATCTTTATCTAAGGTTTTGATGGAACCTATTGATTGATGAACTTCTGGGTTATGTGAATACAAATTGTTAGCTAGATTTCTATTTGTTCAACTTCGTTCTTGTTGTAGTTAATTGATAGGATCCTCAATTAGTTGTGCATATTTAGTGTGCATAACTTGGAAAAGAGTGCATGTTTAGGTTATTGTTGAACAACACCACACCCAGATTATTGGAGGAATCTATAATTGTGGGCGTAAAGGTGGGGTTAGGAATAACGAAACCTTGGGTGCAATCTAAAGTGAATTGTGCAAATTAAAGATAGCTAGGGTAGCTCGGAAGAGTGCAATAGTAAATTATTGTAATTGCTCGGGAGAGAATTACGGTAGAAATAGAGTTCATGATTGATAGAAAAATATTGACAATTTGTATGAGCATAAACAGAAGGGATTCCCTTAATAGGGGAAATCAATACCTTAGTCTTTCTCTTTATTCTTTACAGCACATTCAATTATTTGCTTCAAGTCTTTAGTTTCTTGCAAAAAGTAGTTAGTAGAAATCATCCACAAATATATTCAAAAATTTTGGGAAGTTGATTCAGAAGTATTGTTGGGTTTTGGAAGTGCAATTGATAGGTTAATTCTCTGTGGGATTCGACTCTGGACTTAATAACCCGGATTATATTGACAGTGACCGCATTGTCTTTTATACGACATAGTTGGGCGTGATCAAATACCCTCTCGACAAAGCACCCGGCAAAATCATTTCCCTCGAAACCCACATCTATACAAGGCATAAATCCTGAATCCTTCCTCAAGTCTGAACATGAGCCACTAAGGCAAACCATATTACACCTTTAACAATTCATTTGCTCAAATTACCACTTATGTTCTTTTTTTAGCTGAAATGACCCATCAATATGCTAATAACTAGAAACCTCGAAAGTAGTTAATCATGCAACCCTAATAATAGGTAGTGGGACTCTCCCACATAGCTTGACGCCATTATTAGACATTTCTAGAATTCACCAGGATACTTTATATCTTATTTACATAACCTTGCGCAATCAATCGCCAAAATTTTCAGAATCTTTCTGTAAAACCCCTTTTTATACTTTGAGTCATCAACCACGTTCACACGACCGATCTCTTTGTTTTAACCACCAATCTGCTCACTGGAGTTAACTTACTGGTGGAATTTACGCGCCGACATCTCCCAACGCAGCTGCACGAGGTACAATCACTACGACATCAATAATCCATCCTGAGTCTGATCTCACTCTCTAGCTGCACAAGTCCATCCACCTCTCGTGGACATCAATTATATATGTGGCAACATCCTTCCTATTCAAAGTTATGTTGTATACTTCTTTATTTCAAGCAGCTCATTTCCGTTATATCAAATCTCCTGTTGCATAATAGCCCATACTTCAAATTAGATCCGTAGACCCCAATCACCAATCACTAAGATTCTCAAATCATTTCAAATTCTCCTTAAGGTTCGTAGTCATCCTACAACAACGCCCATATGCAACTCCGCCACTCTTCCACTTTGGCGGAACTCACCCCTTTAATCGACTACTAGACCTTTGCTTCATATACCTGGCCTTCTAGAAATTTTAACCACCGCATGACACTCACACATGTAATTTCTCATCATTTGTTGCTTAGTTGTTGCCTTAAATAAAATCTACCTTTGTAGCACTTGAGCCCACAATCTCTACTAACTTTAAACCTTTCTGAAGATCATCGATCTCGAGCCGTCAAAATTAGGGACATCGATTCAATCCTGATCCACCGCACCCCGCGATATCTAAAATTTATTTAAAAAATTTGGCAATATCTGACCCCAAATGAGAATCGCATGAGACCATAACACCGACAAATTTGACACGCTCAATCGAGGACGACGATACCACATCGTAGATGAAAATTCCACCACATTTGAGAACTCAAAGTCTCGTTACTCCATCAATCCCAATCTGGACATTCATAGGCCAATTGTTTTTCCCCGCCAGAAATAAAATACCAAATCTCATAATCATGTACTGAGAGAACTCCTTCTAAATCTTTCACTGCCCCAATGCATAGGCAAGTATCCTGCTATCATATCAATCATATGCGATAACCATTCATGAGAAATCATAGCAACCTGTGCATAGTGTCAAAGCTCTTAGGAATACTGTTACTGAGTTGAAATGGCAAGATATCCTTCCATAAGGCAACGACAATAGCCTAGTCAACTATGCAAGGAGAAATATTTTGTTCCACATCGTTAGTACCATTACAATTCCTCAAGTCTCGATTTATCATAAGCGCTTTGCGTAGCATAAGATTGAATATAAAGGAATTAAAGGCATAAGCCTCAAGGAAGCAAATTGAACGATGAGGAATTAAGAAGGGAAGTACTCCTAACAATCATGTAGCCTCCTGAAGATAAGTACAAACGCCCATGTACCGATCCGCATGACTCTACTAGACTTTCTCATGACTCGCTAGACCTAAGGGAACCTAGTGCTCTAATACCATGTAGTCACGACCGAAGTTCCACTAATAGTCGTGATAGCCCCGGACACCACTATCAGGCAAGCCAACCAAAATACTTAATTAAATTCTCATTTTAATACTCTTGAAAAACTATGATTTTCCTTCAAATTTACAAGTAAAAGATAACTGCTTCAAATCAAATTGAATGATAAGCAATTAATACAAAATACTTTATAATCATCCAAGAACCCGGTGTCACAAGTGCATGAGAAATTTTTAAGAAATCGAATAAAGTACAATAACTGTCCGGAACACAAATTGGATAGAAAGTAAATACAATGCTGAGAGAGACTATACTAGCTGCGGGTCATCTTGAGAAAAATAGTTCACCTAGTCTCCGTGTCACCCATGCTGCTATGCCTAGTAGGCCACTAGAAATACATGTACATGTGCAACAAAATGCACAACAAGTGTAGCATGAGTATGAAACCAACGTGTACCCAGTAGGTATCCCGCCTAATCTCGAAGAAGTAGAGACGAGATGGCAACTTCGACACTTACTAATGGTCCAACAATAATAATATTAATGCGATGAATCATGAATTTATTAAGAACGACAGTAAATTTAAATGAGTACGAAACAGGTAAAAGTTCCTTTTATTAAAAGTCTCTGTATTCATAATCCATCAATTAACAATTATCTCATGTCGGGGAGAGTAGATATCAATATCAATAAATCTCAAGGCATGCAATACAAGCATGTACAACTTATGTCGAGGTCGTACGACCTGATCCAACATAAAATGTCCGAGGGTCGAACGACGTGAATCATAGATGCATCTATTACCCCGCTCGTAAATCATACATGCGATGCGGTCAAATTTAAGTAAACTATCACACTGTTCACAAATCATATGCGACACAATCACACATAAAAATACATGCTCAAACAGCAAATTAAGAATAATCAGAGAACATTTATCCAACTAAAAGCCAATTGTCTTTTAACGATCTAAGACAATGAAGTTTAATTCTCTTAAAAACTCATTTACCAATTCAATAGGATTTAAGAAATTCAATTGTCAATAAGAATACAGATATCCTAAGTATAGCATGATTTTGGGTCCTAAATTACCCGGACTTGCACATACTAGTAGCTACGCATGGACTCTCGACACCTCATGTGTACGTAGCCCCCACAAATAGGAGCACATAATCAATTAGTTTACCTATGGGGACAATTCCCTCTTACAAGGTTAAAAATGAGACTCACCTCTCTCCGAAGTTCTATAACCGGCATTCCACGCCCTTCCGAAGACTCGGATCGATGCAAAATGATCCAAAACTAGCCAATAATTATGCAAATCCATTAATATATGCTCAATTACTCGCAATAACTCAATTCATAACAATTCCTAACCCTGATCAGAAAGTTGACAAAATTTCCCTTGGCCCACGTGCCCGGATTTTGATTTTTTTTGAAGATAAAATTTACCCATGACCTCACAAACTCAAATATATAATTTACTCCAAATTTTATGCCCAAAATTCGTGGCCAATATCCAAGATTACCAATTTTCTAGGCTTTCCCCCAAACCCCAAGTTATAGCAATTTCCATGTCCAAATGCGTATATAATCATGTATTTAAATCAAAACTAGCATAAGTTACTTACCTCATGCCTGGTGGTAAAAATGGCACCTCAAAGTTGCTCCAAAATTGGCTATAATAAAAGAAATGGGGTTGAAATGAACCCAACCCCCGATTTAAAAGAACCTTACTGCCTCCAGCACTTCCGCACTTGCGGTCCCTTGACCGTTTCTGTGGTTCCACATATGCGGCCTTTCTACCGCTCCTGCGGTTTCTCATCAGGCCATCCTTTTCTGCTTTTGCGCCTCAAACACGATAGGTGCGGTCCCGTTTCTGCATTTACATGACTGCATCTGCTGTCTCTTTACATTCTGGTCCAAAACCGTATTTGCAGCTCCGCTTATGCGGCCTCAGTCTCGCAGGTACGGTTACACCAGCAACCAGCAATTTTAGCTCTTCATCCCAGTTCCAATTTGATTTGTTACCTACCCAAGGCCCCCAGGACCCCATCCAATCATACCAACCAGTCCCATAACACATTACGGGCTTGCTCGAAGCCTCAAACCATATCCAACAGCGCCAAAACCATGAATCACCAATTCAAGCTTAATGAACTGTAAAATTTCAAACTTCTATTTTTGGTGTTTAAACCTATCAAATCACGTCTGATTGATCTTAAATTTTGCACACAAGCCATATTCGACATTACGGACTTACTCCAACTTCCGGAATTAGATTCCGAGCCCGATATCAAAAAGTCCACTTCTAGTCAAATTCCTTAAAAACTTTCAAATTTCTATCTTTAGCTAAATGACTTCAAAAGGACCTATGGACCTCCGAATTCACTTCCGATCGCACACGTGGAGCTATTAGAATCGGAATTCCAAACGGATATTGATAACACTGAAATGCACTGCAACCCAAACTTATGACATTGTTCCAAAATGCTAACTTCCACCTTGAAATGGTATCATCCACCAAAAGGGAGTTGTTTCACTTCTTCTTCAAATCCCAAAATTGATTTGTTAACTATCTAGAATCCACCCGAGGCATTCGAGACCGCGTACAATCACACCAACTAGTCCCATAACATAATGCGGACCTGCTCGAAGCCTCAAATCACATCAAATAATACTAAAATCACAAATCACCCTCCATTTCAAACTTGATGAACTTTCAAACTTCGAACTTCTTCATTCGATGTCGAAACCCATCAAATCACCTCCGATTGACCTTAAATTTTGCACAAAAGTCATATTTGACATTACAGAGATATTCTAACTTCCAGAATTAGTATCTGACTTGATATCAAAAAGTTCACTTCCAGTCAAACTTCTCAAAAACCTTCAAATTTCTTACTTTCACCAAATGACTTCAAAATGACCTACGAACCTCAAAATATACTCCATATCGCGCTCCCAATACCAGAATCACCATACAGAGTTGTTCCTAGATTCTAAATCTCAAACGGACATCGATAACACTGCTATGCACTTCAACCCAAACTTGTGAATTTTTTTGAAAATGCCACTTATACAATAGGTACCAAAACGCTCTAACGTCATCCAAACCCCGATCCGGACATACACCCAAGTCTAAAATCATCATACAAACCTACCAGAACCTTCAAATCCTGATTCTGAGACTGTTTACTCAAAAATCTAATATTAGTCAATTTTTTCAACTTAAAGCTTTCGAAATGAGAATTTTCTTTCTAAATTAATTCCGAACTTCCTAGAATTCAATTCCGACCATGCATACAAGTCATAATACCCGAAGTAAAGCTGCTTCTAGCCTTAAACCATTGAACAATGAGTCAAAACTCAAAATGACCGGTATGATCATTACATTATGAACTTAACTCTAGCTCTTATGTCATTCCTGAACATGAAGATCTTCCATTTCACCCCAAGTAGTTGCCCTACCTAATAATAGAGTTGTTTGATCATGCTTCACTTTCCCTAAGCCATTATCTAACTTAGGTCCACCATATTCCTTGCTCCAATCATCTTGCAATTCATGTTTAGGGACAAAAATACTCTAAATTGTCCTAAAATTAAGATTTTTAATTTTAATTTTTAGGACAAAATAAGTACTAACTAATTCCTAAATACCATTCCTAATAATGATTATTTATGTACATGATTTTTCCATTTGTTTATAATATTTGAAACTTATTTACTTTAATTTTTATATTATTTGCTTTAAATAAGGATTACTTACACATTATATACAATCCATTATTAGTGCCTTAAATTAATGGATTCAGTTGCACCCTTTTCCTTTTTTCTCTCATCTCCTCTTTTCCCATTCAATACCACCTGTCTACATATGCAAATCCATTATTAGTGTCGTAAATTGGGGGATTTAGTTACACATATTTTCTTTTTTTCTCTTCTCTCCTCTTTTCCTATTCTTTGTCACCTCTCTATCTATATACAATAGTTTGAGGGAGTCAATGCATAACCAATATAATTATCAAACATGATGCCAACAATTTGGATTCAGCTCCCATTCTATTCGCATTTTAAATTAATTTTATGATCTTATTGCTTTAAGAGTTGGTTGGGAATGATTTGAACAACTACATATGTGTTTTCCACAGTCATTTATTGTGAAAATATATATCACGTCTCTCCCAATGAGGGATGAAAAACATATATACCAGAAGCCCCAAAACTAGAACGTAAACCTAACATAGATTATTAACTCATCATCAAGTACTCCATCGTTACTTTAAAAGTTGTACATAAATTATATTGGTAATTCCATTATTTTGATTTAGCGCTCCTTCTGTTGATAACTTCATTATATTTGTCACACCTCCTTTTGGCGCTAACCCGCGAGGGCGCGAAGGAGTTTTTTCAATTAAAGAACAGTCAAAACGGGATTTATTTAATTAATTCAGAGTCACCACTTGGGAGATTTATAGTGTCCCAAGTCACCGGTTGAATTCCGAATCGAGGAAAAGAATGACTCTGTTTAACAGTCCGCGAACCAAAAATCTGGATAAAGAATTTTGTTAACCCGGGAGAAGGTGTTAGGCATTCCCGAGTTCCGTGGTTCTAGCACGGTCGCTCAACTGTCATATTCGGCTTATTTATCTGATTTATACCATGTCTTAACTTATGTGCAAAATTTAACCTTAACCGCTTTTAATATTATTATCCATTATCTTAATAAAAGAATTGCAACATCATGAAAATGCATTTCAAATCACGTCATAATCAATGTACCCGTGATTATCGACACATTTCGATTCTGTTGAGATTTGGATTTGGGTCACATAAATGTGCACCCGAATTTAGGGAGATAACAGTATTAAATACGCACCTAAAGGTACTAACGCGTTATTATTTTGAGAAGGTCATGAAATTCGCTAAAACGGCACATCCTGCAATATAAGCATTTAATATAACCATCTATTGGGGGCCCACAATTTGCGTGTTACATTTGGCGATGCTCATCTCATTTTATTATTTAAAAGGCAAACCTAAGACAACTACGATTTTTTACTTTGCGAGGTCATAGAAAATTCAACTGATGGCATACCTCGATTTCTAAAAGATTAAAATTAATTGAGTGGAGGCCACGGGTCATTGACTGAACTTATTTGATGAAAAGAGTATTTTCGAGGAATTGAAATTACTACTATAATTTTCAGAACATGTATAAACAACTATTAAGACGAACTAAAATAATTAAAATCATTCAGAATGTGTATAAACACCTATTGTGACAAATATTTGGATGACAACAATCTAAACGTGAGGAAACAAAATGCCAAATAACTACTTAAAGTAATAAAACAAAGGAAAAGACATTCACGGCCAAATTTCAATACCATACGGAATCAGCAAAAAATAGCGATTCACAAATATCATGCATATACGTCTTGCTCGATTACATATGATCCACATGAACCAGTATTGTATTTTAACATTACATATACTGTTACGACCCCAAATTCGGTCGTGATGGCGCCCAGCACACTGCTAGGCCAGCCCGACCAATAAACAATAACCACGGAGCCACAAGCTCACTTTATCCAATTTAAGTACAATAGTGATAGACATATTTAAAACAGGGAACCAAGTCCCAACATGTGCCAACTCCCATAGACCGAGGGTCAAGAGTCATGAGCCTCTACAGAATATACAAAGTGTAAATAGTGAATATAACTGTGCACAAGTGTGGGATGATCAGAACAAAATACAGACAAAATGGAGAATCAGGTCCTGCGAACGCTGGCAGCTACCTCGACTGTCCAAAAGCACTCCCGAGCCGCAATGGAATCAGCTCTGCTGTAATGTACCTGGATCTGCACACAAGGTGCAGGGAGTCGGGTGTGAGTACTTCCAACTCAGCGGTAATAAAAGTAAATAATGTTGAAGGGAAGAAAACCACGCAAGGCACTATCTCTTGCTACACAATACAGAACTATCATTAAACTTCAAAACACTATCATTTTATTCCTTTTCAGCATATGTGAGTAGATTATTTAGAAATCTAAATTTTTAGCTACTTTCTTTCAATATAACATACCAATACCTGGGAGAATCTCAAGCAGTGCAAGTCAGCACTCAAATCAGCCTCTCGGGCTCGGCACTCCTTAACAATTTATACCAGGAGATCTGGTCAATAAAGCAACAAATGCACATGTGCCAGTAAAGTATGAGTGCTAAACTGTTATGCCACATAGTACACGTAAACCAATATATGTATGCCATGCAATGCATATGACCGCTACGGCGTGTAGCCCGATCCTTTTGGGTACCCGTGCTCACTGGGGGTGTCCAGACTTCGGAGGAGCTTCTATAGCCCAAGCACAATATTAATATCACACCTGCTGCGGCGCGCAGCCCGATCCATATACCACTGCGGCGTGCAATCCGATCCATGCATGTGTATGCATATGCTCATATGAATGTCATGCCCTAACATATGGCCCTCGGCCCCAATCAGTTTAACAGATAATCAAGAAAGCCCTACGGGCAACAATGTCATATTAGCTCACAGCAAAAATGTTATTTAGACCTTGTTCAAGTTTTTCATAACCTTATAAGAATGCTGAATAGCAAAATACCATTTAAAACCTTAAATTTAGAATAACATATGCACAGTGTTATCAAAACAGTGATACCAATCCCTGAAGGATTCAAACAATTGGCACGAAGCCCAAACATGATCATTAGTCCAAATTCATTTTCAACAATTAGGTGTTATTATTTATTATGCGGGACGGACCAAGTCACGATCCCCAATGGTGCTCTACCCCACGCCCGTTATTCGGCATGCAAGTCACCTCAACACAACACTAAGATGTGCAAGTCCGGGGTTTACTAACCCTCAGGACATCATTTACAAGTATTACCCACCTCGAACCGACGAAAGCTCATGCCCGCGACGCCTTAGCTCCTCGAACCAACATCCACGCACGTCAAAACTAGCACAAATCAGCACAAATATATCAAAATAGGCTAATGGGACATAACCCAATCGAAAGAACTCGAAAAATATCAAAAATCACGAAATTGCAAAACCCGACTTTCGGTACGCTTGTCGAAAAATTACAAAAGTTACATATTCGGAACCCTCATCTCGATACGAGTCTAGACATATAAAATTTACCAAAATCGGACTCCATTTGCCTACTCAAATCGGTATTTTTCTTCAATTTAGGCCTAGGGCTCAAACCCACCTTTAATCTTTCATTTACAGGGATTTAACCAAGGATTTCATGTTAAAATGATGTAATTAAGCCACAAAACTTACCTCCAACAAATCCCCGATGAATTACCAGCAATTTCCCGTGAGTTTCTCTCTCTAGAACTCAAAAATGGCGTTTTTGGGTATTAAACCCGTGACTGGTTCTGTTCTGAACTTAACTTCACTGCCAGCCAATTTTCTTCATCGCGTTCGCGACGCCTCTCACGCGAACGCGATGCCTTTTTCCTCTTCTTCATCGCGAACGCGTCACTCCTTCACGCGTCCGCGAAGATCAACTCCTCCGCCCCTGACTTTTACTCTACGCGAACGCGACGTGAAGTCACGCGTCCGCGATGCCTTACCTTTTCCTCTTACGCGAACGCGATCCCACCCATCGCGAACGCGATGGCCAACTGGCCCCAACCTACGCGAACGCGGCATTGCCCTCGCGAACGCGATGCCTTACAGAACCTGGCCTACGCGAACACGGAACTTACCTTCGCGAACGCGAAGGCTTATTTCATGCCCAGTGATCTGCAATTTACAGCAGACCATTTCTTGCTTCCAAATGCCGGATGATGGTCCGGATTCACCCCGAGGCCCCCGGGACCCCAACGAAAACCACCAACATGCCCCAAAACACGATACGGACTTGTTCCAATCATAAAAACACCATCCTAGACATCTAAATCACCAATTACACACGGATTCAAGCCTAAGTTTCTTCAAAACTTCCGAATTACACATTCCATCAAAAACCCGGCCAAACGACGTCCGAATGACCTGAAATTTTGCAGGCACATCCAAAATCACCTAACGGAGCTACTGCAACTGTTCGAATTCCATTCCGACCCCGGATCAAAATCTCACCTACCGTTCAGATTTCGCCAAAATTCAACCTTAGCCAATTCAAGCCTATTTCTACACCAGACCTCCAAATTCAATTCTAATCGCTCTCCTAGCTCACAAATGACCTCCCGGAGCTAACCGAATCATCAGAATCCGATTCCGAGCCCTCTAACCAAATAGTCAACTCCAGGTTGACTTTCCATGTTCAAGTTTCCTTCAAAAAGGCTATATGCCTCATTTTCAATCCAATTCACTCCTAACTCACCCGATGGACTCTAACACTGATATAAAATCATAAAACATGTAATTACAACATAACGGGGTGGTAATTTCCCGTAACGACGGGCCGGGTTGTTACATATACATATTACCAAAAAAAAATATGAAGGACATGGGGTAGAGGTGACCTACTTATGATTAACGTCTGATGCGTTGGAATTGCGACAGAACCTCGGACAACAACCTCGACGTACCATACCTTGACGAACAACAACGACTTCAACGGAAACCAGAAAACTCGAACCAAGACTGTCAGCGACCCGAGATGCTGGCTACTTCTGGTTTTTACGATGCCGCATGATGGTATGAGAAGATGAAGCAGAATGGGTCGTTTGGACGTGAGGAGGAAGTAGGTTGCTGGTTCGTCGGACTAAAGGAGTAGCTGGGTCGACGAAGCAGGTAGTCGACAGAGGCTGACTGGCCGACTGGTTTCTCATCATCATCTCCCATTTTTGAAAATGAAGAAGGAGAGTCAACCGTCTATCCTTTCCCTGTGTGTATTGCTTTTTCTCTTATAGGAAAATGATAAATCATGTAGTGTCTCCATCCAAAAATGTTTTTTGTCTCCCTTTCTTTCTCTCTTTTTCATTTTTTTTATTCTCTTTTATGTTGTATGGTTGTCCTTTTCTTTTCAAATTTTGTCCGTCCAAAATGAATGCACAGTAGTGTCTCCTATATTTTGTGTGGTTTTCATTTGTTTGGAAAGAAAGAGTATTTTTCCAAGAAAAATGGTGGGGTCCCCTTGGCAATAAAAATGTGAGTGAGAATTAAATAAAATGGGGTGCAAGTGTAATTGGTGTCTTGGTGATGGAAAGATAAGGTGGTGTGACCCACATTTTTATTTAATTTCTCTTTGCAACTCTAGTTTCTTCTCTTTTCTTTGCTTTTTTCATTTTTTTTTTCATTTGTTGTTTCATTTTTTTCTTTTGAATAAACCAAAAATACTAATTATTTAACTAGTAGGCAATAACTATAAATAAAAACATCATAGCCAAATTGAAGTAATTTAAAACTACTCATACTTATCAAGGCCTACAACTTTTAAACAAAACTAAGTAACTATAGATATATATTTTTGAAATTTTCTTCTTATCTTTTCTTTGGAAAAATAAAATAATTTTTTTCTATTTTATTTTAAAATTTATGACATGTAAGGTAAACTTAAAAGTAACTAAATAAAATATCAATTACCTAAACAAAAAAGAAAATATTTTTGAAATTTATATTTTTGTTACAAAATAAAGTAAAAGGAGAAAAGCTAGTTAAAATAACTATATTAGATCTAAACTAAATATTTAAATGCAAAAACGCGTAAAATCTAGGGGAGGGTCAAAAATCACATGTCTACAGCTGCCCCTCTTTGACTGAAAACACAAAGAGCTTTCAAACAAAGAACGACTAGACATGTTTTCTGACCCGACCTTTATTTGGAGGGACTAAAAATTAAAGGAAAGGAAGAGAGTGTGACTGAGCCCTGGTATCTGAGCCACCTACATATCATTATCTATAAAGGAATCATGCCACATGTAGTTCGGGAGTGAATGAGATAATGGAGCATGCCGAGTTGAAGAGCCGATCGAGGTTCCGTTCCGTCGAGGTTTCGGTCTGCAATCCTGCTATTACATCAAAAATGAGAAAGACATAATAAGCCTATCATCTACTAGTTACAAAATTCCTATCTATAAGTCTTCTGAAGCTTGGTCTCGAGTCTTGAATGGCTCTTCATGAAGACTTTGGATTTGAACCTTGATACATGCTAGTTGTAGGTGCTAGTTCATCCTTCTTCGACTTTCTGGATCATGACCTGACTCGCAGTTCTTGTGACCTCGATTATGTCTCGAGCAGACCACATCTTTTCTCCACTTCTGCACTTTGGATGCTTTTGGTTATGACTAATTTCTATTGATCATCTCAGATTGTTGACTCGAACTTGAACTGATTACTTCTGCCTTCTGAATTTGGATTTATGCTATGGAATTTTCTGGGGTAACATTCTGCCTTCCGGCGGGTTCCCGATTCTAACAACAACTTTAAATTGTCTGTCCTCTCTTTAGGGGGGCTCTTGACTTCATCAGCAACTTAAAAAAATGTATTTGGCAATAATTTATGAAGTATATATTTTGGCGATATTTATACAGGAAGGATCACTCGGGTCGAAATAAATTAAACGTCATTTTGAAGTATAATTCAAACCAAATATTCCATTTGAAGGCGTATGAGCCTAAAATATCCTATTTGAAAGCGGGTGAGCCTAAAATATCCCATTTGAAGGCGGATGAGCCTAAAATATCCCATTTGAAGGCGGATGAGCCTAAAATATCATATTTGAAGGCGGATGAGCCTAAAATATCCCATTTGAAGGTGGATGAGCCTAAAATATCCTATTTGAAGGCGGATGAGCCTAAAATATCCTATTTGAAGGCGGATGAGCCTAAAATATCCTATTTGAAGGCGGATGAGCCTAAAATATCCTATTTGAAGGTCAGTGACCTAAAATATTCTATTTGAAGGCGGATGAACCTAAAATATCCTATTTGAAGGTGGATGAACCTAAAATATCATATTTGAAGGCGGATGAACCTAAAATATCCTATTTGAATGCGGATGAACCTAAAATATCCTTTTTGAAGGTGGATGAGCCTAAAATATCCTATTTTGAAGGTGGATGAGCCTAAAATATCCTATTTGAAGGCGGATGAGCCTAAAATATCCTATTCAAAGGTGGATGAGCCTAAAATATCCTATTCGAAGGCGGATGAACCTAAAATATCCTATTTGAAGGCGGATGAATCCTATTTGAAGGCGGATGAATCTAAACTATCATGTTTGAAGGCGGATGAGCCTAAAATATCCTATTTGAAAGCGGATGAGCCTAAAATATCATATTCGAAGGCGGATGAGCCTAAAATATCCTATTCGAAGGTGGATGGGCCTAAAATATCCTATTCGAAGGCCGGATGAACCTAATATATCCTATTCGAAGGCGGATGAACCTAAAATATCCTATTCGAAGGCGGATGAACCTAAAATATCCTATTCGAAGGCGGATGAACCTAAAATATCCTATTCGAAGGCGGATGAACCTAAAATATCCTATTCGGAGGCGGATGAACCTAAAATATCCTATTCGAAGGCAGATGAACCCTAAAATATCCTATTCGAAGGCGGATGAACCTATATATCCTATGAACCTAAAATATCCTATTCGAAGGCGGATGAACATAAAATATCATATTCGAAGGTGGATGAACCTGAAATATCATATTCGAAGGCGGATGAACCTAAAATATCGTATTCGAAGGCGGATGAACCTAAAATATCCTATTCGAAGGCGGATGAACCTAAAATATCCTATTTGAAGGCGGATAGACCTAAAATATCATATTCGAAGGTGGATGAACCTGAAATATCCTATTTCGAAGACGGTTGAACCTGAAATATCGTATTCGAAGGCGGATGAACCTAAAATATCGTATTCGAAGGCGGATGAACCTAAAATATCCTATTCAAAGGCGGATGAACCTAAAATATCCTATTTGAAGGCGGATAGACCTAAAATATCATATTCGAAGGCGGATGAACCTGAAATATCCTATTTCGAAGACGGTTGAACCTGAAATATCCTATTCAAAGGCGGATGAACCTGAAATATCCTATTCGAAGGCGGATGAACCTAAAATATCCTATTCGAAGGCGGATGAACCTGAAATATCCTATTCAAAGGCGGATGAACCTAAAATATCCTATTCGAAGGCGGATGAACCTAAAATATCCTATTCAAAGGCGGATGAACCTAAAATATCTTATTCGAAGGCGGATGAACCTAAATATCCTATTAGAAGGCGGATGAATCTAAAATATCCAAATTTAAAATTTAAAGACTGAAATGATTACCATCTTAGGCGAAAGTTTTAAACAAACTATGATTTTGACCCTAAGAGATAATTCATGAGACTAGATCAAATTTTATGTGATCTCAGGAGAAATTTTCATCGAACTGAGATTTTGGTATCTTAGGAGAAAGATTCATCAGACTAAGATTTTATCTTTATCTTTGGTGAAAAATTCACCAGACTAAGATTTTTATCTTAGGTGAAAGTTTCAACAGACTAAGACTTTGACCCTAGGAGATAATTCATCAAACTAGGTCCAATTTTACGTGATCTCAGGAGAAAAATCCATCGGACCGAGATTTTGATATCTTAGGAGAAAGATTCATCAGACTAAGATTTTATCTTTATCTTAGGTGAAAAATTCATCAGACTAAGATTTTTACCTTTATCTTAGGTAAAAAATTCATCAGACTAAGATTTTATCTTAGGTGAAAGTTTCAACGGACTAAGATTTTTATCTTAGGTGAAAAATTCATTAGACTAAGATTTTGCATCTTAGGTGAAAATTTCAGCAGACTAAGATTTTGACACCATAGCCAGACTAGCTTTGTTCCTTCTTGTTGGGGATGATTTCCTCCTTCCTTTAACACTTTGTGTTATCTTCCTTCTTCCTCAAATGGGTAATTGACTTCAAAACTACTTCCCTTAACACTCAGATCGTCTTTCTTCGGATGCTAGGGATGACACTAATGGGGAATTATTTACTTAGCTGCTAGGGTTAATACTGCCGGAGAATCTCCTTTCTTCAAAATCGGTGCTTCATTCTTCTGGAAGCTGCTAGGGATAACACTGGCCTTTTGCTTTTTCTAAACACAAGTTTCATCCTTTTTTCCTGTCCGTTGGGAATACAACTTCCTTCATCAAAGCTTGTTGTTTTCTTTCTTTCAAAACTGCTGGGGATAATGCTGGTTCAAAGACCATTTTCTTGTATTATCTGGCTTCTTTCAAGACTTCTCTACTTAAAACTGGTATTTTCCTTCCTCCCCAAAACTTGTGTTATCTTCCATCTTCCCCAAATGGGTATTTGATTTCAAGAAAATTTTCGCAATGAGAGAAAATTTTCTGCCCCAATTTGATAATTTTCCGCCATCAATGTCATTTTCTTTTTTCTGCTTCAAATCAAAAAAAAAATTATCAGTTTAAAATATGGTGAGTCGTTGTGTCACTTCTGCTGGGGATGGTTTCTCCATTTTTCTTTTCCCTTGCTCTGTGTTCCCAAAACTTGTTGGGGAATGATGTCATTTGCTGGGGTTGACATTTCTACTGGGGATGGTTTTCTCAATGCTGCAAATATTATCAGAAATTTCTTCATTATCCCTTGTTATTCTGGGGATAACACTGATTCGAAGACTATTTCCTTTGAGGCTTGTCTTATCTTCCTTCTTCTCCAAGTGGGTACCTGACTTTTAGAAAAAATTTCCAAATAAAAGGAAAATTTTCTGCCCCGGTTTGATAATCTTCCATATGGCATGCCCTTTTGCCATCAATGACGTTCCTTTGCCTTGCATAATAATTGGAAAGTTGGTGGCAAGTTTTGAAGTCAGTTCTCACTTGTTTTGACCAAACAGACTCTAATGGGGAAATATTTTTTGATTGAAAGGAGAACGATAAAAAAGAACAAAATAAAAAAACAAATGAAAGAAATGACTTTCTAACAAGAAAAACTAAAAAAAACTATCAAACGCGGATACCAACTCTAATGGTCATGACATGCACAATATGGCTTATCCTCCATCGTTAATCGCCTTTTCATAATCTTCATCAGGGGATTTCCCATTTGATTTTCAATCTTTATTCGACTTGTAATGCCCGAAGGTTTTCACTATCAATTCTCTCTCATTTTGATTTTTCTCTCAGCTTTCATCACTTTATGGTGCTCATGAAGGTTTTCACCGATAAGACTCTCTCATTTGTATTACTTTTTAGCTGGGGATTGGGGTGTTAGTTCTAAAACTCTCATATTTCTTCTGCTGGAGATCAGAGTCTTTTCTGGTGGGAATTAGAGTGTTATGTTCTGATAAGACTTCTTCATTTGCCTGACTTGGCCTTTTTTGAAGACTGGTCAAAATTTCTTTCTTTGGATTGTAATGTGAGATTTGGATAGGGCTAGAAAGAAAGGGTATTGAAGGCTCAAAATAACTCAACTTTGGGTTCAAAATTTACAACCTTCGGACCTAGATTTATTTATAATAAACACAATTATTTCGCCCCAGTTTTCTTGCTTACGGATTTTTGATTTTTATTTACACTATGACCGAGCTATGAATCGCCTACATATCCTCTTTGAGGAATCAGGTCAAACGTAGTTCCCACTTCCTCGTTGTTTTAATTTTCTTTTCAATTAATACTTTTCTTTGTCTTTTCTTTTCTTTATCTCTTTTTATTGTTTTCTTTCTCTTTTCTTTTTCTTTATCTCTTTTTGTTGTTTTCTTTTTCTTTCTCTTTTTCTTCTCTTGTCTTTCAAGTTTGTGTTTCTAGTCCTTGCAACTAATTCCGAAGGAAGGGTATGAAAGAAAAAACATAAGGCTCAAAGGGTTAACGAAGGATAAAGTATTTAGATAGCAGAACAAAATTCCTTCGTCATTCCAATCTTCAAAACATGCCAAGTGCAAACAACATATTAAAACATTCACGGCATCTTCTGGTTGTGCCAGGATTGATAACCGTATCTGCCCATTCGCCTTTTCATTTGTCATTTCAAAGCATTTCATTACCACGAGCGAACCCCATGTCAACAAGGGCAACTTGCCTCTTATGTTTTACATGCCCCAGTTTCTCATGACTTGGGTTCCAAATAATCTCAAACTGCTTTTATTTCCTTTAAATGTCTCGATCACCTCTAAATGGTTTTATGATTATCATTTAAGATTAGGCCCGAACTATGCGTGCATGTCATGTCACTAGAATCGGCGTTTGAACAAAAGACAAATCTAAAGATAAAAAGAACTAAACAATAAATATGACTCGGGGTAACAACAAACCGAAAGTTTCATTAGACTAACGGCGAAACAGTTCAATAATAAAACAAACCAAAGTACAACCCTGAAATGAAACTTGACAAAACTAAGCAAATTGCAATGACAAAAATGGAATGATAAGAGTTGACTACAAGACAAAATCCGGATTACAACCCTGAAAATAACTCGGACAACAGAAATGACAACAAAATAAACCACCAAAACTCCATTCTGATTGACCAAGAGATGGAGCATCTTTTCAACTATCAAGCACGACATGCATCTTAGCCACTGAGTTTCGCATCTATATTGCCTAGCCCATTACCAACTTTAATATCATCAACTTCAACCAATAAGTTCTCAAGAGGATTCGCATGTTCCCCGTCACTGTCATCGATCACAATTGCCCCTTCTTGAATTATTCTTTCTACTTCCTTTTTCAAAGAACTACAATTCCCAATATTGTGCCCTCTGACATTGGAGTGGTATGCGCATCGTGCAGTAGGATCAAAGCTTCTTGCACGTGGATCTGGAGTATATCCAGGGAGCGGCTCAATCAGGCCAGCATGCTTTAGCCTTTCAAACAGACTTGCATAAGATTCTCCGATAGGGGTGAGAGCCTTTTCTCGTTTCAGCAACCTCTCCTTCCTAAATGCCTCATTTGGCCTGAAACCTAACCCAGGGAGTTTTCGGTATGCTCGTGGGGGTGGATAGGCTTTTTGTAGAGCTGGGTACTTGGAAAGTGAAGTATGATTTTGGGGGTCCCGGGGAGAGTAGTGGTGTTGGGAATGGGAGTAGCATTGGGAAAAAATAGCTGGAGGACCAGTGATGGAGCTACTCGGGTGGCTGGAAAAGTTGTTATAGGTGGGTACATATGGAGAGTGTGGTGGATCATTTGGCATTGGGTTCAGTGTATGGGTGAGGATAGAGTCTAGGAAGCTAGATGGTTGCGAGGGTGGTGCTTTCCCATCCATCCACGCCCGATACATGTCAGCCACATGTTGTCTCAACATTTTGACTTCTTCTACCAACCCATGGTTCCGTTCAACCAGGTGTTGTCGGTCATCAGTATCGACCCACTCAGTTCTGAGGTTCCCTTTCATTGTCCTTCGCCTCTATTTTTGCAGGGAAGAGTTACCACAACCAACCACCTTTTTGATGTGATCATAACAAAGTGAAGTCATCACGTTAGTGTTAGGGCATTTGACAGATAGGTAAACACACATCAGGGATGCAATGCATCTAGGCAGTTGAACCTTTCTATCATGCATTTCCTTCAGTTACGCGTGACATTCCGGCTTCTTATAATTATACTCCTTTTGAACTGCCTTCCCAATTTTCCCATCATTATTTATTTATTTATTTATTTATTATTATTATTATGGTCGAACCTTATGGAGATTGCCTACGTATCATGACCCCGCATGAATCAGACCTTGCGTAGTTCGCGTCAATGAAAGGTCAAAATCAATAAAACAATTTTTTTCAGTTTTTCATAATAAAAACAAACTTTGATTTTAAAAGAAAGTTCAAAAATTAATTAAACTAATAGACTTTGAGGGAAAAACGATCTACAGATTGAAAATCAAACACCCACACGTAAAAGAATTACAAACTCAAAACAAAGGGACAAATTCCTTCCCCTATATGATAATTTTAACCAAATGGCTATTTTTGCAAACATGGCCTCTTCTCCATTCCACATGAATTTTGAGGCCGGGGAGGATTATTCTATGACACTTCACAAACTTATCTGTCCTTTTACGAAAATAGCCTTTTGACAATTGAAAGATACTCTAAGGCTATTTTGGCAAGAACGGGGTAAAACACCGCAAATGCTGGCTCGGCTTATTTTGACCAAATATCCAAATAGCATTCGCAAATAAACTACTGCTTTGTTTTTTTTTTCTTTTTTATAGTTAAAATGAAAAGACCTAGTTTTGCAAACACGGCCTTTCAGTGCCTCGGAGATGAAGATTTTAAGGCTGTGTGGGTCAATCGATCAAAAATCTAAAAAAAATGAACCAAAGGTGGATGTTTATACAAAATCAGCCTTTCGGCGTCCCTCTCGGGAACATTCGGCTATTTTTGACAAAAACAGCATCACCCGACTTATTTATGACAAAAATTAAAATTTTGACACACATTTTTTTCTTTTTCGAATTAAAACAAAAGACCCGGTATTGCAAACACGACCTTTCATCGCCTCGAGGACAAAGATTTTAAGGTTGCGTTAGCTACCCGATCAAAATACTAAAAATAACCAAAGGTGGCCATTTATGCAAAGTCAGCCTTCCGGTGTACCTTTCGGGAACATTCAGCCATATTCGACAAAGCGGCATCACCGACTTATTTATGATTATTTTTCTTATTTTTTCAAAAATAAAAAATCTGATATTGCAAACACAGCCTTTCAGCGCCTCGCGGACGAAGATTCTAAGGTTGTGTGGGTTAATCGGTCAAAATCTAAAAAATGACCCAAAGGTGGCTGTTTATGCAAAATCAACCTTCCGGCGTCCCTTTCGGGAACATTCGGCTATTTTTGACAAAAACAACATCACCAGACTTCTTGACAACTCTTTTTCTTGTTTTTCAAAAACAGAGAACCCGATATTGCAAACACAGCCTTTTAGCGCCTCGAGGACGAAGATTTTAAGGCTATGTGGGTCAATTGACCAAAAATCTACAAAATGACCCAAGGTGGCCATTTATGCAAAATCAACCTTCCGGCGTCCCTTTCGGAAATATTCGGCTGTTTTGAAAACGGCATCACCGACTTATTTACGACGAAAAATTAATTTCGATATTTTTAGCTATTTTTGCAAAATGGGAGGTTGGACCCGATGAGGGTTGCCTATGTATCTCACAACCAGTAAGAATCAAACCAGCGTAGTTCGGTTTAATAAAACAAACTACATCTATAAATGAAACCAATATTTTTTATTTTATTGAAAAACAACTAAACTATTTTTATTATTATTTTAAGAATAAATAACATATTTTTTATATTTTTTTATTAAAAAACATTTTTTTTTCTTTTTAAGTAAATAAAAGAAACTATTTTGAAACTAACAATTTTTTTTTAATTTTCCTCAATATTTAAAAGTTGGTCAGCATGTAAGTCTGAAGCAAATAAATGCGTAAAAACATATAGGATGCAGCAGGATGGTCTTTTCATTTCAGGTTGCCTGTCCTAGATGGACCCAATCACTGTGTTGAGTCCCTAAGTCAAATGCAACATGATGCAAATAAGCGTTCCTACTAGGGATCCGCCAATGAAGTTTTGTTATACTAGGCTAAATACCTGAGTGTTTGTTCTTGACTGTGTACCCGAGCAGACAACTCAAGTCGAGGAGGAGGCAACATACCGGTGACCCGCGGGATCGTCCGGCTTAGTAACCTGTCCGGCCTCTTTTTTATTTCAAGGTATTGACACTAACAGAATAGAGAGTCTCAACCAGTAAGCACATCCCCGGAGGTGAGAAGAGAAAGGTTTCGGCACAGTATATATATACAGTTCAAATAATATCAAAGCGATAATAATCATCATTTTGCACGTTAATCACAGATAAAAATATTAGATAATAAAGCCAAAATACAACACTTTTTCATATGCTCGAATTTCTAACCCTGAACTCGTGGTTCTGGGCTATGAATCCCTAGCAGAGTCGCCAGAGCCGTCACACCTCCTTTTGGCGCTAACTCGCGAGGGCGCGAGGGAGTTTTTCCAATTAAAAGACAATCGAAACGGGATTTATTTAATTAATTCAGAGTCGCCACTTGGGAGATTTATGGTGTCCCAAGTCACCGGTTGAATCCCGAATCGAGAAAAGAATGACTATGTTTAACAGTCCGCGAACTAGAAATCCGGATAAGGAATTCTGTTAACCCGGGAGAAGGTGTTAGGCATTCCCGAGTTCCGTGGTTCTAGCACGGCCGCTCAACTGTCATATTCGGCTTATTTATCTGATTTATACCATGCCTAAACTTATGTGCAAAATTTAACCTTAACCGCTCTTAATATTATTATCCATCATCTTAATAAAAGAATTGCAACGTCATAAAAATGCATTTCAAATCATGTCACAATCAATGTACCCGTGATTATCGACATATTTCGATTCTGTTGAGATTTGGATTTGGGTCACATAAATGTGCACCCGAATTTAGAGAGATAACATTATTAAATACGCACCTAAAGCTACTAACGTGTTATTATTTTGAGAAGGTCGTGAAATTCGCTAAACGGCACATCCCGCAATCTAGGCATTTAAAATAACCATCTATTGAGGCCCCCACAATTTGCGTGTTACATTTGGCGAGGCTCGTCTCATTTCATTATTTAAAAGGCAAACCTAAGGCAACTACGATTTTCTACTTTGCGAGGTCATAGAAAATTTAACTGATGGCATACCTCGATTTCTAAAATATTAAAATTAATTAAGTGGAGGCCATGGGTCGTTGATTGAACTTATTTGATGAAAAGAGTATTTTCGAGGAATTAAAATTACTACTATAATTTTAAACATGTATAAACAACTATTAAGACGAACTAAAATAATTAAAATCATTCAGAATGTGTATAAACACCTATTGTGACAAATATTTGGATGACAACAATCTAAACGCGAGGAAACAAAATGCCAAATAACTACTTAAAGTAACGAAACAAAGGAAAAAACATTCACGGCCAAATTTGAATACCATACGGAATCATCGGAAAATAGCGATTTACAAATATCATGCATATACGTCTCGCTCGATTACATACGATCCACATGAACCAGTGTTGTATTTCAACATTACATATATATATATATATATATATATATATATATTACCAAAAGAAAATACGAAGGACATGGGGTAGAGGTGACCTACTTGTGATTAACGTCTGATGCGTTAGGACTGCGACAGAACCTCGGACAACAACCTCGACGAACAACAACGACTTCAACGGAAACCAGAAAACTCGAACCAAGACTGTCAGTGACCCGAGATGTTGGCTGCTCTGGTTTTTACGACGCCGCAGGCTGGTACGAGAAGATGAAACAGAAGGGGTCGTTTGGATGTGAGGAGGAAGCAGGCTGCTGGGTCGTCGGACTGAAGGAGAAGCTGGGTCGACAAAGCAGGTGGTCGACGGAGGATGACTGGCCGACTGGTTTCTCATCATCGTCCCCCATTTTTAAAATGAAGAAGGAGAGTCAACCGTCTATCTTTTCCCTGTATGTATTGCTTTTTCTTTTATAGAAAGATGATCAATCATGTAGTGACTCAATCCAAAAATGTTTTTTGTCTCCCTTTCTTTCTCTCTTTTTCGTTTTTTTATTCTCTTTTATGTTTGTATATTTGTCCTTTTCTTTTCAAATTTTGTCCGTCCAAAATGAATGCACAGTAGTGTCCCCTATATTTTGTGTGGTTTTCATTTGTTTGGAAAGAAAGAATCTTTTTCCAAGAAAAATGGTGGAGTCCCCTTGGCAATAAAAATATGAGTGAGAATTAAATAAAATGGGGTGCAAGTGGAGTTGGTGTCTTGGTAATGGAAAGATAAGGTGGTGTGACCCACATTTTTATTTAATTTCTCTTTGCAACTCTAGTTTCTTTCGTTACTTACCAACTCTTTTCTTTGCTTTTTTCATTTTTTTCATTTGTTGTTTCATTTTTTTCTTTTGAATATACCAAAAATACTAATTATTTAACTAGTAGGAAATAACTATAAATAAAAACATCATAGCCAAATTGAAGTAATTTAAAACTACTCATACTTATCAAAGGCCTACAATTTTTAAACTAAACTAAGTAACTATAGATATATATTTTTGAAATTTTCTTCTTATCTTTTCTTTGAAAAAATAAAATATCAAAACTTTTTTTTTCTATTTTATTTTAAAATTTATGACATGTAAGGTAAACTTAAAAGTAACTAAATAAAATATCAATTACCTAAACAAAAAAGAAAATATTTTGAAATTTATATTTTTGTGACAAAATAAAGTAAAAGGAGAAAAGCTAGTAAAAATAACTATATTAGATATAAACTAAATGTTTAAATACAAAAACGTGTAAAATCTAGGGGACGGTCAAAATCACATGTCTACAATATTCATATACAATAACTAATCATATAGAGTGGCATCTATCAAGAAGTGATATTTTGTATTTAGCACTCATTGAACAACAATTTGTGTTTATCCCTCAGCGCCAAACTAAAAAATTGAGACATTGGCGATAGGCACCACCTAAACCAAACACGTTAAATGTCGAAACATTCACAATTGATATATTTACAACATTATATAATTTAAATATAATTTGCATATAAATTTTATACAATACGTCTTCTATATGTATTTGGTAAAAGATTTGTATATATTTTGTATGTGGTGTGTTCAGAGGCGGACCCAAGATTCTGTGATCACGGGACACCATGACATTTAATATAAATTTATCACTGCTTGTAAAGATTGATACGGGGGCCTAGGCTAATATTTGACTATTTTTTGAAAACATTTGCATGTATATATGATTTTTTTGCGGAAGTTATCGGGTGCCCGTGACCCCTCTTGTTAAGCTTTACGTCCGCCTTTGGGTGTGTTCTTCTACCTCTCTAAAATTTCAATCAACGTACGCTCTTAATACAATTTTTGATACATATCAATAACATTATGTAGAAAGATAGTGTGACGACCCGGCCCGTCATCACGGGAATTACCACCCCGTTATATTGTAATTACATGTTTTATGCTTTTATATCAGTGTTAGAGTCTATCGGGTGAGTTAGGAGTGAATTGGATTGAAAATGAGGCATATAGCCTTTTGAAGGAAACTTGAATAAGGAAAGTCAACCCGGAGTTGACTATTTGGTTAGAGGGCTCAGAATTGGATTCTGATGATTCGGTTAGTTCCGGGAGGTGATTTGTGACTTAGGGGAGCAATCGGAATTGAATTTGGAGGTCCGGTGTAGAAATAGGCTTGAATTGGCTAAGGTTGAATTTTGGTGAAATCCGAACGGTAGGTGAGATTTTGATCCGGGAGTCGGAATGGAATTCCGATAGTTGCAGTAGCTCCGTTAGGTGATTTTGGATGTGCCTGCAAAATTTCAGGTCATTCGGACGTCGTTTGATCGGGTTTTGATTGATTGTGTAATTCGGAATGTTTTAAGGAATTTAGGCTTGAATTCGATGTGAATTATGGGTTTTGATGTTATTAGACGTGTTTTGAGGATTGGCACAAGTTCGAATAATGTATTAGGATGTGTTGGTGTGTTTAGATGAGGTCCCGGGGGCCTCGGGGTGTTTTCGGATGGCTAAACGGGAGAAAAACATGGAAAATTGCAGGTTTGTGATTCTGTTCTGTTGTTTTCGCTCCTGCGGAAATGGGAGCGCAGGAGCAAGTCCGCAGGAGCGGACAAGAGGGCGCAGGGGCGAGTGACTTCGCAGAAGCGGAATCTTCTCCGCTGAAGCGGCGTCGCAGGAGCGAAGATGAGACCGCAGAAGCGGTCAAGAGAGAAATGGGGGAAAGCCGCAGAAGCGGATTTATTGACCGCATAATCCGCATGAGCGGACTCTTGATCGCAGAGGCGGAAAGGACCGCAGGGGCGGAATGTTATCCACAGAAGCGGACCCGCAGGAGCGGTCCGTGTATCGCAGGAGCGGAAATGGCCAAATAGGCCTGGGTTCGCAGAAGCGACCAATAGGTCACAGAAGCGGTTCCGCAGGGGCGGAAAATGATCCGCAGAAGCGAAAATCGCAGTGAATTAAGTGTATCAGAAGTTAGAAAATTTCAGAAACATTTCACACATTTGGGTCTCGGCTTTAGAGGCGATTTGGGCGATTTTGAAGAGAAACTCAAGGGAAATCATCAGGTAATCAACTATGGACTTAAACTATGATTAGTATTGATAATATTATGCAATTATATCATGAAAACGGAGGAATTTGGGGTAATTTGTGGAGGATTTAGCCCTAGGCTTGAACTTTAGAAAATCAAGGTTTTGAATGGGCAAATGGAGTCCGAATTTGGTAAATCTTATATGCTTAGACTCGTATCGAGATGAGGGTTCCGAATATGTGACTTTAGTGATTTTTTGAGAAGCGTACCGAAAGTCGGGTTTTGGCAACTTTGGGAATTTTGATGTAAATTGAGTTGTTTTGATTGGGTGTCGTCCCATTGGCCTAATTTGTTGTGTTTCTACTGTATTTGATCAGATTCTACGCGTGCGGAGCTTGATACTCGTGGCAAGGGCATTGCGGAGTAGTCGTCGCGCCATATTAAGGTGAGTAATAGATGTGGGTGATGACCAGCGGGTTCGAAACCCCGATATACCACTTTGTGACGCTGTATAGCGGCGAGACACGTACTCTCATGTGAGTGCGGGGTCGATTGTGATTGGGGACTATGGCTTAGTCCGACTTGTTGATACTGTGTTATGATATTAGGCTATTCTTGAGCCGTCGAACCTCCTTCCCGGATGGTTGCATACTTTAGATAGTGATATTGGCCACTCTTGAGCCGAGGAATCCCCCTTCTTGGGCGGTTGAGTATACATGTGGGCCGTGAGCCAGTTATTGGATCCCGCGAGGATCGTTATCATTGTCTGTTCATATTGACATGCTAGTTACTACCAGTCCGTAGCTATTTCTGTTATCATACTATTTCCAATCTCTAGAACTTGATATTACTGTTTTTCCAACTGAAAATGATAAAAGAGTTTTCAAAAACTACTTTTGAGCCAGCGAGGCTGTATTTACATATTGGCTGACTAGTAGTGGATCGGGCTGCGCGCCGCAGCAGTACATATGTCGGATCGGACTGCACGCCGCAGTGATATTGTGCTTGGGCTGTAGGAGCCCCTCCGGAGTCTGAACCCCCACAGTGAGCACGGGTACCCAAATTGGATCGAGCTACGCGCCGTAGCGATCATATCATGCATTGCATTGCATTTAGCTACATCTGCTAGCTGTTATACTGTTTTGCTGGTACTTGATGGTACAGGTACAGTTGATATTGATTCTGTGACAGGGTATTTGACTGCAGCTTTACATAGTGCTTTATTGCGGATTTCTTATCTCCGTTGTCTTACCCTTGTTTATTACCACTGAGTCTGGCAGTACTCATTTTACTCCCTGCACCTTGTGTGCAGATCCAGGTACCTCTCAGCAGTGATCCAGTAGCCGTGCGAGGCGATATCTGTGGGATATACGAGGTAGCTGCAGAGTTCCGCAGGACCCGATATTCCTTCTTACTGTCTTTTGATTCTGTATTGACATTTCTTTCCACACTTGGTATCTTGTAAACCTTTATACACTTATGTTCATTAGAGGCTCATGACTCTTGACCCTTCGGTCTATGGGAGTTGATGTATTATGGGACTTGGTTCCCCGTTTTTGTTATATGTATCGTTGTTGCTTCGTGAATTAATATGCTTAAATGGGCTAAAGAGAGCTTCTAGCTCCGTTGTTTATATTGATTGGTCAGGCTGGCTTAGCAATGTGCTGGGCGCCATCACGACCAGATTTGGGGTCGTGACAAGTTGGTATCAGAGCCTAGGTTTACTAGGCCTCGTGAGTCTTGAGCCGGTTAGTAGAGTCTTGTGGATCGGTACGGGGACGCTTGTCCTTATCCTCGGGAGGCTGCGAAGCTTTAGGAAACACTTCACTTTTCTTGAACTCTATCGTGCGATCTTGTTGTTCGGAGAACTGAACTTCTATATTCTATTCTCTCGCAGATGGCGAGAACGCGAGCATCGGGACGAGGTGGACGACCTCCATTGCCACCTGTTAGAGGCCGTGGGCGCGGTCGTGCTAGAGGTAGAGGTAGGGTAGCTGAGGCAGTGCCAGCTGACCCGCCCGTTGTACCGGTTCAGGAGCAGCCCCCAGTGGTTGATGCTCCAGCGGCCCCAGTTCAGGGCCAGACTGTATCTATTGCTATTCCCGGTCTTCAGGAGACTCTTGCTCAGATATTATCGATGTGTTCCGGTTTGGCTCGGGTAGTCTCGGCCTCGCTGCTGCGGCGACATCTCGGACGAGGGGTGGGCGGCGGACCCCTGCGGCTCGCACACCCTGGCCCGGTTGTTCGGGGACTTCGGACGCCGGAGGCGGTCCCCGCTCGAGGTGGTTGCACCGGTTATTCCTCCGACTGCACGCGGCTCCGGCTCCGGAGCATATGGTTCGAGGCTATGCCCGACGACGAGCGGCGTCGTCTCGAGAGGCTTGGTAGACTTCGGCCACCCCGTTTCAGTGGCTGAGGGCGAGAATGCCCGGGGTTTCTTGGATAAGTGTCAAAAGATGCTGCGTACGGCTGGTATTCTCGAGTCCAGCGGAGTTTCATTTACTACCTTTCAGTTCACTGGTCCCGCGTTTGATTGGTGGGAAGAGTTTGAGAGGCGTAGGCCTGCAGGAGCAGCACCTCTCACGTGGCAGCAGTTCTCTACTCTCTTTCTAGAGAAATATGTACCTCGGTCTCGTCGCGAGGAGCTACGTCGCCGGTTCGAGTGGTTGGTTCAGGGCGACGTGTCTGTGACCCGTATGAGCTCGGATTCACACGGTTGGCTAGGCATGCCACGTGGATGATCCCTACCGATAGGGAGAGGATCGGGAGGTTCATTGATGGCCTCGACTATTCTATCCGCATTCTTATGACCGAGAGAGAGTTTTGTCATCATCATTTGAGCCAGGTTGTTGATATGGCACGCTCCGTTGAGGCGGATCGTCGCGCGAGAGAGAGAGGAGCGGGAGGCCAAGAGGCCTCGTGGTTCGGCAGTTTCGGTGGTGCTCCGTCTAGAGGGCATTCCCGGCGGAGCCAGAGGTCGCTCGTCTAGACCTTCTCATTCGGGCCGCCCGGAGCCAGAGCGGAGGTTCGCATGGTCGTGGTCGATAGGGGTTTCGGCAGGGTCAGTCATCGTTTAGTGCCCTTCCAGCCAGAGTGCGGCACCTACTTCTTCGGCCCAGTGTTCTTCTGCGGCGAGGGGTTCTCTTCGGTCCCGCTTCTCCAGCACCGGGTGCGTGTTATGAGTGTGGTGAGTTTGGCCACGTGAGGAGACAGTGCCCTCGACTCCGTAGGGACAGGACTCAGCAGAGGGATCAGCCCTCGTCTTCGGCGCCATCTCGGTCTAGTAGAGGTGGAGGTCGGTCTTCTCGTGGTCGCCCCGGGGGCGAGGAGAGATCTGGTGGAGGCCGGGCACGATTCTATGCACTTCCTGACGGGCGTGATGCGGTTGCCTCCGATGCGGTGATTACAAGTATCATTTCTGTCTATCACAGAGATGCCTCGTTCTATTTGATCCGGGGTCCACATATTCTTACGTGTCCTCTTATTTTGCACGTCATTTGGGTGCGACCCGTGGTAGTCTTGATTTACCCGTTCATGTATCCACCCCGTGGGTGATACGATTGTTGTGGATCATGTCTATAGATCCTGTGTTATATCTATTGGGGTTCTGGAGACCCAGGCAGATTTATTATTGTTGGGGATGGTGGATTTTGATGTTATATTGGGTATGGACTGGTTGTCTCCGTACCATGCTATATTGGACTGTCATGCTAAGACAGTTATGTTGGCCATTCCTGGCATTTCTCCGATTGAGTGGCGGGGTTCGACTGATTTCGTCCCTAGCCGTGTCATTTCGTTCTTAAAAGCTCAGAAGATGGTTGAAAAACGGTGTCTATCGTACTTAGCTTTTGTGAGAGATGTGGGAGCTGAGTCTCCTAGCATTGATTCTGTACCTGTTATGAGGGACTTCCCATATGTATTCCCCTCAGACCTGTCGGGCATGACGCCGGACAGGGATATTGATTTTGGCATTGACTTGGTGCCGGGCACCCAACCCATATCCATTCCTCCTTATCAGATGGCACCAGCCGAGTTGAAAGAACTAAAATAGCAGCTTCAAGAGCTTCTGGATAAGGGTTTCATCCGTCCTAGTGTGTCCCCGTGGGGTGCACCAGTGTTGTTTGTTAAAAAGAAAGATGGTTCCATGCGGATGTGTATTGACTATAGGCAATTGAACAAAGTAACAGTGAAGAACAAGTACCCTCTACCGCGCATAGATGATTTGTTTGATCGGTTACGGGGTGCGAGGGTGTTTTCTAAGATCGATCTTCGTTCGAGCTATCATTAGCTGAAGATCGGGGACTCGGATATTATGAAGGCTGCATTCGGGACCCGATATGGTCACTATGAGTTTCTTGTGATGTCTTTTGGGTTGACCAATGCCCCAGCAGCATTTATGCATATGATGAACAGTGTGTTCAGGCCTTATTTGGATTCGTTTGTGATCGTGTTCATTGATGACATTCTAGTCTACTCCCGTAGTCGGGAGGAGCATGCTCAGCATTTGAGTATTGTGTTGGAGAGATTGAGGGAGGAGAAGCTATATGCTAAATTCTCCAAGTGCGAGTTTTGGCTCGAATCCGTAGCATTTCAGGGACATGTGGTGTCTCGTGATGGTATTCAGGTTGATCCGAAGAAGATAGAGGCGGTGCGGAGTTGGCCTAGACCGTCCTCAGCTACAGAGATTAGGAGTTTTCTAGGCTTGGCAGGTTATTATTGCCGGTTTGTTTTGGGATTTTCCTCTATTGCATCTCCCTTGACCAAGTTGACTCAGACAGGTGCCCCATTTGTATGGTCGGACGAGTGCTAGAAGAGCTTTCGAAAGCTCAAGACAGCTTTGACCACGGCTCCAATATTGATTTTGCCCTCAACTTCAGGTTTTTATACTATATATTGTGATGCTTCTAGAGTTGGTATTGGTTGTGTGTTGATGCAGGAAGGTAAGGTGATTGCTTATGCTTCTCGGCAGTTGAAGCCACATGAGAAGAACTATCATGTTTATGATTTGGAGCTAGCCGCCATTGTTCATGCCTTGAAGATTTGGAGGCACTATTTGTACGGCGTGTCTTGTGAGGTGTATACCGACCATCGTAGTCTCCAGCACTTGTTCAAACAGAAAGACCTTAATTTGAGATAGCAGAGATGGCTTGAGTTGCTTAAGGATTATGACATTACTATTTTATATCATCCGGGAAAGGCCAATGTGGTGGCCGATACTTTGAGCCGGAAGGCGGTCAGTATGGGGAGCTTGGCATATATTCCAGCCGAGGAGAGGCCATTTGCTTACGATGTTCAGGTGCTAGCCAATCGGCTAGTGAGGTTAGATATTTCGGAGCCCAGCAGGGTATTGGCTTGTGTTGTATCTCGGTCATCTCTATATGATCGTATTCGTGAGCGCCGGTATGATGATCCACATTTGGCTGTCCTGAGGGACAGAGTTCAGCATGATGATGCTAGAGATGTCACCATTGATAGTGACGGCGTATTGAGGATGCAGGGCCGGATATGTGTGCCCAATGTTGATGGCCTTCGTGAGTTTATTCTGGAGGAGGCCCATAGCTCGCGGTATTCTATCCATGCAGGAGCCGCAAAGATGTATCAAGATTTGAGACAGCACTATTGGTGGAGAAAGATGAAGATGGACATTGTCAGACATGTATCACGGTGCCTCAACTGTCAGCAGGTTAAGTACGAGCATCAGAGGCCCGGTGGCGTATTTCAGCGCATTGTTATTCCTGAGTGGAAATGGGAGAGAATCACTATGGACTTTGTTACTGGACTCCCTCGGACAGCGAGGAAGTTTGATTCCGTTTGGGTGATTGTGGATAGGCTGACCAAGTCAGCTCACTTCATTCCAGTTAGTACTACCTACTCATCGGAGCGGTTGGCAGCGATCTTTATTCGGGAGATTGTTCGGTTGAATGGGGTCCCAGTGTCTATCATATCTGACAGGGGCACTCAGTTCACTTCTCAGTTTTGGAGAGCATTTTAGAGGGAGATGGGTACGCGGGTTGAGTTGAGCACCGCATTTCACCCCCAGACAGATGGGCAGTCTGAGCGTACTATTCAGATTCTGGAGGATATGTTGCGAGCTTGTGTGATTGACTTTGGTGGTTCGTGGGATGAGTTCTTACCACTTGCTGAGTTTGCCTACAACAACAGTTATCAGTCGAGTATTCAGATGGCCCCGTATGAGGCATTGTATGGCAGATGGTGTAGATCCCCCGTGGGATGGTTTGAGCCTGGTGAGGATAGATTGATAGGGACTGAGTTAGTCCAGGATGCTTTGGATAGAGCAAAGTTTATCCAGGAGAGGCTTCGTACAGCACAGTCTCGTCAGAAGAGTTATGCGGACCGTAGAGTTCGAGAGTTGTCTTTCATGGTTGGTGACAGAGTATTGTTGAAGGTTTCACCTATGAAGGGCGTCATGAGGTTTGGGAAGAAAGGGAAGTTGAGTCCCAGGTACATTGGTCCTTTTGAGATACTTATGAGAGTTGGAGAGGTGACATATGAGTTGGCCTTGCCGCCCAGCTTATCCAGCGTGCATCCAGTATTCCACGTGTCTATGCTCCGGAAGTACATTGGAGATCCGTCTCATGTATTAGACTTCAGTACCATTCAGCTTGATGGTGATCTATCCTATGATGTGGAGCCTATTGCCTTTTTGGGACGTCAGGTGAGAAAATTGAGGTCTAAGGAGATTGCATCAGTTAAGGTTCAGTGGAGAGGTCGACCCGTGGAGGAGGCCAACTTGGGAGATCGAGCGGGAGATGCGGAGCAGATATCCTCACTTGTTTGAGACTTCGGGTATGTTTCTTGACCCGCTCGAGGACGAGCGTTTGCTTAAGAGGGGGAGAATGTGACGACCCGGCCCGTCGTCACGGGAATTACCACCCCGTTATGTTGTAAATGCATGTTTTATGATTTTATATCGGTGTTAGAGTCTATCGGGTGAGTTAGGAGTGAATTGGATTGAAAATTAGGCATATAGCCTTTTTGAAGGAGACTTGAATAAGGAAAGTCAACCCGGAGTTGACTATTTGGTTAGAGGGCTCGGAATCGGATTCTGATGATTCGATTAGTTCCGGGACGTGATTTGTGACTTAGGGGAGCAATCGAAATTGAATTTGGAGGTCCGGTGTAGAAATAGGCTTGAATTGGCTAAGGTTGAATTTTGGCGAAATCCGAACGGTAGGTGAGATTTTGATCCGGGAGTCGGAATGGAATTCCGACGGTTGCAGTAGCTCCGTTAGGTGATTTTGGATGTGCCTGCAAAATTTCAGGTCATTCGGACGTCGTTTGATCGGGTTTTGATTGATTGTGTAATTCGGAATGTTTTAAGGAATTTAGGCTTGAATTCGATGTGAATTATGGGTTTTGATGTTATTAGACGTGTTTTGAGGATTGGCACAAGTTCGAATAATGTATTAGGATGTGTTGGTGTGTTTAGATGAGGTCCCGGGGGCCTCGGGGTGTTTTCGGATGGCTAAACGGGAGAAAAACATGGAAAATTGCAAGTTTGTGATTCTGTTCTGTTGTTTTCGCTCCTGCGGAAATGGGAGCGCAGGAGCGAGTCCGCAGGAGCGGACAAGAGGGCGCGGGGGCGAGTGACTTCGCAGAAGCGGAATCGTCTCCGCTGAAGCAGCGTCACAGGAGCGAAGATGAGACCACAGAAGCGGTCAAGAGAGAAATGGGGGAAAAACGCATAAGCGGATTTATTGACCGCATAGGCGAGTCCGCAGGAGCGGACACTTGATCGCAGAGGCGGAAAGGACCGCAGGGGCGGAACGTTATCCGCAGAAGCGGACCCGCAGGAGCGGTCCGTGTATCGCAGAAGCGGAATTGACCGGCTAGGCCTGGAATCGCAGAAGCGACCATCTGGTCGCGGATACGGACTCGCAGGAGCGGAATTCTATCCGCAGAAGCGAAAATCGCAGTGAGTTAATTGTATCGAAGTTAGAAAATTTCAGAAACATTTCACACATTTGGGTCTCGGCTTAAGGAGGCGATTTGGGCGATTTTGAAGAGAAACTCAAGGGAAATCATCAGGTAATCAACTATGGACTTAAACTATGATTAGTATTGATAATATTATGCAATTATATCATGAAAACGGAGGAATTTGGGGTAATTTATGGAGGATTTAGCCCTAGGCTTGAACTTTAGAAAATCAAGGTTTTGAATGGGCAAATGGAGTCCGAATTTGGTAAATCTTATATGCTTAGACTCGTATCGAGATGAGGGTTCCGAATATGTGACTTTAGTGATTTTTTGAGAAGCGTACCGAAAGTCGGGTTTTGGCAACTTTGGGAATTTTGATGTAAATTGAGTTGTTTTGATTGGGTGTCGTCCCATTGGCCTAATTTGTTGTGTTTCTACTGTATTTGATCAGATTCTACGCGTGCGGAGCTTGATACTCGTGGCAAGGGCATTGCGGAGTAGTCGTCGCGCCGTATTGAGGTGAGTAATAGATGTGGGTGATGACCAGCGGGTTCGAAACCCCGGTATACCACTTTGTGACGTTGTATAGCGGCGAGACACGTACTCTCTTGTGAGTGCGGGGTCGATTGTGATTGGGGACTATGGCTTAGTCAGACTTGTTGATACTACTGTGTTATGATAATTGGCTATTTTTGAGCCGTTGAACCTCCTTCTCGGATGGTTGCATACTATATATTGTGATATTGGCCACTCTTGAGCCGTGGAACCCCCTTCTTGGGCGGTTCAGTATACTTGTGGGCCGTGAGCCAGTTATTGGATCCCGCGAGGATCGTTATCATTGTCTTATGATATTGACATGCTAGTTTACTACCAGTCCGTAGCTATTTCTGTTATCATGCTATTTCCAATCTCTGGAACTTGATATTACTGTTTTCAACTGAAAAATGATAAAAGAGTTTTCAAAACTACTTTTGAGCCTGCGAGGCTGCATTTGCATTTCGCTGATTGGTAGTGGATCGGACTGCACACCGCAGCATATATTCATGATATTGTGCTTGGGCTGTAGGAGCCCCTGTGGAGTCTGAAACCCCACGGTGAGCACGGGTACCCAAATTGGATCGGGCTACGCGCCGTAGCGGTCATATCATGCATTGCATTGCATTTAGCTACATACGCTAGCTGTTATACTGTTTTGCTGGTACTTGTTGGTACAGGTTCAGTTGATATTGATTCTGTGACAGGGTATTTGATTTCAGCTTTACATAGTGCTTTATTGCGGATTTCTTATCTGCGTTGTCTTACCCTTGTTTATTACCACTGAGTATGGCAGTACTCATTTTACTCCCTGCACCTTGTGTGCAGATCCAGGTACCTCTCAGCAGTGATCCAGTAGCTGTGCGAGGCGATATCTGTGGGATATACGAGGTAGCTGCAGAGTCCGCAGGACCCGATATTCCTTCTTACTGTCTTTTGATTCTGTATTGACATTTCTTTCCACACTTGGTATCTTGTAAACCTTTATACACTTATGTTCATTAGAGGCTCATGACTCTTGACCCTTCGGTCTATGGGAGTTGATGTATTATGGGACTTGGTTCCCCGTTTTTGTTATATGTATCGCTGTTGCTTCGTGAATTAATATGCTTAAATGGGCTAAAGAGAGCTTCTAGCTTCGTTGTTGATATTGATTGGTCGGGCTGGCCTAGCAGTGTGTTGGGCGCCATCACGACCGGATTTGGGGTCGTGACAAGTTGGTATCAGAGCCTAGGTTTACTAGGCCTCGTGAGTCTTGAGCCGGTTAGTAGAGTCTTGTGGATCGGTACGGGGACGCCTGTACTTATCCTCGGGAGGGCTCGAACCTTTAGGAAACACTTCACATTTCTTGGAATTCTTATCGTGCGCACTTGATTCAGCTTGAGATATAATTTTGAAATTCCTTCCGCAGATGGCGAGAACTCGTGCTTCAGGATAAGGTGGACGACCTCCATTGCCACCTGCTAGAGGCCGTGGGTGCGGCCGTGGTAGAGGTAGAGGTAGGGTAGGTGAGGCAGTACTAGCTGACCCGCCTGTTGTACCTATTTAGGGGCAACCCCCAGTGGTTGATGCTCCGGCAGCCCTAGCTCAGGCCCAGACGGTGTCTATTGCTATCCCTGGTCTTCAGGAGACTCTGGCCCAAATATTATCGGTGTGTTCCGGTTTGGCTCAGGTAGTTTCAGCTACCGCTACTGCAGCGACATCTCAGACAGGGGGTGGTCAGCAGACCCCTGCAGCTCGCACGCCTGAGCAGGTTGTTCAGGGACTTCAGACGCCAGAGGCGGTCCCCGCACAGGTGGTTCCACCAGTTATTCCTCCAGCTGCACCAGCTCCAGAGCATATGGTTCAGGCTATACCCGACGACGAGCAGCGTCGTCTTGAGAGATTCGGTAGACTTCAGCCACCCCATTTCAGTGGCGCTGAGGGCGAGGATGCCCAGGGTTTCTTGGATAAGTGTCAGAGGATGTTGCGGACGGCTGGTATTCTTGAGTCCAGCGGAGTTTCATTTACTACCTTTCAGTTCACCGGTCCCGCATTTGATTGGTGGGAAGAGTTTGAGAGGCGTAGGCCTGCAGGAGCAGCACCTCTCACATGGCAGCAGTTCTCTACTCTCTTTCTAGAGAAATATGTACTTCAGTCTTGTCGCGAGGAGCTACGTCGCCGGTTCGAGTGGTTGGTTCGGGGCGACATGTCTGTGACCCAGTATGAGCTCAGATTCACACAGTTGGCTAGGCATGCCACATAGATGATCCCTACTGATAGGGAGAGGATGAGGAGGTTCATTGATGGCCTCAACTATTCTATCCGCATCCTTATGACCAGAGAGAGAGTTTTGTCATCATAATTTGAGCAGGTTGTTTCTATGCACTTCCTGACAGGCGTGATGCAGTTGCCTCCGATGCTGTGATTACAGGTATCATTTCTGTCTGTCACAGAGATGCAACTATGCGTCAATCCCAAGTTAATTAAGGACACCATAATTACTAGCTATGATTGATGTGTGACTTTTAGTATGCGTATACATTTGCATAAATATTGCTGCACATCCAGCCAGCAATAATCCCATCACAATCTGTACACAGAAAAAAATGTTATACGCTGCTTCAAAATGCATGGTTTCAACTACACTACTTATATATATCGCATTGGTCGAGGAACCTAAAAATAGGATAATCCATAACATATGTTACATCCTCCTGACCTAACTCGCCAAAAAAATCACAATAGAGACTATCCTTTGTATAAGTTATGATCCATCCAAGGGCTGGAATGCCTGTATGCCTAATCTATGCAAAGTGGAAGCCTATTTGAATTTGTTATTGGAAAATGCTGTTCTATTTGATCCAGGGTCCACATATTCTTACGTGTCCTCTTATTTTGCACATCACTTGGGTGCGACTCGTGGTAGTCTTGATTTACCTGTTCATGTATCCACCCCCGTGGGTGATACGATTGTTGTGGATCATGTCTATAGATCCTATGTTATATCTATTGGGGGTCTGGAGACCCAGGCAGATTTATTATTGTTGGGGATGGTGGATTTTGATGTTATATTGGGTATGGACTGGTTGTCTCCGTACCATGCTATATTGGACTGTCATGCTAAGACAGTTACGTTGGCCATTCCTGGTATTTCTCCAATTGAGTGGCGGGGTTCGACTGATTTCGTCCCTAGCCGTGTCATTTCGTTCTTAAAGGCTCAGAAGATGGTCGAAAAAGGGTGTTTATCATACTTGGCTTTTGTGAGAGATGTGTTAGCTGAGTCTCTTAGCATTAATTCTGTACCTGTTGTGAGGGACTTCCCAGATGTATTCCCCTCAGACCTGTCGGGCATGCCGCCGGACAGGGATATTGATTTTGGCATTGACTTGGTGCGGGCACTCAGCCCATATCCATTCCTCCTTACCGGATGGCACCAGCTGAGTTGAAAGAACTGAAAGAGCAGCTTCAAGAGCTTCTGGATAAGGGTTTCATCCGTCCTAGTGTGTCCCCGTGGGGTGCGCCGGTGTTGTTTGTTAAAAAGAAAGATGGTTCCATGCGGATGTGTATTGATTATAGGCAATTGAATAAAGTAACAGTGAAGAACAAGTACCCTCTACCGCGCATAGATGATTTGTTTGATCAGTTACAGGGTGCGGGGGTGTTTTCTAAGATCGATCTTCATTCAGGCTATCATTAGCTGAAGATCAGGGACTCGGATATTATGAAGACTGCATTCAGGACCCGATATGGTCACTATGAGTTTCTTGTGATGTCTTTTGGGCTGACCAATGCCCCAACATCATTTATGCATCTGATGAACAGTGTGTTCAGGCCCTATTTGGATTCATTTGTGATCGTGTTCATTGATGACATTCTAGTCTACTCCCGTAGTCAGGAGGAGCATGCTCAGCATTTGAGTATTGTGTTGCAGAGATTGAGGGAGGAGAAGCTATATGCTAAATTCTCCAAGTGCGAGTTTTGGCTCGAGTCCGTAGCATTTATGGGACATGTGGTGTCTCGTGATGGTATTCAGGTTGATCCGAAGAAGATAGAGGCGGTGCAGAGTTGGCCTAGACCGTCCTCAGCTACAGAGATCAGGAGTTTTCTTGGCTTGGCGGGATCTTATCGCCGGTTTGTTCAGGGATTTTCATCCATTGCTTCTTCATTGACTAAATTGACCCGGAAGGGTGCACCATTCGTATGGTCGGATGAGTGCGAGGAGAGCTTTCAGAAGCTCAAGACAGCTTTGACCACAACTACAGTGTTAGTATTGCCATCAACTTCAGGTTCATATACTGTTCTATTGTGATGCCTCGAGAGTGGGATAGGTTGTGTGTTGATGCAGGAAGGTAAGGTGATTGCTTATGCTTCTCGGCAGTTGAAGCCACATGAGAAGAACTATCATGTTTATGATTTGGAGCTAGCCGCCATTGTTCATGCCTTGAAGATTTGGAGGCACTATTTGTACGGCGTGTCTTGTGAGGTGTATACCGACCATCGTAGTCTCCAGCACTTGTTCAAACAGAAAGACCTTAATTTGAGATAGCAGAGATGGCTTGAGTTGCTTAAGGATTATGACATTACTATTTTATATCATCCGGGAAAGGGCCAATGTGGTGGCCGATGCTTTGAGCCGGAAGGCGGTCGGTATGGGGAGCTTGGCATATATTCCGGCTGAGGAGAGGCCATTTGCTCATGATGTTCAGGTGCTAGCCAATCGGCTAGTGAGGTTAGATATTTCGGAGCCCAGCAGGGTATTGGCTTGTGTTGTATCTCGGTCGTCTCTATATGATCGTATTCGTGAGCGCCAGTATGATGATCCACATTTGGCTGTCCTTAGGGATAGAATTCAGCATGATGATGCTAGAGATGTCACCATTGATAGTGACGGCGTATTGAGGATGCAGGGCCGGATATGTGTGCCCAATGTTGATGGCCTTCGTGAGTTTATTCTGGAGGAGGCCCATAGCTCGCGGTATTCTATCCATCCAGGAGCCGCGAAGATGTATCAAGATTTGAAACAGCACTATTGGTGGAGAAAGATGAAAATGGACATTGTCAGACATGTAGCACGGTGCCTCAACTGTCAGCAGGTTAAGTACGAGCATCAGAGGCCCGGTGGTGTATTTCAGCGCATTGTTATTCCTGAGTGGAAATGGGAGAGGATCACCATGGACTTTGTTACTGGACTCCCTCGGACGGCGAGGAAGTTTGATTCGGTATGGGTGATTGTGGATAGACTGACCAAGTCATCTCACTTCATTCCAGTTAGTACTACCTACTCATCGGAGCGGTTGGCAACGATCTTTATTCGAGAGATTGTTCGGTTGCATGGAGTCCCGGTGTCTATCATATCCGACAGGGGTACTCAGTTCACTTCTCAGTTTTGGAGAGCATTTCAGCGAGAGATGGGTACACGGGTTGAGTTGAGTACAACATTTCACCCCCAGATAGATGGGCAGTCTGAGCGTACTATTCAAATTCTGGAGGATATGTTGCGAGCATGTGTGATTGACTTTGGTGGTTCGTGGGATGAGTTCCTACCACTTGCTGAGTTTGCCTACAACAACAGTTATCAGTCGAGTATTCAGATGGCCCCGTATGAGGCATTGTATGGCAGACGATGTAGATCCCCCGTGGGATGGTTTGAGCCTGGAGAGGTTAGATTG
Organism: Nicotiana noctiflora; assembly: GCA_032618575.1. Taxonomy (NCBI): domain Eukaryota; kingdom Viridiplantae; phylum Streptophyta; class Magnoliopsida; order Solanales; family Solanaceae; genus Nicotiana; species Nicotiana noctiflora. The sequence goes on from JASVEL010007763.1 coordinate 99,792, forward strand.
ATAGGGACTGAGTTAGTCCGGGATGCTCTGGATAGAGCAAAGTTGATCCAGGAGAGGCTTCGTACAGCACAGTCTCGCCAGAAGAGTTATGCGGACCGTAGAGTTCGAGAGTTGTCTTTCATGGTTGGTGACAGAGTATTGTTGAAGGTTTCACCTATGAAGGGCGTCATGAGGTTTGGGAAGAAAGGGAAGTTGAGTCCCAGGTACATTGGTCCTTTTGAGATACTTATGAGAGTTGGAGAGGTGACATATGAGTTGGCCTTGCCGCCCAGCTTATCCAGCGTGCATCCAGTATTCCACGTGTCTATGCTCCGGAAGTACATTGGAGATCCGTCTCATGTATTAGACTTCAGTACCATTCAGCTTGATGGTAATCTATCATATGATGTGGAGCCTATTGCTATTTTGGGTCGCCAGGTAAGAAAATTGAGGTCGAAGGAGATTGCATCAGTTAAGGTTCAGTGGAGAGGTCGACCTGTGGAGGAGGCTAATTGGGAGATCGAGCGGGAGATGCGGAGCAGATATCCTCGCTTGTTTGAGACTTCAGGTATGTTTCTTGACCA
>JASVEL010007764.1:0-143415 GCA_032618575.1 Nicotiana noctiflora
CAGCTACCTCGTAGTCTCCGCAAAGTGGGTATGAGCAAGCAGCTACAATGCCTCAACCGCTCTCGGGCACCTGTGGATCTGCACAGAAAGTGCAGGGGAGTAAGGTGAGTATATTTCAACTCAGTGAGTGACAATAATAAACAATAACTGAAAGTAAGAACTCCTGTGCTATCACTAAACGGTTCTAAGGCAACCCTCACAAGTACGTCATCAATGTAGTAAGTATTCAGATCTCCAGTCCATATCTATCTCAACTAGGTCCCACACTGACCACATCCTCACTCGTACCACTACGGTGTACAGCCATCTCAATATATGGAGATATATACATATGTCTATAATGTATAAGTATTTTAATATATATATGAACATGAATAAGTATAACGCTGCGGCGTGCAGCCCGCTTCAATACATATACCGCTGCGGCGCACAGCCCGCTCCATTTAATGTCGACGACACTCACTGGGTGTATACAGACTTTGGAGGGGCTCCCTAGGCCCAAGCGCTATGATGCTGTGGCGTGCAGCCTGATCCACACATATATTACTGCGACGTGCAGTCCGATCCAATATATATATATACATATATAACTATACTGCTGCGGTGTGCAGCCCGATCCCACAATATACACCAGCGCTCACTGAGAATGTGTGCAGACTCAGACTCCGAAGGGGCTCCTATAGCCCAAGCGCAATAATACTGCGTCGTGCAGTCCGATCCACCTGTATATTACTGCAGCGTGCAGTCCGATCCAATATATATATATATACTGTTGTGCCGTGCAGCCCGATCCAATATATATACTGTTGCGGCGTGCAGCCCGATCCAATATAGGTATATATATATGATACCTCATAATGGTTCCTCGACCCTGTCACAATTAGTTTAGGATTGGCCTTTCAGGCCCACTCAGCTAAATCAGGGAACTCCCACCCTAAGTAGTCTATCTCTCACAGTACACATCTAGTACTGGCTCTTAATAGGCTATTCAACTGGTTTTACGGCTGAGTATAAGTTTCCATCACTATTTAAGGGTCACCTAGCTCTACAGGTTCCCTAATGCTCTACAGATCGGCACAAGGCCCCAAACATGGCTATTAGCCCAATTACACAGTTATAATCTCATTATCAGTCATAAAACATAGTATTCTATCAGCCGGGAAGGACCAAGTCCATGTCCCCAATCACAATGTCACCACGAGACGTGCGTCTCATCTCGACATAGCACTGTGAAGTGCTAGTATGGGGTTTCAAACCATCAGTACATTATTTACTACTACCACTCACCTCGAACTGGTGGGAGCCTCAGTCCGCCTTGTGCTTGCCTCGCAAATAAATCTCCTCGGATGCCAATTTTGCTCAAAATCATAGAGAACACATCAATACATGCAATGACACACAATCCATACGAAGTAACTCCCAATTGCACCAAAACCCACTAAGTTGTCAAAACCCGACTTTCGGTGCGCTTCTCGAAAAATTATAAAAGTTACATATTCAGAACCTTCGTCTCAATACGAGTCTATGCATATAAAGTTTTCCAAAATCGGACTCAAATTGCCCACTCAAATCGACATTTTTCTAAAACCCTGGCTTAGGCTAAATTTCCTCACAATTTGATCCAATTTCCGTGAAATAAAGGAGGATTTCAAGATAAAAATGCGTAAAGGAACCATAAAACTCACCTCCGATGATAACCCGATGAAATCCCAGCAATGTCTCACCCAAATCTCCCATTCGCCTCCAAGAACCGAGCCCCAAATGTTTTGCAACTTATGAAATTTTAACTCTTATGTTATTTTTAACACATGCCCAATTTCCGCTTCTGCGGACAAAAATCCGCCTCTGCAAGGCCGCCTCTGCGACCAAATGGTCACTTCTGCGAAAACACACCTAGCTGCCTAGCTCCGCTTCTGTGATCCAGGTCTCGCACCTGCGAGACAGCTTAGGCGGACTGGGCTCCGCTTCTGCGAAGATCCCTGGCCTGGCCTCCTCCGCTCCTGCTATCATGGGCTCGCTTCTGCGCGTCCGCCCCTGCGCATCCTGGGCCGCTTCTGCGGAAATGCCCAAACCAGCCCAAACTCGCTTCTACGAGATGAATTCAGCTCCTACGCGTCCGCTTCTGCGGTCCCCCACCCGTAGAAGCAAAAATAGCAGAAGCCTAAAAATCCAGACCTGCAAAACCTTAGAAATTCCTCCGTTTAACCTCTCGAAACCACCCCGGGCCCCCCGGAACCCCAACGAAAGCCACAAACATACTCCATAGCACCATACGAAATTGCTCCAATGATAAAAACACATACATTAACACAAAAAACATCAAATCCAAGCAAATTCAAGCCTAAGTTTTCATTCAAACTTCCGCAACCGACATTCGATCAAAAAACCAGCCAAACGACCTCCGAATGACCTGAAATTTTGTAGGCACATCCAAAATCACCTAACGGAGCTACCACAATTGCCGGTGTTCCATTCCAACTCCCGGATCAAAATCTCACCAATCGATCGGATATCGCCAAAATTCAACTTTAGACAATTCAAGCCTAAAACTACACCGAACCTCCAAACTCACTTCCGATCGCTCTCCCAGCTCACAAATGACCTCCCGGAGCTGACCGAATCATCAGAATTCAATTCCGAGCTCCCTAACTCACAAGTCAACATCCAGCTGACTTTTCTCAACTATTCCTTCTTTTAAGAGACTATTTGTCTCAATTCCAACCAAACTCAATCCGAATTGACTCAAACTCACCAAACATACATATTGAAACATGAACAAGCATATAACGGGGAAAACGAGGTGATAAGTGACATGATGACGGGCTGGGTCATCACAAATTTATTCAACAAATCCAAGCCAAGCTAGAAGAATATGTGAAGATAGACAAAGCAAATGCTTCTAAGGATAAATCAAGTCCTTTTGATGTTATTACAAAGAATCTTCAAATGAAGAAGGGAGCTATCTCCAAAAAAGAAATTATGGCTTCATATTTAGAAGAAATAAAAAAAGGATTTAGCAAAAGATTTTGCAATGGAAATCAATGATGATATATCCATGGCTTCTTTGGATAATATTTCCAACAACGAAGAGTATGTAGAAGGGGAAGCTCAAATCACCTCTGAGGCAGATGTCAATATTGGTGAAATAGAAGACTTCCTTGAAAAGCTAAAGGAAAATGCTGAAGAATCTTCAGAAAAGAAAAAAGGAAAAGGAAAAGAAAAAGCTTGAATTATTGAAGGCCCCATCATTGAATTCGGGGAAATGAAGACAAATAACTTTAATAAAAGGACCCGTCGATTATTTTAGGGAATCTACTTTAATAAAGTAGTTTGTATGCTTATAGTGATATAGGATTTTTCTTTTTATCTTGTCGGATTATTTTGTCGGCCAATACTGTTGTAAATTTTGTTTTGTTACCAGTAGATCCATTATATAAGGATCAATTTAGTTTAGGGGGAAGAGGATGGCATTAGCCAATGCTCTCCCTTCTCTCTATATTCTCTCTCTTCTAAAAACCCTTTGTAATATATTCAAAGTTTGTATAGAAAAATTGAAAACGGTCACTTGGCCACAATCTCAGGGTCTCCAATACTGGTTCTCTTCTCCATTCTCTTTTATATTCTTTTACTATTTAGCCTAAATGATAGGCTAAATAATTAAGTGTTAAACTTAGCCTCTCTGCATGTTATTAAAAGCATGTTTTGTGACTAATTGTTTACTGTATCACCCTAATGAGGTATTAGGTTAAGAACTATTTAGAACAGGCAATTGCTAATCTCGGCAGTAAAACCTTGGTTAGGCCTACCTAATCGGTGGTGCTCGTGAAACCTGTTTGAATTTTTGAGAGGTCTAGATAGAGCTTCAACGTATCAAATTAAAGAAAATAATAGAATTGATAGTATAAAAATTGGTTTAGATAATATCGTCAAGATAAATGCAGATCTTGAACCCACTCCATCCGAAATGGATTTTTCAAATGGTTTTAATGATGACTGAAAACCAAACAGATTTTAGTCCGGGATCACCGGTAAGAAAAATGATTTTAGAAGAATTTTTAAAACCCAGATGGGCTATTTTCAGAAAATGGTTTCATGAAAACATGACTAGCGAATCAATACAATTCTTTAGAAATGATTTTTATACGGATATTAGCAAAAAGAACAAAATTATTGCTTTTGTTCCTTGGTTTATGTCTAAACATGTTTATAACTATATCTCTGTTTTAGAAAGAGATTATATGCTTACTAGTGGGAAAACCACTAAATCAGTTTTTCCACCACAACAATCTTTTCAAATGGGGGAAAAGATAAACTTGTTTATTTTACTGCATTTTCAAAATAATTGGAAAATGATGTGGCAGCAATTACTGCTAAAAACCTGAATACTATGCTTACTCAAAATAATTATACTAACATGTATGTTAGTATTCTGGGAGAACAGGTTATTACAATACATGAGAAATTGGACAAGCTTATAGAAGAAGTCCAAAGGATTTCTCATAAGGAGGATAAAGGTAAAGAGCAAATTGCTACAACCAGCATCCAACCTCCGCCGGAGGTAAAAGACTTTAAAACTAAAAGTCTTAATGATCTGGAAGAACTTCTTACTAAGAAGTTTGGGGAGTTTAAGGCTAGTCCTTTAACTCTAGAGTATAAACCCGACAAAGGTAAGAGAATTCATGAAAATGATGAGATTAATAAAATCTCTGAAAAATATGCTCGCAAACCTTACCAAAGGATGTTCTACGATCCTAGACCAACCCCTCAGGATGTTCTTTTAGAAGAACGTGATAATGACCACTACCACCAAGGTTTTAGTGGGTCTGATATCTATGAATGGAATATAGATGGTCTTGCTGAAAGACAAATCTATACCATGGTACATAGAATGCTTATGTACAGTACTATCTGTAAGGTTAATAAAAATGAAGATAAAGCAATAGCAGAAATGATTATTGCTGGATTTACTGGTCAGCTTAAAAGATGGTGGGATAATTATCTCACTCATGAACAACGTATTGAAATCATGAAAGCGACCAAAGTCAAGGGGGATAAGACTGTTCAAAATGCAGTCTATTCATTAGTTCTTAATATTATAGAACACTTTTCTGGAAGATGGTCTGATAATAGTGAAACTATTAGGACTATGCTTCAGAATTTGAGATGTCCGACCCTCACATCTTTTAGATGGTACAAAGATGTTTTCTTATCCCGAGTGATGGAATTACTAGAGAGTAATAGTACTCACTGGAAGGCTAAATTTATAGATGGTCTTCCTCCCTTATTTGCTGAGAGGATTTGAAAAGTCCTTAAAGGCACAGGGATGAGTATTGCTTATGATGCTTACTCAGATGGTAAACTTATTAGTGTATGCACTCAAGAAGGTTTAGCTCTTTGTAATGAAATATAGTTAAGCCAAGAAATTAAGAAGCATCGTCTCACTGAGAGACAACAATTAGGCAAATTTTGTGAACAGTTCGCCATTGATATTCCTTCAAAAAGGAAGAAGTCCCATAAGAAAAAGCACTTCAGACGAAGAAAGGGTTCGCCTGATAAAAGGCATGATAAGACCCAAAGAAGGAAGGCTTTTCATAAAGCCAGAAAGGGTTTTGTTAAAGCAAAAAACCCTCAAGCCTGCTACAAATGTGGACGAGTAGGCCATTATGCCAGAAATTGCAGGATCAAGGATAAAATCAAAGAACTTGATTTAGATGAGAATATTAAAGGTTCTCTTTATAAAATTCTCCTAAATTCTTCTCCGGAGAATTCTGATTATGAATCAGGTCATGAATCCGATCCATTATATTACCATAATCATCAAAACCAAAAATTAAGGCATAAGTAAAACTTTGTATTAGGAAGTCAATTTCTGGACCTATCTCTTCTTCTAGATCATCTGGAACTCTTTCTTCTATGATATCTTCTATCATAATATCCAAGATAAGACTTTGTAAGTCTCTGGGTAAAGGTATAACCTTCAATATTGTAATAGTAGTCCGTTCTCCAAAAATTAATGTATAAAGACTCATAAAAACAATATTGAAAATAGAACTATGAGTTCAAATATTCTCTTGTGAGAAAATCAGGAAGAGTATTATCCGATCCCTTTTTATAAAAACTGTCAAAGTCAAAAGGTGCTAATAAAGCTTGCCACCTTGAAAACATTGGTTTTGAAACATCATGTTTGAAGTCTTTATTAAAAATAAATTTTGCAGCTTGGCAATCAGTCATAATAGTAAATTTCTGATTATATAAATCAGTCTGAAATTTCATAACACATTTGACTAAAGCAAGAATTTCTTTTGCCACGGTCGCATAATTTTTCTGGGCAGTATTCCACTTTCCAGAATAAAATTGAACAAGGTATTCTTGTTTATTGGTAAGTGAACATTATTTTAAAATACCACCATAGCCAATATTAGAGGCATCTGTTTCTACTATTGTTTGCCAAGTATGATTGGCAAGAGTTAAACAAGGAAGGTTATAAACCTTCTGTTTAATTCTTTTGACTAAATCAGTATGACTGTCAGTCCATGCTTTAGGATTCTTCTTTAATCTATCATAAAGAAGAGCTGTATCCTGAGCAAGGTCCTTTATAAAAGGAGAGATATAATTTAAACTACCAAGAAATCTTTGGAGCTGGGTTTTATCAGTAATTACATAAGGAAATTTAGAAGCAAATTCAATACTTCTATTGATAGGAATAATCCTACCCTTCTCAATGTTATGACCCAAAAATCTAATAGAAGTTTGGAAAATCATCATTTTTGGTAATGATATAACTAAACCATTTTGGATTATAATCTTCTTAAATAAATCAAGATGTTTAAAATGAGATTCTATATTTTTAGAAAATACTAGAATGTCATCAATATAAACAATTATAAAATCCGTATAAGGAAGGAAAATATCATTCATAATTTTTTGAAATTCTGATGGAGCATTTTTCAAACCAAAAGGTATAACATTCCATTCATATTGGCCCATTGGTACATTAAAAGCAGTTTTATATCTATCTGATTCAGATATCTGAATTTGCCAATAACCTGATTTTAAATCAAATTTCGAAAATATAATGGCATTATGAAGTCTATCAAGTAAATTCTTTTTATTAGGAATAGGATATCTAATCCATTTCAAAACCTTATTAAGAGGTTTATAATTAATAACTAAACGTGGAACTCCTCGTTCTTGTTCAGGATGCTTATTAACATAGAAAGCAGTACAAGACCATTTGGACTTGGAGGGTCTAATTAAACCCTTTTGTTGCAATGAATCAATCTCCTTTTTGCATAACTCTAAATATTCAGAGTTCATTTGACAAGGTCTTGCCTTAGTAGGAATATTATCCTCTTAAAAATCATCCTCATAAGGAAGATTTATAATATGTTTCTTTCTACTCCAAAATTGATTTGGGTGATCACCACAGATAGAAGTAGAGAACTGATTTTTGAGAAAATTAATTTTCTCAATAAGTAGGATTTTTTAAATCCTGATCAATAGTAATGGAACAAATTTCATTTTTCAAAAATTTAATTTGATTTTCTTTTGAAGAAATATTATTAGAAATAATCTCGTTTAGAAAACGTTGGACATGTTGAGTTATAAACTCAAAAGTAATATTTTTACCACAGTAAATTCCTGTAAAACTTTTTGTATCCCAATGTAACAAAGGCATTAATTTTATAAAAAATGGGTCACCGAGTATTACATCTCTATCTATGTCTTTTACCAAGACAAACGTTTCCGGAAAACATAAATCATGTTGGCAAATATAAGCCTTGGGTAATTTATAAGAAATCCCCATTGAAAAATGTGACGACCCGGCCCGTACTCACAGGAATTACCACCCCGTTATGTTTAAATCACATGTTTTATTCTTTTATATCAGTGTTAGAGTCTATCGGGTGAGTTAGGAGTGAATTAGATTGAAAATGAGGCGTATAGCCTTTTTGAAGGAAACTTGAATAGGGAAAGTCAACCTGGAGTTGACTATTTGGTTAGAGGGCTCGGAATCGGATTCTGATGATTTGGTTAGTTCCGGGAGGTGATTTGTGACTTAGAGGATCGATCGGAATTGAATTTGGAGGTCCGGTGTAGAAATAGGCTTGAATTGGCTAAGGTTGAATTTTGGCGAAATCCGAACAGTAGGTGAGATTTTGATTCGGGGGTCGGAATGGAATTCCGACAATTCCTGTAGCTTCGTTATGTGATTTTGGATATGTCCGCAAAATTTCAGGTCATTCGGACGTCGTTTTGTCGGGTTTTTGATCGAATGTTAGTTTCGGAAGTTTTGAAGAAACTTATGCTTGAATTCATGTGTAATGGGTGATTTTGATGTTGAAGATTGTGTTTTTATGGTACGAGCAAGTTTGAATGAGGTAATGTGATGTATTGGTGGCTTTGGTTGAGGTCCCTGGGGTCTCGGGATCATTTCGGATGCCTAATGGGCAAGTTTTGATCATGAAGTTGCTGCAGAAAATTGCAGACAATGATTGCTCTATGCGATCGCATAGAGTCATTGCCTTTGATACCAACTTGTCACGACCCAAATCCGGTCGTGATGGCGCCCAACAATCAAGCTAGGCCAGCCGGACCAACAATTTAATTATAACACAATACCAGTCCCCAAATGGACAACCCAAGAAGAATATATGAGTTTAAGAACTCCAATAATAATAATACTGAACAAAATACTGACACTCCCAAAGATCCGGAGTCACAAGTCTAGAGCCTCTAACAAAACCCAACAGGAAATAGAGAGTATGATATAGAAGTACTCAAGTATGAATACAAAATATACAATAACAACTGGAATGAGAGGAGAAGCTAGGCTCTGCGAACGTAGGCAGCTACCTCAGCAACTCGATGTGACAATGTAAACGCTGGAGATGCCCGTCTACTACTCCTGAGTACCCGAGTCTGCACACAAAAGGTGCAGGGAGTAGGGGTGAGTACTAAGTACTCAGTGAGTAACAAATATATATATGTCGCTGACAGTAATAAATCCACAAAATACCACAATATGAAGCTACACTACAGTCCGAATCTCCTATGAACTAGCAACAATAATACAATACAGCTACCACAGAGTAATTCAACAAATACAGATGCAATGCAATGCACATAACCGCTACGGCGTGTAGCCCGATCCAATTTAACGTCGACGGCGCTCACTGGGGGTGTGTACAGACTCTGGAGGGGCTCCTACAGCCCAAGCGCAATATTGCTGCGGCGTGCAGCCCGACCCTCATATCAACCACTGCGGCGTGCAGCCCGATCCCATGCTCAGTCCACAATAAGCAAATAAGTCACAAAACAATTCATTATCCTTAATTCCAGTTCTCAATTCATAATTTATGAAAAATACTTTAACTTTATTAGATTTGTAAAAGCCGGCGACTTAGCATTTCAAAAGTGTGATTTCAATTTCCAGGACTGAGATCGGTGATTTAAGCAATTTTAGCTATCACATAAATATTGTCCTCTAAGGACGCTACAGATCGGCACAAGGCCCCAAACAAGGCTTACAGCCCACAAATATAGCAAATACGGTGTATTTCCAACACTAACAACATATTATTCATTTCCGGGATGGACCAAGTCTCAATCCCCAATCACAATCAATCCCGCACCTGCCACGGTGTGCGAGCCACGCCCTATTAGCGTCACAATGTGCTAAGCCGGGGTTTCGAACCCTCAGGCTACCATATACATAAACTACTCACCTCTAGCCGGTCGTAGACTCATCCGCGATGCCTTTTCCTTTGAATTTCGTTGCCTCGTGTGTAGAATCTAGTCAAATAACAATAATTATATCAAATAAGGGTCAAAGAATCATAACCCACTTCAATTTATATGAAATTCGCATAATTACACTAAGTTGGTAAAACCCGACCCCGGGCCCCACTGCTCGGAAAATTCCGAAATTAGTACCAACGCGATCCTTATCTCGCCACGAGTCCGTGCATATAAAATTTATCGAAATCGGAGTTCAAATGGCCTTCCAAATCCAAAAATTCCGTTTTCAATACTTAGGCCATATTTCTTCAAGATTTCAACTCAATTTCATTAAGATTGATGTTAATACTACCATAAAATGATGTTTTTGAGTCAAGAATCTTACATCCGACGAATACCCGATGACTTCTCAGTGATTTCCTCGAGTTTTCTTCTCTCTAGGGCTCAAAGTTGTGTTTTGGGGGTGTAAACCCGTAACCCTTTTGTTCTGCAATTTAATTCACTGCCAGAGACTGTTGTTCTTCGCGTTCGCGTGAGCTCCCACGCGTTCGCGAAGAACAGATCCTCCTTACTCTTCGCGTTCGCGTCGCTTACCACGCGTTCGCGATACACAATTCCATTACCCTTCGCGAACGCGACACATCCCACGTGTTCGCGATGTACAAGTTTCCAGCCGCCCAGATTTCTTCTACGCGTTCGCGATACACCTCCCGCGAATGCGAAGCACAACACCCACGACCCTACGCGAACGCGACCCAAGCAACGCATTCGCGATGCTTAACACCCCTGACCTACGCGAACGCGACTCCCCCTCCCGCGAACGCGATGCACAAAAAGGCTTGGCCTTCGCGAACGCGACACTTGTTACGCGAACGCGAAGGCTTAAGGGCCTGGGCAGAACCTGCAGTTTTTCTGCAGATTTTTGCCAAGTCCAAATGCCCGGTTGATGGTCCGAAATCATCCCGAGGCCCCGGGACCCCAACGAAAACCACCAACGTACCCCAAAACATGATACGAACTTGTTCCAATCATAAAAACACCATACTAAACATCAAAATCACCAATTATCCACGGATTCAAGCCTAAGTTTCTTCAAAACTTTCAAAACTAACATTCAATCCAAAACCCGGTCAAACGATGTCCGAATGACCTAAAAATTTGCAGACACATCCAAAATCACATAACGAAGCTACAGAAATTGTCGGAATTCCATTCCGACCCCCGGATCAAAATATCACCTACCATCCGGTTTTCGCCAAAATTCAACATTCGCCAATTGAAGCTTAAAACTACACCGGACCTCCGAATTCAATTCCGATTGTTCTCCTAAGTCATAAATGATCCCCCGGAACTAGTCGAATCATCAGAATCCGGTTCCGAGCACTCTAACCCAATAGTCAACTCTTGGTTGACTTTTCATATTCAAGCTTTCTTCAAACATGCTATTTGTTTCATTTTCAATCCAAATCACTCCTAACTCACCCGATATACTCTAATACTGTTTTAAAAGCATAATATATGTAAATGCAAGGTAACGGGGTGGAAATTCCCGTAACGACGGGCCGGGTCGTTACATTCTCCCCAACTTAAACAAACGCTCGTCCGCGAGCGGGTTAAGAAACATACCCGGAGCATCAAACAAGTGTGGATATCTACTTCGCATCTCCTGCTCGGTCTCCCAAGTTGCTTCCTCCACGGGACGACCTCTCCACTGCACTTTCACTGAAGCTATATCCTTGGATCTCAGCTTACGAACCCGTCGACCCAAAATGGCTACTGGTTCCACATCATAAGTCAAATCCTCATCTAGCTGTATCGTGCTGAAGTCCAACACATGAGACGGGTCTCCGACATACTTCCGGAGCATAGATACATGGAATACCGGGTGAACTCCCGACAAACTGGGAGGCAAAGCAAGCATATAAGCCACCTCCCCAACTTTCCTAAGCACCTCAAAAGGTCCAATGAACCTTGGGCTCAACTTTCCTTTCTTTCCAAACCTCATAACACCCTTCAGAGGCGAAACTTTCAGCAACACCTTCTCACCTACGGAATAAGACACATCTCGGACCTTCCAGTCTGCATAGCTCTTCTGACGCGACTGAGCTGTGCGAAGTCTCTCCTGAATCACCTTTACCTTGTCTAAGGCATCTTGGACTAACTCTGTCCCCAACAACCTAGCCTCGCCGGGCTCGAACCAACCAACTGGAGACCTACACCGCCTCCCATATAAAGCTTCATACGGTGCCATCTGAATGTTGGACTGATAGCTATTATTGTAAGCAAACTCCGCCAAAGGCAAATAATCAGCCCATGAACCACCAAAATCAATGACACAAGCACGCAACATGTCCTCCAATATCCGAATAGTACGCTCAGACTGCCCATCCGTCTGTGGATGAAATGCTGTGCTCAACTCTACCTGTGAACCCAACTCTCGCTGAAATGTCCTCCAGAACTGAGATGTGAACTGGGTACCTCTGTCTGATATAATAGAAATGGGAACTCCATGCAATCTCACTATCTCACGGATGAATATCGCTGCCAACCGCTCTGAGGAATAAGTAGTACACACTGGGATGAAGTGAGCTGACTTGGTCAACCTATCCACCACCACCCAAGCTGAATCAAACTTCCTCGTTGTCCGAGGGAGTCCACTAACAAAGTCCATAGTAATCCTTTCCCACTTCCACTCCGGAATATCAATACGCTGGAATACACCACCAGGTCTCTGATGCTCATACTTGACCTGCTGACGGTTTAGACACCGAGCCACATGGCTCACAATATCTTTCTTCATCTTTCTCCACCAGTAATGCTGCTTCAAATCCTGATACATCTTCGCGGCTCCTGGATGAATAGAATACCGCGAGCTGTGGCCCTCCTCCAATATCAACTCACGAAGGCCATCAGCATTGGGCACGCATATCCGGCCCTGCATCCGCAATACACCATCACTATCAATAGTGACATCTCTGGCATCATCATGCTGAACTCTGTCCTTAAGGACAAGTAAGTGTGGATCATCATACTGGCGCTCTCGAATACGATCATATAAAGAAGAACGAGCTACTACACAAGCCATCACCCGACTGGGCTCAGAAATATCCAGCCTCACCATCCGATTAGCTAACGCCTGAACATCAACTGCTAGGGGTCTCTCCCCAACTGGAATATACGCCAAACTGCCCATACTAATAGCCTTCCGGCTCAATGCATCAGCCACTACATTGGCCTTTCCGGGATGATACAAGATAGTAATATCATAGTCTTTAAGCAATTCAAGCCATCTCCGCTGCCTCAAATTTAGATCTTTTTGCTTAAACAAATGCTGAAGGCTGCGGTGGTCCGTATATACATCACAAGATACACCATATAGATAATGCCTCCAAATCTTCAAGGCATGAACAATAGCAGCTAACTCCAAATCATGAACAGGGTAGTTTTTCTCGTGGGGCTTTAGGTGACGAGAAGCATATGCAATAACTCTACCCTACTGCATCAACACACAACCGAGTCCAACTCCTGGAAGCATCACAATACACCGTATATGACCCTGAGGCCGATGGTAACACAAGTACTGGAGCCGTGGTCAAAGCCTCCTTGAGCTTCTGAAAGCTCTCCTCACATTCATCAGACCACACAAATGGAGCATTCTTCTGTGTCAGCTTAGTCAACGGTGAAGCAATAGATGAGAAATCCTGAACAAACCGACGATAATAGCCTGCCAAGCCAAGAAAACTCCGAATCTCTGTTGCTGAGGAAGGTCTGGGCCAATTCTGCACTGCCTCAACCTTCTGTGGATCAACCCGAATACCATCACTGGACACTATATGTCCCAGAAAACCCACAGTATCAAGCCAGAACTCACACTTAGTGAATTTTGCATAAAGCTTCTCTTCCCTCAACCTCTGCAATGCCACTCTCAAATGCTGTGCATGCTCCTCCTGGCTGCGTGAATATACCAAGATATCATCAATAAACACAATCACAAAAGAATCAAGGTACGGCCGAAATACACTATTCATCAAGTGCATGAATGCAGCTGGGACATTAGTCAGCCCGAAAGACATCACCGGGAACTCGTAGTGCCCATATCGCGTCCTGAACGCTGTCTTCATAATATCTAAGTCCCTGATCTTCAACTGATGATAGCCCGATCGAAGATCAATCTTAGAAAATACACTAGCTCCCTGTAGCTGATCAAATAGGTCCTCAATACGAGGTAATGGGTACTTATTCTTCACTGTTACCTTGTTCAGCTGCCCTGTAATCAATGCACATTCTCATTGTGCCATCTTTCTTCTTTACGAACAACACCGGTGCACCCCAAGGTGACACACTCGGACGAATGAAACCCTTATCTAAGAGTTCTTGAAGCTGTTCCTTCAATTCTTTTAACTCTGCTGGTGCCATGCGATAGGGAGGAATAGAAATGGGCTGAGTGCCCGGCACCAAGTCAATACCAAAATCGATATCTCTGTCAGGCGGCATGCCCGGCAGGTCTGCTGGAAATACATCCGGAAACTCCCTCACAATGGGGACCGAATCAAGACTGGGTGTCTCGGCCTCAACATTTGTAATGAAGGCCAAATAAGATAAACAACCCTTGCCAATCATTCGTTGGGCCTTTATATAAGAAATCACCCTGTCGGACACATAATCGGTCAAGCCACGCCACTCGATCCTCGGATTACCTGGAATAGCTAGTGTGACTGTCTTGGCATGACAGTCCAGAATCGCATGATAAGGAGATAGCCAATCCATGCCTAGGATAACATCGAAATCTACCATGCCCGGTAGTAATAGATCAACTCGGGTCTCCAGACCCCCAATAGTAATAATACAGGATCGATATACCTGATCCACAATAACAGTATCCCCCACTGGGGTAGACACATGTACGGGCAAAGCAAGGATACCACGGGTCATACCCAAATGATGTGCAAAGTAAGTAGCGACATAAGAATAGGTGGATCCGGGATCAAATAAGACAGAAGCATCCCTGTGGCAGACTGAGATAATACCTGAAATAACCGCATCTGAAGCGCTAGCATCCTTCCTGTCCGGAAGAGCATAGAAACGAGCATGGCCTCCACCAGTACGATCCTCGCCCCTGGGGCGACCTCTGGATACCTGGCCACCAGTCCTAGCTGACTGTGCTGGCGCTGAAGAAACAGGAGTAGAAGACGAAGGCTGATCCCTCCGCCGAGACCGCTTACGAAGCCACTGAGGACACTCTCTCCCTGATATGGCCCAAATCACCGCACTCAAAACAACGGCCTGAAGATGGAAGAAGGGGCTGCTGAGGACCCCTCGCTACCGATGAATCCTGTGCTGAGGAAACAGGAGCAGAGCTCTGAGCTGGAAGAGCACTCAGTGCAGGCTGACTCTGCTGGCGGCTCTGCTGACCCTGATAACCCTACTGGCCTTGACGACCACGATCAGATGAAACCCCACTGGACTCTGTACGTCCAGACTGATGAGACCTGAAAGAGCGACCTCTGCTATGCTGAAATTGGCCCCTAGACGGAGCACCACTGTAACTGCCAGTACCACGAGGCCTCTTAGCCTCTCTCTCCTCTCGCTCTCTGCGGCGATCTGTCTCAATGTGACGGGCAGCATCAACCACCTCCTCAAAGGTAACTGTAGAAACTCTCTCCCTGGTCATCAATATGCGGATGGGATAAATAAGACCATCAATAAATCTCCGAATCCTCTCCCTGTCCGTAGGAACCATCCACATGGCATGACGGGCTAGCTGTGTGAATCTCATCTCGTACTGATTAACTGTCATCTCTCCCTGCTTCAACCACTCGAACTGACATCGCAGCTCCTCTCTCTAAGACTGAGGCACGTACTTCTCCAAAAATACCGTGGAGAACTGCTGCCAAGTGAGGGGCACTGCTCCAGCAGGCCTACGCCCCTGGGCATCCTCGCCCTCCGCACCACTGAATGTCGGAGGCTGTAGCCTCTCAAATCTCTCCAAATGACGCTGCTCATCGTCGGGCATAGCTGGGACCATATAAGCAGGAGCTGGTGCAACGGGCGCAACTAGCTCGGGTGTGTGAGCCACGGGGGTCTAATTCCCTCTCCCTGCCTGTGAAGAAGATACTGCAGCAGTAGCTGCAACTACTGTGCCAAGCCTGTGCACACTGATAAGATCTGAGCCAAGGTCTCCTGAAGACCCGGTATCACAATGGGCACTGCCGGTGCCTGAACCTGAGCTGCCGGAGCGTCTGCCGCTGGAACCTGGTCCTGAGTCTGATTAGTTGGTGGGTCAGCAGGTGCTGGTGCTGGTGGTCGTCCGCCACGTCCGTTAGCTCGTGTCCTCGCCATCTGCGAGAGAATAGAATATAGAAAGATTTAATTTCATGATAACACAAATCGCACGATATGAATTCAAGAAAATGAGGTTTTTCCTAAAGTTTCTATAGCCCTTCGAAGATAGATACGGACGTCTACGTACCGATCTGCGAAAGCCTACTAAACCGGCTCATGACTCGCGAGTCCTAATAACCTAGAGCTCTGAGATATATTGTCACGACCCAAATCCGGTCGTGATGGCGCCTAACAATCAAGCTAGGCCAGCCAGGCCAACCATTTCTGATTACGTCGAATACCAGTCCCAAATGGACAACCCAAGAAGAATATATGAGTTTAAGAACTCCAATAATAATAATACTGAACAAAAGTACTGACACTCCCAAAGATCCGGAGTCACAAGTCTAGAGCCTCTAACAAAACCCAACGGGAAATAGAGAGTACGATATAGAAGTACTCAAGTCTGAATACAAAATATAAAATAACAACTGGAATGAGAGGAGAAGCTAGGTTCTGCGAACGTAGGCAGCTACCTCAGCAACTCGATGTGACAATGTAAATGCTGGAGATGCCCGTCTACTGCTCCTGAGTACCTGAGTCTGCACACAAAAGGTGCAGGGAGTAGGGGTGAGTACTAAGTACTCAGTGAGTAACAAATATATATATGTAGCTGACAGTAAGAAATCCACAAAATACCATAATATGAAGCTACACTACAGTCCGAATCTCCTACGAACTAGCAACAATAATACAATACAGCTACCACAGAGTAATTCAACAAATACGGATGCAATGCAATGCACATAACCGCTACGGCGTGTAGCCCGATCCAATTTAACGTCGACGGCGCTCACTGGGGGTGTGTACAGACTCCGGAGGGGCTCCTACAGCCCAAGCGCAATGCTGCTGCGGCGTGCAGCCCGATCCTCATATCAACCACTGCGGCGTGCAGCCCGATCCCATGCTCAGTCCACAATAAGCAAATAAGTCACAAAACAATTCATTATCCTTAATTCCAGTTCTCAATTCATAATTTATGAAAAATACTTTAACTTTATTAGATTTGTAAAAGCCGGTGACTTAGCATTTCAAAAGTGTGATTTCAATTTCCAGGACAGAGATCAGTGATTTAAGCAATTTTAGCTATCACATAAATATTGTCCTCTAAGGACGCTACAGATCGGCACGAGGCCCCAAACAAGGCTTACAACCCACAAACATAGCAAATACAGTGTATTTCCAACACTAACAACATATTATTCATTTCCGGGATGGACCAAGTCTCAATTCCCAATCACAATCAATCCCGCACCTGCCACGGTGTGCGAGCCACGCCCTATTAGCGTCACAATGTGCTAAGCCGGGGTTTCGAACCCTCAGGCTACCATATACATAAACTACTCACCTCTAGCCGGTCGTAGACTCGTCCGCGATGCCTTTTCCTTTGAATTTCGTTGCCTCGTGTGTAGAATCTAGTCAAATAACAATAATTATATCAAATACGGGTCAAAGAATCATAACCCACTTCAATTTATATGAAATTCGCATAATTACACTAAGTTGGTAAAACCCGACCCCGGGCCCACTGCTCGGAAAATTCCGAAATTAGTACCAACGTGATCCTTATCACGCCACGAGTCCGTGCATATAAAATTTATCGAAATCGGAGTTCAAATGGCCTTCCAAATCCAAAAATCCCGTTTTCAATACTTAGGCCATATTTCTTCAAGATTTCAACCCAATTTCATGAAGATTGATGTTAATACTACCATAAAATGATGTTTTTGAGTCAAGAATCTTACCTCCGACGAATACCCGATGACTTCTCGGTGATTTCCTCGAGTTTTCTTCTCTCTAGGGCTCAAAATTGAGTTTTGGGGGTGTAAACCCGTAACCCCTCTGTTCTGCAATTTAATTCACTGCCAGAGACTGTGGTTCTTCGCGTTCGCGTGAGCTCCCACGCGTTCGCGAAGAACAGATCCTCCTTACTCTTCGCGTTCGCGTCGCTTACCACGCGTTCGCGATGCACAATTCCATTACCCTTCGCGAACGCGACACATCCCACGCGTTCGCGATGTACAAGTTTCCAGCCGCCCAAATTTCTTCTACGCGTTCGCGATACACCTCCCGCGAACGCGAAGCACAACACCCACGACCCTACGCGAACGCGACCCAAGCAACGCGTTCGCGATGCTTAACACCCCTGACCTACGCGAACGCGACTCCCCCTCCCGCGAACGGGATGCACAAAAAGGCTTGGCCTTCGCGAACGCGACACTTGTCACGTGAACGCGAAGGCTTAAGGGCCTGGGCAGAACCTGCAGTTTTTCTGCAGATTTTTGCCAAGTCCAAATGCCCGGTTGATGGTCCGAAATCATCCCGAGGCCCCCGGGACCCCAACGAAAACCACCAACATACCCCAAAACATGATACGAACTTGTTCCAATCATAAAAACACCATACTAAACATCAAAATCACCAATTATCCACGGATTCAAGCCTAAGTTTCTTCAAAACTTTCAAAATTAACATTCAATCCAAAACCCGGTCAAACGATGTCCGAATGACCTGAAAATTTGCAGACACATCCAAAATCACATAACGAAACTACAGAAATTGTCGGAATTCCATTCCGACCCCGGATCAAAATATCACCTACCATCCGGTTTTCGCCAAAATTCAACATTCGCCAATTCAAGCCTAAAACTAAACCGGACCTCCAAATTCAATTCCGATTGTTCTCCTAAGTCATAAATGATCCCCCGGAACTAGTCGAATCATCAGAATCCGGTTCCGAGCACTCTAACTTAATAGTCAACTCTTGGTTGACTTTTCATATTCAAGCTTTCTTCAAACATGCTATTTGTTTCATTTTCAATCCAAATCACTCCTAACTCACCCGATATACTCTAATACTTTTCTAAAAGCATAATATATGTAAATGCAAGGTAACGGGGTGGAAATTCCCGTAACAACGGGCCGGGTCGTTACATGGAGGGGTGAGAAAAAAATGTGCTATGCGATCGCATAGCAAGGGGTGCGATCGCATAGGCTTATCAGACTGCACATTGCGATCGCATAACCAGTGCTGCGATCGTAGAGAAGAAAAAATGAGGCCTGGAAGATTGTGCTATGCGATCGCGGAGGTGCATTGCGATCGCATAGAAGAGGAAATTGGCAGGAAAATTTAACTATATGCGATCACATAGGGTCATTGCGATCGCATAGAAGGAATGGTGTGGCAGTGAAATTAAAACCAGAACAGAACCAGTTGCGGGTTTAACACCCCAAAACACCATTTTTGAGTTCTAGAGAGAGAGAGACTCACGGGAGATTGCTGGGAAATCATCGGGGTTTCGTCGGAGGTAAGTTTTGTGGCTTAATTACATCATTTTAACATGCAATCTTTGGTTAATTCTCTGTAAATGGAAGATTAAATGTGGGTTTGAGCCCTAGGCCTAAAATTGAAGAAAAACACTGATTTGATGGAGCAAATGGAGTCCGATTTTGGTAAATATTATATGCCTAGACTCGTATCGAGATGAGGATTCCGAATATGTGACTTTTGTATTTTTCCGAGAAGTGTACCAAAAGTCGGGTTTTGGAAACTTTGGGAATTTTGATGTAAATTGAGTTGTTTTGATTGGGTATCATTCCATTGGTCTAATTTGATGTGTATTTACTGTATTTGATCATATTCTACACGTGCAGAGCTTGATTCTTGTGGCAAAGGCATCGCAGAGTAGTCGTCGCACTGTATTGAGGTGAGTAATAGATGTGGGTGATGACCAGCGGGTTCGAAACCCCGGTATACCACTTTGTGACGCTGTATAGCGGCGAGACACGTACTCTCTTGTGAGTGCGGGGTCGATTGTGATTGGGGACTATGGCTTAGTCCGACATGTTGATACTGTGTTATGATAGTAGGCTATTCTTAAGCTGTCGAACCTCCTTCTCGGATGGTTGCATACTATATTGTGATGTTGGCTACCCCTGAGCCGTTAAACCTCCTTCTCGGATGGTTGAGTATACTTATGGGCTATGAGCCAGTTATTGGGATCCTGCGAGGATTGTTAGCACCGTTCTGTGAAATTGACATGCTAGTTTCTACCAGTCTGTAGCTATTACTGTTATCATAATATTTCAAATCTCTAGAAGTTGGCATTTACTGTTTTCAACTGAAAAATTGATAAAATAGTTTCCAAAAACTACTTTTGAGCCTACGAGGCTGTACTTGCATTTAGCTGACTGGAAGTGGATCGTGCTGCACGCTGCAGCGTATATTCATGATATTGTGCTTGGGTTGTAGGAGCCCCTCCGGAGTCTGAACCCCCACAGTGAGCGCGGGTACCCAAATTGGATTGGGCTACGCGCGGTTGCGGTCATTTCATGCATTGCATTACATTTAGCTACACCTGCTAGCTGTTGTACTTGTTGTTATTATTGTTAGCTCTCTCTACTGTTGGTATGGAACTGTTACAGGGTATTGTTATAGCTTTACATTGTGCTTTACTGTGGATTTCTTATCTACGCTGTCTTAGCCCTGTTTATTACCACTGAGTCTGGCAGAACTCATTTTACTCTCTGCACCTTGTGTGCAGATCCATGTACTTCTCAGCAATGATCCGGTAGCTGTGCAAGGCGACTTCTGTACGATATTCGAGGTAGCTGCAGAGTCCGCAGAACCCGATATTCATTCCTACTGTCTTTTGATTTTGTATTGCTATTTCTTTCCGCACTTGGTACCTTGTAAACCATTATTACACTTATGTTCATTAGAAGCTCATGACTCTTGACCCTTCGGTCTATGGGAGTTGGTATGTGTTGGGACTTGGTTTTTCCCGTTTTCGATATATATATCACTGTTGTTTTATGATTTGATATGTTTAAATGGGATAGAGCGAGCTCCTAGCTCTGTTATTGTTAATGATTGGTCAGGCTGGCCTAGCAGTGTGTTGTGCGCCATCACGACCGGATTTGGGGTCGTGACAAAGAACCACTAGCATTTTTTAAACGATGAGTGGTTTTATGAAAGTATCTAAAGGGTATTACTCCTTCTTTCACACAATTTAAATCTGCTCCACTATCAAATAAAGCAATAAACTCTTTTTTGAAATTGTAATCTATTAAAAGAGTTATTTTTATTAAAAACTTTTGTGTAACAAAATATTGTAATTTTTCTAAAAATTCTTCTTAAGGAAAATCTATGGTCATAAGTAAAGTAATGGCAGTATTTTCTTCTGAAGAACTTGGAGCTGTATTTAGCTCAGTAATTTTCTCATTGGAGGTTGAAGTAATTACTTCAGAATTTTCTAATCGAAAAACTATTTCATCCAAAGCTATATGAGAAGCTTTTAGTTCCGAGATTTGTTTCTTGAGATAAGTTATCTCTGTACTCAAATCTTGGACTGTAGCTAGTATATCCAGCTGGGGCTTGTCGTTCACCATTCTTTGGATTGCAGACACGGTGTAAGGTTTTGATGAGGATGGAATATCATCTACCCTTGAAATTTCCTCTAAATTAGTAGGAAGTTTATCAATGATTTGTGACCTTAATTTAGGGTCTTTAATAACCCTTAACAACTCTATCATGTTGTTATTGGTCAAAACATTAAGTTCCAAGTCTTTAAACTGGGAATAAATATTGGAGAGTTCATCATTAGGAACACAACATTGGTTGGAACATTGTCCCTTATTATAAAACTCTTGGTCACTTTCAGAAGATGAAATATAATCTTCTTCTTGAAGCACTCTCAAGTCTTCACTGGTAGAAGATTCATGACGTGATTCGTAATCGGAATTCTCCGGAGAAGAATTTAGGAGAGTTTTATAAAGAGAATCTTTAATATTCTCATCTAAATCAAGTTCTTTGATGTTGTCCTTGATCCTGCAATTTCTTGCATAATGGCCTACTCGTCCACATTTGTAGCAGGCTTGAGGGTTTTTTGCTTTAACAAAACCCTTTCTGGCTTTATGAAAAGCCTTCCTTCTTTGGGTCTTATCACGCCTTTTTTCAGGTGATCCTTTTCTTCGTCTGAAGTCCTTATTCTTATGGGACTTCTTCATTTTTGAAGGAATATCAATGGCGAACTATTCACAAAATTCGCCTAATTGTTGTCTCTCAGTGAGACGATGTTTCTTAATTTCTTGGCTTAACTGTATTTCATTACAAAGAGCTAAACCTTCCTAAGTGCATACACTAATAAGTTTACCATATGAGTAAGCATCATAAGCAATACTCATCCCTATGCCTCTAAGGACATTTCGAATCCTCTCAACAAATAAGGGAGGAAGACTATCTATAAATTTAGCCTTCCAGTTAGTACTATTACTCTCTGGTAATTCCATCATTCGGATAAGAAAACATCTTTGTACCATCCAAAAGATGTGAGGGTCGGACATCTCAAATTCTGAAGCATAGTCCTAATAGTTTCACTATTATCAGACCATCTTCCAAAAAAGTGTTCTATAATATTAAGAACTAATGAATAGACTGCATTTTGAACAGTCTTATCCCCCTCGACTTTGGTCGCTTTCATGATTTCAATACGTTAATCATGAGTGAGATAATTATCCCACCATCTTTTAAGCTGACCAGTAAATCCAGCAATAATCATTTCTGCTATTGCTTTATCTTCATTTTTATTAACCTTACAGATAGTACTGTACATAAGCATTCTATGTACCGTGGTATAGATTTGTCTTTCAGCAAGACCATCTATATTCCATTCATAGATATCAGACCCACTATAACCTTGGTGGTAGTTGTCATTATCAAGTTCTTCTAAAAGAACATCCTAAGGGGTTGGTCTAGGATAGTAGAACATCCTTTGGTAAGGTTTGCGAGCATATTTTTCAGAGATTTTATTAATCTCGTCATTTTCCTGAATTCTCTTACCTTTGTTAGGTTTATACTCTAGAGTTAAAGGACTAGCCTTAAACTCCCCAAACGTCTTAGTAAGAAGTTCTTCTAGATCATTAAGCTTTTTAGTTTTAAAGTCTTTTACCTCCGGCGGAGGTTGGATGCTGGTTGTAGCAATTTGTTTTTTACCTTTATCCTCCTTATGAGAAATCTTTTGGACTTCTGCTATAAGCTTGTCCAATTTCTCATGTATTGTAATAACCTATTCTCCCAGAAAGCTAACATACATGTTAGTATAATTATTTTGAGTAAGCATAGTATTCGGGGTTTTAGCAGTAATTGTTGCCACATCATTTTCCAATAATTTTGAAAATGCAGTAAAATTAACAAGTTTATCTTTTTCCCCCATTTGAAAAGATTGTTGTGGTGCAAAAACTAATTTAGTGGTTTTCCCACTAGTAAGCATATAATCTCTTTCTAAAACAGAGATATAGTTATAAACATGTTTAGACATAAACCAAGGAACAAAAGCAATAATTTTGTTCTTTTTGCTAATATCCGTATAAAAATCATTTATAAAGAATTGTATTAATTTGCTAGTCCTGTTTTCTTGAAACCATTTTCTGAAAACAGCCCATCTGGATTTTTAAAATTCTTCTAAAATCATTTTTCTTGCCGGTGATACCTGACTAAAATCTATTTGGTTTTCAGTAATCATTAAAACCATTTGAAAAATCCATTTCGGATGGAGTGGGTTCAAGATCTGCATTTATCTTGACGATATTTTCTAAACCAATTTTTATACTATCAATTCTATTATTTTCTTTAATTTGAGACGTGGAAGCTCTAGATGGAAAATCTACCACAAAATCAATCGGAGAAATATAAGAAGAATTTGATCTAGTCAATCTAGTTGATGAACTGATATTATCAGTCTGAATAGGTTCATTGAACCTAATCTTTACTGTGCCATCTGAGGTTTGTTCAATTTGTGTTACCTTAGTGTTACGAGTATTTCGAGGGGCAACTTCTTCCTCTATAACCCATTCCTTTGGGAAATCATTTTCATCCCATTTGATAGGTCTTTAGGTAGTTACTTTGGATTTACCAAAGTTAGTTTCTATAAGAATAGTTTCATTTTTGAAATCCATAATTTTGCACATAGGATTTAAAGTATATAAAGGTTTAAAATAAATCCTATAACAGATACATATAACTTCTGTACCGGGCAAGTAATCGTAACCATGTAATTTAATGCTAAGTATTAAAGCATTTAACGAGTTCTCATCATTAAGAGAAATATGTAAATTTGGATAAGCATTAAAATAAACAGGGCCATAAGCCAAACTGGTTTGTACAGTCCCTATTAGAGACTTTTTCCAGTTCTGGTTTCTGCCATCTCTGAGAGCTGCGATAAAGCTTTCAGGTAAACCTCTTAAAGTAAGTGGCTTGAAGGCAACTTGTATTAAACCAATATGTATAAATCTATGTGAATCCCTATAAGGGGCGAAATCACTTTCGGATAATAATCTGAAAGTAGCATGATCACTATCTACTGTGATAGTTTCTTCAGTAGTTTTAACTACTTGTTTTAATCCTATTTTTTCAAAAGTACCTAATTGGTATATTACCTTAGGTTTGACTAGTGGTATTGTGACGATCCAAAGGGTCATCACTTGTTTTATTAATCATTCCGAGCTTTTGAGGTCTTGAAAACCTCATTTATAGTTGCCTCGATTTGCGTGCATAGTCCGGGCACAAAGCTGGAAAATTTTTATGTTGAAATATGTGAAATATGTGAAAAAGTTGAAGAATTTTGATATTAATATTGATATGGTTGACTTTGGCCAACATTTTTGGTAAACGGACCCGGATCCGTGATTTGACGGTCTCAGAAAATCCGTAGAAAAATATGGAACTTGGGCGTATGCCCGGAATTGAAATCCGAGGTCTACAACCCCGGTAAAAGAATTTTTCTGTTAAATTGTTTTCTAAAAATGTTTAAGGAAAATGAAACTTAATTTTGATTAAAAAGTACTGGTATCGGGCTCGTATTTTGGTTCCGACGCCCGGTACAGGTCATATATATTGGTTAAGCGCTTCCTGTAAAGTTTGGTTGAAAACGGACGTCGTTTGACGCATTTCGGCCTTAAATTGGAATGTTTGGAAATTATGAAATTTGAAAGAAATCTTGAGTTTTAAGGCTCAATCCATTGGTTTTGATGTTATTTTAGCGATTTGATCGCGCGAGCAAGTTCGTATGATGTTTTTGAGTTAGTATGCATATTTGGTTTGGAGCCGGGGAGCTCGGGTAAAGATTTGATAGGCCGTTGGATGAAATTCTGAGTTTTTGCACTGTTGGTTTTTCACCCAGCTGTTGTCTTCGCAAATGCGAAGTATTTCTCGCAATTGCGAATGTGGCAGGTCAAGGCAGGGTTCGCAAATGCGAACCCTTGGTCGCAAATGCGAAGGTGCCCAGGACCAGTTGGGTTCGCAAATGCGAACCAAACCTCGCAATTGCGAGGCCTCCAGTGAAAAGGCATGCTTCGCAAATGCGAAGCATTCTTCGCAAATGCAAAAATCCCTGGAAGCATCCTAGTTTGCAATTGCGAACATATGTTCGCAATTGCGAAGACCCCAGATTTGCCTTGGCTTCGCAAATGCGAACAAAAGTTCGCAAATGCCAACTTCCAGCCTTAGCTTATTTTTCAAACTCCAGAAATTGGTCGGGGTTCGCAATTGCGAACCCATGTTCGCAAATGCGAACACAGAGACCTGTAAAACACGATTTTCAGTTCATTTCTTCACTTTTACAAAACAAAAACACCCATTTGCGATTCTTCACGGATTTCTTCTTCATCAAAACAATTGTAAGTCACTTTTTACTTAATTCTTTCAATTCCTAACATCATCAAACATGTTTTTCAATAGAAATCAAAGGTTTTCATGGTAGAATTTCTTGTTTTTGTTAAAATATAGGGTTTTTCATAAATTGGGAAATTGGACCTCGAATTGAGGTCCGATTTTGAAACAAATCATATACATGAACTCGTGGGGGGATGGGTAACCGAATTTTGGTCCTAACCCCGAGTTCGGACCATGTGGGCCCGGGGTCGAAATTTACTATTCCGGGCAGAATGTTGTAAAAGATGTAATTGGTCTTAGGAATTAGTTTGTTGAGTAGTATTGATGATATTAAATCAATTGTGTATAGATACGATTGGATTGGAGTCAAATTCGAAAGGAAAAGGCATTGCTACGGATTGAATCTTTCGTAAACTTTCGAGGTAAGTGTGTGTTCTATCCTAGCTTGTAGGAATAGGAATTCAGTTATGAATAAATTGTTGATTAAGAGTTATTGGTGTTATACCGGTAATGAAGATAAATTGTTGAAATTATTATCAATTATTGGTTTAGAGCCGGTAATTAAAAATATTGTTGATATAGAGATTATTGGCTAAATGCCGGGAATATATATATTTATGAATTGGGATCGTGTGGCCCGCCGACCACTTTTATATTTATGAATTGGGATCGTGTGGCACGCCGACCACTTATATAATAAGAAATGGGATCGTGTGGCACGCCGACCACAAAATGATTTAAATCTTGGCATTGGCCATAGTTGCCGGTAGCCTATTGATATATTTGGGAGCGGGTGGTACGCCTACCACAAGATATAATTACTGTGATAGTTGGGAGCGGGTGGTACGCCTACCACGAGATATGAAACGAGAAAGGAATTCAGATATGAAAGTAAGGTTTATTCTGTTGATTATATTGGTCTGGATATCGCGAGTTATTGACTATTATTTCAGAGCAGAGTCTTTCATTATAAATGTATTGTATATATATGTATATTGCAACTGTACAGGTTTATGTGCGTGACTGGCCTTAGCCTTGTCACTAGTTCGCTGGGATAGGCCAGGCACTTACCAGCACATGGGGTCGGTTGTGCTGATACTACACTCGGCGCTCTTTTTGCGCAGATACAGGTTACGGACAGCAGCAGCGGCAGTAGCGACTTGTGGATTTTCCGACTATTGAGATTACGAGGTAGCCTTGCAGGCGTCCGCAGGACCCGTTGTCTCTTCTATCTATGCTTTTCATTCCGTTATCTCATGTAATCGAGATAAACAGCTTGTATTTTCTTTCAGACAATTATGTGTATTATTCTTAGAAGTTCGTGAGTATTGTGAAACCAGTCTTGGGTAGTGTATCATGTTTGGTTTTTCTTTATCATATTTGACTAAGTCTTCCGCTAATTTTGATTATTCCACTGTAATTTATACGTTTTAATAATAAGTCTTAATAAGAATTTGGTAATTAATGGAGGTGTAATTAATATTTGGCTTGCCTAGCTTCTATTTAGTAGGCGCCACCCCCAATGGTGGAAAATTCGGGTCGTGACAGGTATAGTCCATTTATTAAGAAGGTCTAATTGTTGGGGCATTTCGTACTCATCTTTCCTACTGTTTTTAACAGTAGTCTTCTTCCTAATGATATTCATTAAGAAAATAGTGTTAAACTTAGCTTCTACAGTTACTTACCGGCATGGCTCTGATACCATACTATGAAGACCCGGCCAGTCATCATGTGAGTTATCACCCCGTTATCCCCGTTATGTGCTTGTTGATCTTGTAATATGCATGTTGGGTAAGTTTGAGTCAATCCGGGTTGAGTTTGGTTGAAACTGAGACAAATAGTCTCTTAGAAGAAGGAATAGTTGAGAAAAGTCAGCTGGATGTTGACTTGTGAGTTAGAGAGCTCGGAATCGAATTCTGGTGATTCGGTCAGCTCCGGGAGGTCATTTATGATCTAGGAGAGCAATCGGAAGTGAATTTGGGGGTCCGGTGTAGTTTTAGGCTTGAATTAGCTAAAGTTGAATTTTGGCGATATCCGATCGATAGATGAGATTTTGATCTAGGAGTTGGAATGGAATTCAGATAGTTGCAGTAGTTCTGTTAGGTGATTTTGGATGTGCCTGCAAAATTTCAGGTCATTTGGAGGTCGTTTGGTCGGGTTTTTGGTTGAATGTCAGTTTCAGAAGTTTCAATGAAAACTTAGGCTTGAATTTGCTTGGATTCGGTGTTTTCCGTTTTTCAGGGTGTGTTTTTATGATCGGAACAAGTTTGTATCGTGTTATGGAGTATGTTTGTGGCTTTCGTTGGGGTCCCGGGCGGTCCGTGGTGAATTCGGGAGGTTAAACGGGAGAAATACATGAAATTGCAGGTCTGGATTTTTGGTTTCTGCTATTTTTGCTTCTGGGGGTAGGGGACCGCAGAAGAGGACGCGTAAGGGCAAAAATTATCTCGCAGAAGTTTGTTTGGGACGACTTGGGTAGTTTCGCCGAAGCGGCCCAGGATGCGCAGGGGCGGGCTAGCAGAAGCGAGACCAGGACCGCAAGAGCAGAGGATGGCCTGGCCGGGGAACTTTGTAGAAGCGGAGCCCAGTCCGCTTAGGCGGTCTCGCAGGTGTGAGACCTGGACCGCAGAAGCGGAACTGGGCAGTTGGGTACGAAATCGCAGAAGCGGACAATTGTCCGCAGAAGCGGACTCGCTGGAGCGAGTGAGGAATCGCAGGAGCGGAAATCGCGCCTGTGATAAAAAATAACATAAGGGATAATTTCAGAAGTTGTGAAAAACATTTGGGCTCGGTTTAGAGAGGAGAACTGGGCGATTTGGACGAGATATTATTGGGAGATTATCGGGTTATCATCGGAGGTGAGTTTTATGGTTCCTTTACGCGTTTTTATCTTGAAATCCTCCTTTATTTCACGGAAATTGGATCAAATTGTGAGGAAATTTACCCTAAGCCAGGGTTTTGGTAAATTGTCGATTTGAGTGGGCAATTGGAGTCCAATTTTGGAAAACTTTATATGCATAGACTCGTATTGAGATGAGGGTTCCGAATATGTAACTTTTGTAATTTTTTGAGAAGTGTACCAAAAGTCGGGTTTTGACAATTTAGTGGGTTTCGGTGCAATTGGGAGTTACTTCGAATGGGTTGTGTGTCATTGCATGTATTGATGTATTCTCTTTGATTTTGAGCAGATTTGGCATCCGAAAAGATTAATTTGCAAGGCAAGTGCAAGGCGGATTAAGGCTTCTACCGGTTCGAGGTGAGTGGTAGTAGTAAATAATGTACTGAGGGTTTGAAACCCCGTACTAGCATTTCACAGTGCTATGTCGAGATGAGACACACGTCTCGTGGTGACATTGTGATTGGGGACATGGACTTGGTCCTTCCCGACTGATAGAATACTGTGTATTATGACTGATAATGAGATTATAACTGTGTTATTGGGTTGATAGCCATGTTTGGGGCCTTGTGCCGATCTGTAGAACATTAGGGGACCTGTAGAGCTAGGTGACCCTTATATCATGTTGAAAACTTACACTCATCCATAAAACTAGCTGAATAGCCTATTAAGAGCCAGTACTAGGTGTGTACTGTGATAGACTTATTACTTAGGGTGGAAATTCCCTAATTTAGCTGAGTGGGCCTGGAAGGCCAATCCTATACTAATTGGGACAGGGTCGAGAACTCGTTATGAGGTATAATATATATATACCCATATTGGATCGGGCTGCACGCCACAGCAATATATATATTGGATCGGGCTGCACGCCGCAACAGTATATATATTGGATCGGGCTGCACGCTGCAACAGTATATACATGTGGATCGGACTGCACGCCGCAGTATTGTTGCGCTTGGGCTGTAGGAGCCCCTTCGGAGTCTGAGTCTGCACACATTCTCGGTGAGCGCTGGAGTATATTATGGGATCGGGCTGCACGCCGCAGCAGTATAGTTATATATTAATAATTATATATTGGATCAGACTTCACGCTGCAGTAATGTATGTGTGGATCGGGCTACACGCCGCAGCATCATAGCGCTTGGGCCTAGAGAGTCCCTCCAAAGTCTGTATACACCTCCAGTGAGTGCCGTCGATGTTAAATGGAGCGGGCTGTGCACCGCATCGGTATATGTATTGGAGCGGGCTGCACGCCGCAGCATTATACTTATTCATATCAATATGCATACTTAAATACTTATACATTATAGACATATGTATATGTCTTTATACATTGAGCTGGTTGTACACCGTAGGGGTACGAGTGAGGGTTTGATCATTGTGGGATCTTGTTGAGAAAGATGTGGACTGGAGATCAGAGTACTTACGATAGTGATGACGTACCTGTGGGGGTTGCCTTAGAACTGTTTAGTGATAGTACAGGAGTTCTTATTTTCAGTTATTGTTTATTATTGTTACTCATTGAGTTTAAATATACTCACCCTGCTCCCCTGCACTTTTTGTGCAGATATACAGGTTTAGGAGGGCAGTTGAGCCATCGCAACTGCTTTATTATCCCCATTCCCTGGAGACTTCGAGGTTGCTGCCAGCATCCGCAGAGACTGTTTTCTCCTTCCTTATCATCTTGTTGTTTTCATTTTGCCTAGACTTGTTTGTATTAGGATTTTATTCTGTAGAGGCTCAGTCTCGTGACACCACATTATGGTTGGGACCGTACTTTGTATGCTTTCACTATCACACTTTTCATTTGATATGATCACTAGCTGTTTAAGTTTAATTTCACTAACTGGAATTAATAATTGTCATGATTAAGAGATGTCATGGTCGGGCTTGCCTAGCATTGTGTTGGGTGCCATCACGACCGGGGTTTGGGTCGTGACAAGTTGGTATTAGAGCCTAGGTTAACAGGTCTCGCGAGTCATGAGCCGGTTTAATAGAGTCTCGTGGATTGGTACGGGGACACTTGTACTTATCCTAGGGAGGCTGCAAACTTTTTAGGAATGTTTCAATTTTTGAAATTCTTGTCGTGCGATTTTGTTGATTCAAACTGAACTTTGATATTTTACTCTCTTGAAGATGGCGAGGACTTGAGCTTCCGGACGAGGTGGAAAACCACCATTACCACCTACTAGAGGCTGTGGATGTGGCCGAGGTCATGGCAGGGGTAGGGCAGCTGAGGCAGTGCCAGCTGACCCACAACCTCTAGTCGCTTAGGTTCCAGCAATACCAGTTTAGGCACCAGCTATGCCCATTGTTATTCCAGGTCTACAGGAGACCCTAACTCAGGTTTGCACTGGCCTGGCACCAAGCAGTCTCAGCTACCACTGCAGCGGCTATATCAGGGACCGAGGGTGGTCATCAGACCCTTGCAGCTTGCACTCCAGAGTCAGCAGTGCAGGGCCTGCAGACACCTGAGGCTCCTCCAGTTCAACCAGTGGTCCTTGTACAACCAGCTGTTCAGGTTTAGGGGGACAGGGTCCCAGCTATGACCGACGACGAGCAATATCTTCTTGAGAGATTCAACAGGTTATCTCCTCCTATTTTCAGTGGTTCTCCGGGCGAGGACGCCCAAGGTTTTCTGGACAAGTGCCGTCGGATGCTTCGTACGGCAGGGATATTGGAGTCCAGTGGGGTATCTTTCACTTCCTTTCAGTTTTAGGGGCCAACTTTCGCTTGGTGGGAGGCTTATGAGCACCGCAGGCCAGCAGGGGCAGCACCACTATCATGGCCAGAGTTCTCCACCATGTTCTTGGAGAAGTGGGTGCCTCGATCTCAGAGGGAGGAGATGCGCAGGCAGTGTGAGGGTCTCCGTCAAGTGGACATGTCAGTGTCAAAGTATGAGATCAGGTTTACTGAGTTGTCTAGATATGCACCGTGGTTGGTTCCTTCCGATAGAGAGAGGATTGGACGCTTTGTGGACGGCCTCATTTATCCCATTCGTATTCTGATGACTCGGGAGAGGGTTTTGAGTCGTACATTTGAGGATGTTGTGGACATTGCTCGTGACATAGAGACAGATTGTCGCAGAGAGCGGGATGAGAGGGAGGCCAAGAGGCCTCGAGGTTCAGCTAGTTCCAGTGGCACTCAGACCAGAGGCTAGAGTCAGCAGAGCCGAGGTCGCTCTTTCAAATGTTCGTAGTCGGGTCGCTTAGATCGTCGCAGATGGTTTTCTAGACAGGTTTATCAGGGTTCGCACCAGAGCCAGCCATCTCTCAGTGCCATGCCAGCTCAGAGTTCTTCACAGGCCCCATCGGCTCAGGGTTCATCTCGGCCTAGTTCATCAGTTGGCCACTCCAGCGCCAGTGGTCCTTATCAGTCTTAACCCCCAGTACCAGGGAGTTGCTATGAGTGCGAAGAGCTTGGGCACCACCGTAGGGAGTGTCCCCGTCTTGTTTCCAAATCTTATCAGCAGAGGGGGCAGCCCTCGTCATCTGGTCCTTCTACTTCAGCACCCGTCCCGCCAGCTAGGGGTGAGGGTCAGTCAGTTAGGGGTCGCTCTCGAGGGGGAGACCGATCAGGCGGACAGGCTAGATGTTATGCTCTCCAGGGCCGACCTGAGGCCGTTGCTTCTGATGCAGTTATCACAGGTACTATTTCAGTCTGCCACAGATATGCCTCGGGGTTGATTGATCCTGGTTCTACTTATTCTTATGTGTCTACATAATTTTCTCCCCATTTGGGCACGACCCGAGGGTGTCTTGAGCTGCCACTGCATGTATCTACCCCGGTAGGGGGATACTATTGTTGTGGACCACGTATACCGGTCCTGTTTGGTCACTATTGGTGGTCTGGAGACCCGAGTGGACATATTGCTTCTCAGCATGATCGATTTTGATGTTGCTATTTTGGACTGTCATGCTAAGACAGTCACTTTGGATATGCCGGGTATTCATAGGATCGAATGATGAGGCACAACTGAGTATGCACCTAGCAGCATAATATCTTTCCTCAAGGCCCAACGAATGGTTGGGAAGGGGTGTCTCTCTTATTTAGCATTTGTGCGGGAGGTCGAGGCCCGGACTCCCAGTATTGATTTTGTTCCCATTGTGCGAGACTTTCCTGATGTGTTTCCCTCAGACCTGCCGGGCATGCCGCCGGACAGGGATATTGATTTTGGCATTGACTTGGTGCCGGGCACTCGGCCCATATCCATTCCTCCTTATCGGATGGCACCAGCTGAGTTGAAAGAACTGAAAGAGCAGCTTCAAGAGCTTCTGGATAAGGGTTTCATCCGGCCGAGTGTGTCGCCATGGGGTGCACCGGTCCTGTTTGTTAAGAAGAAGGACGGATCCATGAGGATGTGTATTGACTACGGGCAGCTAAACAAAGTAACAGTAAAGAATAAGTATCCTCTGCCTCATATTGATGATTTATTTGATCAGCTCCAGGGAGCTAGGGTATTCTCGAAGATTGATCTTCAATCAGGCTACCATCAGCTAAAGATTAGAGAGTCTGACATTATGAATACTGAATTCAGGACCAGATATGGTCACTATGAGTTCCTGGTGATGTCTTTTGGGCTGACCAATGCCCCAGCAACATTTATGCATCTGATGAACAATATGTTCAGGCCCTATCTGGATTCATTTGTGATTATGTTTATCGATGACATTCTAGTCTACTCTCATAGCCAGGAGGAGCATGCTCGATACTTGAGTATTGTGTTACAGAGATTGAGAGAGGAAAAGTTGTATGCCAAGTTCTCCAAATATGAGTTCTGGCTTGAGTCCGTGGCATTCTTAGGGCACGTGGTGTCCCGTGATGGTATTCAGGTAGATCCGAGGAAGGTCGAGGCAGTGCAGAGTTGGCCCAGACCGACCTCAGTTACTGAGATCCGTAGCATTCTAGGATTGGCAGGGTATTATCGTCGATTCGTTCAGGGATTCTCTTCTATTACTTCACCCTTGACTAGATTGACTCAGAAGGGTGTTCCTTTCATATAGTCCAAGGAGTGTGAGGAGAGCTTTCAGAAGCTTAAGATAGTACTAACCACATCACCAGTCTTGATTCTGTCGTCAGCTTCAGATCCTTATATTGTGTATTGTGATGCCTCAGGAGTTGGCATTGGTTGTGTGTTGATACAGGAGGGTAGGGTCATTGCTTATGCTTCTCGCCAGTTGAAGCCCCATGAGAAGAACTACCATGTTCATGATTTGGAACTAGAAGACATAGTCCATGCTTTGAAGATTTGGAGGCATTACTTGTATGGTGTCTCCTGTGAGGTGTTCACGGATCATCAGAGCCTTCAGCATTTATTCAGACAGAAGGACCTTAATTTGAGACAGTGGAGGTGGTTGGAGTTTCGTAAGGATTATGACATCACTATCTTGTATCATCTGGGAAAGGCCAATGCGGTGGCCGAAGCTTTGAGTCGGAAGGCAGTCAATATGGGCAACCTAGCTTTTATCCCAGTTGTGGAGAGACTATTTGCTTATGATGTTCAGGCCCTAGCCAATCGGCTAGTGAGGTTAGATATTTCGGAGCCGAGTCGAGTGTTGGCTTGTATTGTTTCTCGATCTTCCTTATATGATCACATCAGGGAGCGACAGTATGATGACCCACATTTGCTTGTCCTTAAGGACAGAGTGCAGCATAATGATGCTAGAGATGTGACTATCGACAGTGATGGTGTTCTGAGGATGCAGGGCCGTATATGCATGCCCAATGTAGATGGTTTGTGGGAGTTTCTACTTGAGGAGGCACACAGTTCGCGGTACTCTATTCACCCAGGTGCCGCGAAGATGTACCAAGACTTGAGACAGCATTATTGGTGGAGGAGAATGAAGATGGATATTGTTAGGCATGTAGCCAGGTGCCTCAATTGCCAGCAGGTCAAGTATGAGCATCAAAGACCGGGCGGTGTTCTTCAGCGTATGGTTATTCCCGAGTGGAAATGGGAGAGGATCACCATGGATTTTGTTACTGGACTCCCTCAGACAGTGAGGAAGTTTGATTCTGTATGGGTGATTGTTGATCGGCTGACTAAGTCCGCACATTTCATCCCAGTTAGTACTACGTACTCATCGGAGCGGTTGGTAGTGATATTTATTCGAGAGATTGTCCGGTTGCACGGGGTCCCAGTGTCTATTATATTTGACAGAGGCACTCAGTTCACTTCTCAGTTTTGGAGAGCATTTCAGTGAGAAATGGGTACGCGGGTTGAGCTGAGCACCGCATTTCACCCCCAGACGGACGGGCAGTCTGAGCTCACTATTTAGATCCTGGAGGATATGTTGCGAGCATGTGTGATCGACTTTGGTTGTTCGTGGGATGAGTTCCTACCACTTGCTGAGTTTGCCTACAACAACAGTTACCAGTCGAGTATTCAGATGGCCCCGTACGAGGCATTGTATGGCAGACGGTGTAGATCTCCCGTCGGATGGTTTGAGCCTGGTGAGGATAGATTGATAGGGACTGAGTTAGTTCGGGATGCTCTGGATAGAGCAAAGTTGATCCAGGAGAGGCTTCGCACAGCACAGTCTCGCCAGAAGAGTTATGCAGACCGTAGGGTTCGAGAGTTGTCTTTCATGGTTTGTGATGGGGTATTGCTGAAGGTTTCACCCATGAAGGGTGTCATGAGATTCGGGAAGAATGGGAAGCTGAGTCCCAGGTACATTGGTCCTTTTGAGATACTCAGTAGAGTTGGAGATGTGGCATATGAGTTGGCTTTGCCACCCAATTTGTCCAGCGTTCATCCAGTATTCCACGTGTCTATGCTCCGGAAGTACGTCGGGGATCCGTCTCATGTATTAGACTTCAGTACTATTCAACTTGATGGTGATCTATCTTATGATGTAGAGCCAGTGGCTATCCTGGGTAGATAGGTTGGAAAGTTGATGTCCAAGCAGATTGCTTCAGTCAAGGTGCAGTGGAGAGGTCGGCCTGTGAAGGAGGCTACTTGGGAGGTTGAGCAGGAGATGCTTGGTGAGGTCATTCAGCTATTGTGTTGAATCTAGTACAACTCATGGTCTGCTCGAGGACGAGCGTTTGCTTAAGTTGGGGAGAATGTGATGAACCGGCCCGTCATCATGTGAGTTATCACCTCGTTATCCCCGTTATATGCTTTTTGATGTTGTAATATGCATGTTGGCTAAGTTTGAGTCAAACCGGGTTGAGTTTGGTTGAAATTGAGACAAATAGTCTCTTAGAAGAAGGAATAGTAGAGAAAAGTTAGTTGGATGTTGACTTGTGAGTTAGAGAGCTCGGAATCGAATTCTGATGATTCGGTCAGCTCCGGGAGGTCATTTATGAGCTAGGAGAGCGATCGGAAGTGAATTTGGGGGTCCGATGTAGTTTTAGGATTGAATTGGCTAAAGTAGAATTTTGGCGATATCCGATCGATAGGTGAGATTTTGATCCGGGAGTCGGAATGGAATTCCGACAGTTACAGTAACTCCATTAGTTGATTTTGGATGTGCTTGCAAAATTTCAGGTCATTCGGAGGTTGTTTGGTCGGGTTTTTGGTCGAATGTCGATTTCGGAAGTTTGAATGAAAAATTAGGCTTGAATTTGCTTGGATTCGGTGTTTTCGTGTTAAAGTATGTGTTTGTATGATTGGAACAAGTTCATATCGTGTTATGGAGTATGTTTGTGGCTTTCGTTGGGGTCCGGGGGGGCCCAGGGTGAATTCGGGAGGTTAAACGGGAGAAAAACATGAAATTGCAGGTTGAAGAATTTCTGGTTTTGTTGTTTTCGCCCCTGCGGATTGGGGACTGCAGAAGCGGAGTTTTGATCGCGGATGCGAAAATTATCTCGCAGAAGCGAGTTTGGACCGGCTTGGGTAGTTCCGCAGAAGCGGCCCAGGATGCGCAGGGGCGGGCTCGCAGAAGCGAGACCAGGACCGCAGGAGCAGAGGATGGCCTGGCCGGGGAACTTCGCAGAAGCGGAACTGGGCAGTTGGGTATGGAATCGCAGAAGCGGACAATTGTCTGCAGAAGCGGACTCGCAGGAGCGAGTGAGGAATCGCAGGAGCGGAAGTCGCGCCTGTGATAAAAGTAACATAAGGGTTAATTTCAGAAGTTGTGAAAAACATTTGGGCTCGGTTTAGAGAGGATAATTGGTCGATTTGGACGAGATATTATTGGGAGATCATAGGGTTATCATCGGAGGTGAGTTTTATGGTTCCTTTACGCATTTTTATCTTGAAATCCTCCTTTATTTCACGGAAATTGGATCAAATTGTGAGGAAATTTAGCCTAAGCGAGGGTTTTGGTAATTTGTCGATTTGAGTGGGCAATCGAAGTCCGATTTTGGAAAACTTTATATGCATAGACTCATATTGAGAGGAGGGTTCCGAATATGTAACTTTTTTAATTTTTCGAGAAGCATACCGAAAGTCGGATTTTGACAACTAAGTGGGTTTCGGTGCAATTGGGAGTTACTTCGAATGGGTTGTGTGTCATTTCATGTATTGATGTATTCTCTTCGATTTTGAGCAGATTGGGAATCCGAGGAGATTAATTTGCGAGGCAAGCGGAAGGCAGATTGAGGCTTCTACCGGTTCGAGGTGAGTGGTAGTAGTAAATAATGTACTGAGGGTTTGAAACCCCGTACTAGCACTTCACAATGCTATGTCGAGATGAGACACGCGTCTCGTGGTGACATTGTGATTGGGGACATGGACTTGGTCCTTCCCGGCTTATAGAATAGTGTGTATTATGACTGATAATGAGATTATAACTGTGTAATTGGGTTGATAGCCATGTTTGGGGCCTTCTGCCGATCTGTAGAACATTAGGGGACCTGTAGAGCTAGGTGACCCTTATATCGTGTTGGAAACTTACACTCATCCATAAAACTAGCTGAATAGCCTATTAAGAGCCAGTACTAGGTGTGTACTATGAGAGATTTATTACTTAGGGTGGAAATTCCCTAATTTACTTAAGTGGGCCCGGAAGGCCAATCCTATACTAATTGGGACAGGGTCGAGAACCCGTTATGAGGTATTATATATATATACCCATGTTGGATCGGGTTGCATGCCGCAGAAGTATATATATTGGATCGGGCTGCATGCCGTAGCGGTATATACATTGGATCGGGCTGCACGCAGCAGCAGTACCTATGGGATCGGACTGCACGCCGCAGTATTATTGCGCTTGGGCTGTAGGAGCCCCTTCGGAGTCTGAGTTTGCACACATTCTCAGTGAGCGCTGGTGTATACTATAGGATCGGGCTGCATGCCACAGCAGTATAGTTATATATGTATATGGATCGGACTGCATGCCGTAGTAATGTATGTGTAGATCGGGCTGCACGCCGCAGCATCATAGCGCTTGGGCCTAGGGAGTCCCTCCGAAGTCTGTATACACCCCCAATGAGCGCCATCGATGTTAAATGGAGCGGGCTATGCACCGCAGCTGTATATGTATTGGAGCGGGCTACACGCCGCAACATTATACTTATTCATATCATTATGCATACTTAAAGACTTATACGTTATAGACATATGTATATGTCTTTATACATTGAGCTGGTTGTATACCGTAGGGGTACGAGTGAGGGTTTGATCATTGTGGGATCTTGTGGAGATAGATGTGGACTGGAGATCAGAGTACTTACGATAGTGATGGCACATACCTGTGAGGGTTGCCCTAGAACTATTTAGTGATAGCTCAGGAGTTCTTACTTTCAGTTATTGTTTATTATTGTTACTCACTGAGTTGAAATATACTCACCCCACTCCCCTGCACTTTCTCTGCAGATCCATAGGTGCCCGAGAGCAGTTGAGATATTGTAGTTACTGATCATCATCTACTTTTGCGGAGAATACGAGGTAGCTGCCAGCATCCGCAGAGCCTGTTTTCTCCTTCCTTATCATCTTGTTGTTTCCATTCTGCCTAGCCTTGTTTGTATTAGGATGTTATTCTGTAGAGGCTCAGTCTCATGACACCACAATATGGTTGGGACCGTACTTTGTATGCTTTCACTATCACACTTTTCATTTGATATGATCACTAGCTATCTAAGTTTAATTTGACTAATTTGAATTAATAATTGGCGTGATTAAGAGATGTTATGGTCGGGCTTGCCTAGCATTGTGTTGGGCGCCATCACGACCGGGGTTTGGGTCGTGACACATACGTTTACCTACAGGATCAATTCCAATGAGGCAAGAATAAATTACAAGAACTCCAGTCCTGGCTAACTACTAACCCCTAGGTAAACCTTAAACCATGGTGCTCCACACAACCCTATAAACGACCACCTGTCTCAAACGGATTTCACGAGCACCACCGGTTAGGTTGGCCTAACCAAGGTTTTACTGTCGAGATTAACAATTTCCTGTTATAAATAGTTCTTAACCTAATGCCTCATTAGGGTGATACCGTAAACAATTAGTCACAAAACATGATTTTAATAACATGCAGAGAGGCTAAGTCTAACACTTAATTATTTAGCCTATCATTTAGGCTAAATAGTAGAAGAATATAAAAGAGAATGGAGAAGCGAACCAGTACCGGAGACCCTGAGATTGTGGCCAAGTGACCCTTTTCGATTTTCTATACAAACTTTGAAAATATTACTAAGGGTTTTTACAAGAGAGAGAATTTAGAGAGAAGGGAGAGCATTGGCTAATGCTTGCCTCTTCCCCTAAACTAAATTGATCCTTATATAATGGATTTGCTGGTAACAAAACAAAATTTACAACAATATTGGCCGACAAAATAATCCGACAAGATAAAAAGAAAAATCATATATCATTATAAGCGTACAAACTACTTTATTAAAGTAGATTCCCTACAATAATCGAGGGGTCCTTTTATTAAAGTTATTTGTCTTCATTACCCCAAATTCAATGATGGGGCCTTCAATAATTCAAGCTTTTTCTTTTCCTTTTCCTTTTTTGCTTTTCTGAAGATTCTTCAGCATTTTCCTTTAGCTTTTCAAGTCTTCTATTTCATCAATATTGACATCTGCCCCCGAGGTGCTTTGAGCTTCCCCTGCTACATACTCTTCGTTGTTGGAAATATTATCCAAAGAAGCCATGGATATATCATCATTGATTTCCATTCCAAATTGTTTTGCTAAATCCTTTTTTATTTCATCGAAATATGAAGCCAGAATTTCTTTTTTGGAGATAGCTCCCTTCTTTATTTGAAGATTCTTTGTAATAACATCAAAAGGACTTGATTTATCCTTAGAAGCATTTGCTTTGTCTATCTTCACATATTCTTCTAGCTTGGCTTGGATTGGTTGAATTAATTCCTCACCAAATAGTTTGCCCTGGGGGTCTGTCTGGAGTAACTTGGTCCAAAACTTATTATAAAAGATTCTTTGAAGGCAATGAATGCCTTCTTCAGTATAACTACATTGGACATCCCATTTCATAATCCATGGGATTGAAAATTCTATAAAGAAATGCATTAAAGCAATTTTGTCATAAAAGATATTATCTTTTTGTAATAAAATTATTTTGGGAGATATATCTACCCATTGAGCATATAAACTCTTAAACAAGGGAGGAAAAATTTCTATTGATGGACCATATAATTTCCACCATATAAAATACCAATTTGGGATTGGTTGATTATTCATATTAGAACACAACTTGATAAACCAAATATGTTTCCTATTAGGATTTTCATATAAAAAAGTTTTATTAAAACTTTCAATATAGTCCCAATAGTTAAATTTAACTTGGACTCTTTGTTCAGGATGAGTATATTCTTGATCCTTAAGGGTACTCATTCCCCATTCATCTGAAGGTATGACCTTCTTGATAATAATCTTAAAAAAATTATAAATTTTTCTTGTATTCACAGGATAAAAATGCTGAATGTCAGCTGATCCTGTGGTAGAAAGTATTGTCTCATAATGAATCATGTATTTATAAGCAGGAGTAGCGTATTACGCTGTGTCAAAATACCTGTTCATTATTTGCCAGGGACTATCCTTCTATTTAAGGTCAGATTGTTCCAAAAGAATTATTAATTCTTTTATGTCTTTTCGGTTATAAACCTCAAGATTTTCACTATTGTCCTCTGTTATTACTGAGGAGTAGGATGGTGTATTGGATGAAGCTCCTTCATCCTTTTTGTATTCTATAAAATCCATAAATTCCTTGTATAATGGATGATCCGTATTACCTCCAGTAAGGTTGGCAGCTATGAGTTGTCTATGCCCCATTTGGGCGAGAAGATCTATCAAATGGGATGAAATTGATTTCCCAAAGGAATGGGTTATAGGGGAAGCAGTTGCCCCTCGAAATACAGGTAACACTGAGGTAACACAAATTGAACAAACCTCACATGGCACAGTAAAGATTAGGTTCAATGAACCTATTCAGACTGATAATATCAGTTCATCATCTAGATTGACTAGATCAAATTCTTCTTATATTTCTCCGATTGATTATGTGGTAGATTTTCCATCTAGAGCTTCCACGTCTCAAATTAAAGAAAATAATAGAATTGATAGTATAAAAATTGGTTTAGATAATATCGTCAAGATAAATGCAGATCTTGAACCCACTCCATCCGAAATGGATTTTTCAAATGGTTTTAATGGTGACTGAAAACCAAATAGATTTTAGTCCGGGATCGCCGGCAAGAAAAATGATTTTAGAAGAATTTTTAAAACCCAGATGGGCTATTTTCAGAAATGGTTTCATGAAAACATGACTAGCGAATTAATACAATTCTTTACAAATGATTTTTTACGGATATTAGCAAAAAGAACAAAATTATAGCTTTTGTTCCTTGGTTTATGTCTAAACATTTTTATAACTATATCTCTATTTTAGAAAGAGATTATATGCTTACTAGTGGGAAAACCACTAAATCAGTTTTTCCACCACAACACTCTTTTCAAATGGGGGAAAAAGATAAACTTGTTTATTTTACTGCATTTTCAAAAATATTGGAAAATGATGTGGCAGCAATTACTGCTAAAAACCTGAATATTATGCTTACTCAAAATAATTATACTAACATGTATGTTAGTATTCTGGGAGAACAGGTTATTACAATACATGAGAAATTGGACAAGCTTATAGCAGAAGTCCAAAAGATTTCTCATAAGGAGGATAAAGGTAAAGAGCAAATTGCTACAACCAGCATCCAACCTCCGCCGGAGGTAAAAGACTTTAAAACTAAAGTCTTAATGATCTGGAAGAACTTTTTACTAAGAAGTTTGGGGAGTTTAAGGCTAGTCGTTTAACTCTAGAGTATAAACCTGACAAAGGTAAGAAAATTCAAGCAAATGATGAGATTAATAAAATCTCTGAAAAATATGCTCGCAAACCTTAACAAAGGATGTTCTACTATCCTAGACCAACCCCTCAGGATGTTCTTTTAGAAGAACTTGATAATGACCACTACCACCAAGGTTATAGTGGGTCTGATATCTATGAATGGAATATAGATGGTCTTGCTGAAAGACAAATCTATACCATGGTACATAGAATGCTTATGTACAGTACTATCTGTAAGGTTAATAAAAATGAAGATAAAGCAATAGCAGAAATGCTTATTGCTGGATTTACTGGTCAGCTTAAAGGATGGTGGGATAATTATCTCACTCATGATCAACGTATTGAAATCATGAAAGTGACCAAAGTCGAGGGGGATAAGACTGTTCAAAATGCAAGTCTATTCATTAGTTCTTAATATTATAGAACACTTTTCTGGAAGATGGTCTGATAATAGTGAAACTATTAGGACTATGCTTCAGAATTTGAGATGTCCAACCCTCACATCTTTTAGATGGTACAAAGATGTTTTCTTATCCCGAGTGATGGAATTACTTGAGAGTAATAGTACTCACTGGAAGGCTAAATTTATAGATGGTCTTCCTCCCTTATTTGCTGAGAGGATTCGAAAATTCCTTAGAGGCACAGGGATGTGTATTGCTAATGATGATTACTCATATGGTAAACTTATTAGTGTATGCACTCAGGACGGTTTAGCTCTTTGTAATGAAATACAGTTAAGCCAAGAAATTAAGAAACATCGTCTAACTGAGAGACAACAATTAGGCGAATTTTGTGAACAGTTCGCCATTGATATTCCTTCAAAAAGGAAGAAGTCCCATAAGAATAAGGACTTCAAACGAAGAAAGGGTTCGTCTGAAAAAAGGCATGATAAGACCCAAAGAAGGAAGGATTTTCATAAAGCCAGAAAGGGTTTTGTTAGAGCAAAAAACCCTCAAGCCTGCTACAAATGTGGACGAGTAGGCCATTATGCAAGAAATTGCAGGATCAAGGACAAAATCAAAGAACTTGATTTAGATGAGAATATTAAAGATTCTCTTTATAAAATTCTCCTAAATTCTTCTCCGGAGAATTCGGATTACGAATAAGGTCATGAATCTTCTACCAGTGAAGACTTGAGAGTGGTTCAAGAAGAAGATTATATTTCATCTTCTGAAAGTAACCAAGAGTTTTATAATAACGGACAATGTTCCAACCAATGTTGTGTTCCTAATGATGAACTCTCCAATATTTATTCCCATTTTAAAGACTTGGAACTTAATATTTTGACCAATAACAACATGATAGAGTTGTTAAGGGTTATTAAAGACCCTGAATTAAGGTCACAAATCATTGATAAACTTCCTACTAATTTAGAGGAAATTTCAAGGGTAGATGATATTCCATCCTCATCAAAACCTTGCACCATGTCTGCAATCCAAAGAATGGTGAAAGACAAGCCCCAGCTGGATAGACCAGCTACAGTCCAAGATTTGAGTACAGAGATAACTTATCTCAAGAAACAAATATCGGAACTAAAAGCTTCTCA
The DNA here is from genome assembly GCA_032618575.1 of Nicotiana noctiflora. Classification (NCBI taxonomy): domain Eukaryota; kingdom Viridiplantae; phylum Streptophyta; class Magnoliopsida; order Solanales; family Solanaceae; genus Nicotiana; species Nicotiana noctiflora. Next base: position 43,490 of record JASVEL010007764.1, read on the forward strand.
TATAGCTTTGGATGAAAGAGTTTTTCGATTAGAAAATTCTGAAGTAATTACTTCAACCTCCAATGAGAAAATTACTGAGCTAAATACAGCTCTAAGTTCTTCAGAAGAAAATACTACTAGTACTTTACTTGCAACCATAGATTTTCCTGAAGAAGAATTTTTAGAAAAATTACAATATTTTGTTACACAAAAGTTTTTAATAAAAATAACTCTTTTAATAGATTACAATTTCAAAAAAGAGTTTATTGCTTTATTTGATAGTGGAGCAGATTTGAATTGTGTGAAAGAATAAGTAATACCCTCTAGATATTTTCATAAAGCCACTCATCGTTTAAAATATGCTAGTGGTTCTTCAATGGGGATTTCTTATAAATTACCCAAGGCTTATATTTGCCAACAGGATTTATGTATTCAGGAAACTTTTGTCTTGGTAAAAGACATAGATAGAGATGTTGTCACGACCCAAACCCCGGTTGTGATGGCGCCCAACACAATGCTAGGCAAGCCCGACCATATCATCTCTTAACCCGGCCAATTATTAATTCCAATTAATCAAGTTAGACTTAAACAGCAAGTGATAATGTCAAATGATAAGCGTGACAGTAAAAGCATACAAAATACGGTCCCAACCATATAGTGGTGTCACGAGTTTGAGCCTCTACAGAATAACATCCTAATAATCCAACACATGTACCGCTGCAGCGTGCAGCCCGATCCAATATATATACTGCTGCGGCGTGCAGCCCGATCCAACATGGGTATATATATATATATATATATATATATATATATATATATATATATATATAAAATACCTCCTAACGGGTTCTCAACCCTGTCCCAATTAGTATAGGATTGGCCTTACAGGCCCACTCAGCTAAATCAGGGAATTCCAACCCTAAGTAGTCTATTTCTCACAGTACACATCTAGTACTGGCTCTTGGTAGGCTAATCAACTTGTTTTAATGGCTAAGTGTAAGTTTCCAACACGATATAAGGGTCACCTAGCTTTACAGGTTCCCTAATGCTCTAAAGATCGGCCCAAGGCCCCAAACATGGCTATTAGCCCAATTGCACGGTTATAATCTCATTATCAGGCATAATACACAGTATTCTGTTAGCCGAGAAGGACCAAGTCCGAACCCCCAATCACAATGTCACCTCGCCCATTACAAGACGCGTATCTCATCTCAACATAGCACTGTGAAGTACTAGTACGGGGTTTCCAACCCTCAGTACATTATTTACTACTACCACTCACCTCGAACCGGTAGAAGCTTCAATTCGTCTCGCGCTTGCCTCGCAAATCAATCTCCCCGGTTGCCGAATCTGCTCAAAATCAATGATAATACGTCAATATATGCTAAATTCACGTAACCCATTCGAAATAACCCAAATGGCATCAAAACCCACAAAGTTGTCAAAACCGGACTTTTGGTGCGCTACTCGAAAAATTTTAAAAGTTACATATTCGGAACCCTCGTCTCAATACGAGTCTATGCAAATAAAATTTACCGAATTCGGACTCCATTTGCCCACTCAAATTGGTGTTTTTCTACAATTCTAGGCCTAGGGCTTAAACCCACCTTAAATCTTCCATTTTCATAGAAATAATCCATGATTTCATGATAAAAGCGCGTAATTAAACCACGAAACTTACCTCCGACAATAACCCGATGATCTCCCAGCTATTTCCCTTCAATGCCTCTCTCTAGGCTTCAACAATGGAGGGTTTACGAATGAAACCCGTAATGAAATGTTTCTGGTTTTAAATTCACTGCCTGGGGCTTTTACTCTACGCGTTCGTGATGCCCCTCACGCGAACGCGATGCTCTGATCAGTCCTACCATCGCGAACGCCACGCCCGGCCACGCGTTCGTGAAGCACTAACCTCCAGCCCCCCGGATTTCCTTCTACGCGTCCGCGTCTCCACTCACGCGAACGTGATGCCCAGCCTTTTTCTCCTACGCGAACGCGTTGTCACTCCACGCAAACGCAAAGCATCCGATCCTGACCCAACGCGTTCGCGTCCAGCCCATCGCGAACGCGATGAAAAACCTTGTTGACCTTCACGGATGCGTGCCCTTCATCGCGAACGCAATGAAGGAATTCCTTCTGCAGACATAGCAGCAATTCAGCTGCTGTCTTAGGCCAAAAATGGTCCGTTTGGACCCCCGAATTCATCCCGAGGCCCCCGGGACCCCAACGAAAACCACCAACATAGTCCATAACACGATCCAAACTTGTTCCAATCATAAAAGCACGCCCTTAAACACGGAAAAAATCGAATCTAAGCAAATTCAAGCCTAAGTTTTCATTCAAACTTCTGAAACCGACATTAGACAAAAAACCCGACCAAACAACCTTCGAATGACCTGAAATTTTGCAGACACATCCAAAATTACTTAACGGAGCAACTGCAACTGTCAGAATTCCATTCTGACTCCCGGATCAAAATCTCACCTATCGATCGGATTTCGCCAAAATTCAACTTTAGCCAATTCAACCCTATTTCTACACCGGACCTCCAAATTCAATTCCGATCGCTCTCCTAGCTCACAAATGACCTCCCGGAGCTGACCGAATCATCAGAATTCGATTCTGAGCTCTCTAAATCACAGGTCAACATCCAACTGACTTTTCTCAACTATTCCTTCTTCTAAGAGACTATATGTCTCATTTCCAACTAGACTCAATCCGGATTGACTCAAACTTACCCAACATGCATATTACAACATTAACAAGCAGATAACGGGGATAACGGGGTGATAACTCACATGATGATCGGTCCGGGTCATCACATTCTCCCTAACTTAAGAAAACGCTTGTCCTCGAGCGGGTCAAGAAACATACCCGGAGACTCAAATAGGTGGGGATATCTGCTCTGCATCTCCTGCTCGACCTCCCAAGTAGCCTCCTCCACGGGCTGGCCTCTCCACTGCACCTTGACTGAAGCAATCTTCTTGGACCTCAACTTTCGAACCTGTGTACCCAGAATAGCCACTGGCTCCACATCATAGGATAGATCACCATCAAGATAAATGGCACTGATGTCTAATATATGAGACGGATCCCCGATGTACTTCCGGAGCATAGACACATGGAATACTGGATGAACGCTGGATAAGCTGGGTGGTAAGGCCAACTCATATGCCACCTCTCCAACCCTCCTGACTATCTCAAAAGGACCAATGTACCTAGACTTAGTTTCCCCTTCTTCCCGAACCTCATGACACCCTTCAGGGGTGAACCTTTCAGCAACACTCTGTCACCAACCATGAAAGACAACTCTCGAACCATGCGGTTTGCATAACTCTTCTGGCGAGACTGTGCTGTGCGAAGCCTCTCCTGGATCAACTTTGATCTATCCAGAGCATCTTGAACTAACTCAGTCCCTATCAATCTATCCTCACCAAGCTCAAACCATCCGACGGGAGATCTACACCGTCTGCCATACAATGCCTCGTACGGGGCCATCTGAATACTCGATTGATAACTGTTGTTGTAGGCAAAATCAGCAAGTGGCAAGAACTCATCCCACGAACCACCAAACTCAATCACATATGCTCGCAACATATCCTCCAGAATCTGAATAGTACGCGCAGACTGCCCCTCTGTTTGGGGGTGAAATGCAGTGCTCAGCTCAACCCGCGTACCCATTTCTCGCTGAAATGCTCTCCAAAACTAAGAAGTGAACTGAGTGCCTCGGTCCGATATAATAGACACCGGGACCCCATGCAACCTGACAATCTCCCGAATAAAGATCGCTGCCAACCGCTCCGATGAGTAAGTAGTGCTAACTGGGATGAAATGTGCGGACTTAGTCAGCCGATCAACAATCACCCATACAGAATCAAACTTCCTCACTGTCCGAGGGAGTCCAGTAACAAAATCCATTGTGATCGTCTCCCATTTCCACTTGGGAATAACCATACGTTGAAGAACACCGCCCGGTCTCTGATGCTCATACTTGACCTGCTGGCAATTGAGGCACCTGGCTACATGCCTAACAATATCCATCTTTATTCTCCTCCACCAATAGTTCTATCTCAAGTCTTGGTACATCTTCGTGGCACCTGGGTGAATAGAGTACCGCGAACAGTGTGCCTCCTCAAGTATCAACTCCCTTAAACCATCTACATTGGGCACGCATATACGGCCCTGCATCCTCAGAACACCATCACTGTCGATAGTCACATCTCTAGCATCATTATGCTGCACTCTGTCCTTAAGGACAAGCAAATGTGGGTCATCATACTGTCGCTCCCTGATGCGATCATATAAGGAAGATCGAGAAACAACACAAGCCAACACTCGACTCGGCTCCGAAATATCTAACCTCACTAGCCGATTGGCTAGGGCCTGAACATCATAAGCAAATGGCCTCTCCCCAACTGGGATGAAGGCTAGGCTGCCCATACTGACCGCCTTCCGACTCAAAGCGTCGGCCACCACATTGGCCTTCCCCGGATGATACAAGATAGTGATGTCATAATCATTAAGCAACTCCAACCACCTCCGCTGTCCCAAATTAAGGTCCTTCTGTCTGAATAAGTGCTGAAGGTTGCGATGATCCGTGTACACCTCACATGAGACACCATATAGGTAATGTCTCCAAATATCCAAAACGTGAACTATGGCTATTAGCGCCAAATCATGAACAGGGTAGTTCTTCTCATGGGGCTTCAACTGACGAGAAGCATAAGTAATTACCCTACCCTCCGGCTTCAACACAGAACCAATACCGACTCCTGAGGCATCACAATACACAGTATAAGGATCTGAAGCTGACGGCAGAATCAAGACTGGTGCTGTGGTCAGTGTTGTCTTGAGCTTCTGAAAGCTCTCCTCGCACTCCTCGGACCATAAGAAAGGAACACCCTTGTGAGTCAATCTAGTCAAGGGTGAAGCAATAGAAGAGAACCCATGAACGAATCGGCGATAATACCCTGCCAATCCTAGAAAGCTACGGATCTCAGTAACTGAGGTCGGTCTGGGCCAACTCTGCACTGCCTCGACCTTCCTCGGATCTACTTGAATACCATCACGGGACACCACGTGTCCTAAGAATGCTACGGACTCAAGCCAGAACTCACATTTGGAGAACTTGGCATATAGCTTCTCCTCTCTCAATCTCTGTAACACAATACTCAAGTGTCGAGCATGCTCCTCCTGGCTACGAGAGTACACTAGAATGTCATCAATGAACACAATTACAAACGAATCCACATTGGGCCTGAACACACTGTTCATCAGATGCATAAATGCTACTGGGGTGTTGGTCAGCCCAAAAGACATCACCAGGAACTCATAGTGACCATATCTGGTCCTGAATGCAGTCTTCATAATGTCGGACTCTCTAATCTTCAGCTGATGGTAGCCTGATCGAAGATCAATCTTCGAGAATACCCTAGCTCATTGGAGCTGATCAAATAAATCATCAATACGAGGCAGAGGATACTTATTTTTCACTGTAACTTTGTTTAGCTGCCTGTAGTCAATACACATCCTCATGGATCCATCCTTCTTCTTAACAAACAAGACCGGTGCACCCCACGGTGACACACTCGGCCAAATGAACCCCTTATATAGGAGTTCCTGAAGCTTCTCCTTCAATTCCTTCAGCTCAGCTGGCGCCATCCTATATGGAGGAATAGAAATAGGCTGAGTGCCTGGCACCAAATCGATCCCAAAATCAATATCCCTGTCCGGCGGCATGCCCGACGGGTCTGAGGGAAACACATCAAGAAAATCTCGCACAATGGGAACAGAATCAATACTGGGAGTCCGGGCCTCGACCTCCCGCACAAATGCTAAATAAGAGAGACATCCCTTCCCAACCATTCGTTGGGCCTTGAGGAAAGATATTACCCTTCTAGGTACATACTCAGTCGTGCCTCGCCACTCGATCCTCTGAATACCCGGCATAGCCAAAGTGACTGTCTTAGCATGACAGTCCAGAATAGAATGACATTGGGATAGCCAGTCCATGCCCAATATAACATCAAAATCGATCATGCTGAGAAGCAACATGTCCACTCGGGTTTTCAGACCCCCAATAGTTACCAAACAGGACCGGTATACATGGTCCACAACAATAGTATCCCCTACCGGGGTAGATACATGCACTGGCAGCTCAAGACACCCTCGGGTCGTGCCCAAATGAGGAGAAAAAATCTGTAGACACATAAGAATAAGTAGAACCAGGATCGAACAACATTGAGGCATCTTTGTGGAAGACTGAAATAATACCTGTGATAACTGCATCAGAAGCAAAGGCCTCAGATCGGCCCCGGAGAGCATAACACCTAACATGTCCGCCTGATCGGTCTCCCCCTCAAGGGAGATCTCTATCTGAGTGACCCTCACCCCTAGCTGGTGGGGCGGGTGCTGAAGTAGAAGGACCAGATGACGAGGGCTGCCCCCTCTGCTGATAAGATCTGGAAGCAAGGCGGGGACACTCCTTACGGTGGTGCCCAAGCTCTCCGCACTCGAAGCAACTCCCAGGTGTTAGGGGCTGGGACTGATAAGGAACCCTCACACCGGAGTGTCCAGCAGATGAACTAGGTCGGGAAGAACCCTGGACAGATGGGCCTGTGATGAACTCTGTGCTGACATAGCGCTGAGAGATGGCTGGCCCTGGTGCGAACCCTGATAACGTCGATCGAAAGACGACCCACGATGATCTGAGTGGGCTGGCTGTGAAGATCTGAAAGAGCAACCTCGGCGCTACTGACCCTGGCCTCCGGTCCGAGTGCCACTAGAACTAGCTGATCCTCGAGGCCTCTTGGCCTCCCTCTCCTCTTGCTCCCTGCGATGATCTCTCTCTATGTCGCGAGCGATATCCATTGCATCCTCAAAAGAGTGACTTAGAACCATCTCTCGAGTCATCAAAATACGGATAGGATAAATAAGGTCATTTACAAAATGTTTGATCCTCTCCCGGTCAGTAAGAACCAACCACGATGCATATCTGGATAACTCTGTGAATCTGACCTCATACTCCGACACTGACATGTCTCCCTCCTGATCTGCTGGCTGAACCGGAACCACAGGCTGAACTAGAGGTGCCTCTGGTGTTTGCAAGCCCTGCACTGCTGGCTCTGGAGTGCGTGCTGCGGGGTCTGATGACCACCCCCAGTCCCTGATGCAGCTGCCGCAGTAGTAACTGAAATCGCCTGTGCCAGGCCAGTGCAAACTGCTAGTATTTGAGCCAGGGTCTCCTGTAGACCCCGAATGACAATGGGCACAGCTGGTGCCTGAACTGGTGCTACTGGCACCTCTGCAACTGGGAGTTGTGGGTCAGCTGGTACTACATCAGCTGCCCGATCTCCGCCACGACCACGGCTACATCCACGGCCTCTAGCAAGTGGTAGTGGTGGTCGTCCTCCCAGTCCGAATGCTCGAGTTCTCGCCATCTGCGAGAGCATAGAATGTCAAAGTTCAGTTCAAGTCAAAAGTGATCGCATGACAAGAATTCCAAGAATTGAAACTTTTCCTAAAAGATTTGCAGCCTCCCGAGGATAAGTACATGCATCCCCATACCGATCCACGAGACTCTACTAAACCGGCTCATGACTCACGAGACTTTTTAAGCAATCTCTAATACCAACTTGTCACGACCTAAACCCCGATCGTGATGGCGCCCAACACAATGCTAGGCAAGCCCGACCATATCATCTCTTAACCCAGCCAATTATGAATTTCGGTTAATCAAATTTAACTTAAACAGCAAGTGATCATGTCAAATGATAAGCATGATAGTAAAAGCATACAAAATATGGTCCCAACCATATTATGGTGTCACGAGTTTGAGCCTCTACAGAATAACATCCTAATACAAACAAGTCTAGGCAAAATGAAATCAACAAGATGATAAGGAAGGAGAAAACAGGCTCTGCGGACGCTGGCAGCTATCTCGTAGTCTCCGCAAAAGTTGATAATGACCAGGAGCTGCAATATCTCAACTGCTCTCGGGCACATGTGGATCTGCACAGAAAATGCAGGGGAGTGGGGTGAGTATATTTCAACTCAGTAAGTAATAATAATAAACAATAACTGAAAGTAAGAACTCATGTGCTATCACTAAACAGTTCTAAGGAAAACCCCCACAGGTAAGTCATCACTATAGTAAGTACTCTAATCTCCAGTCCTCGTCTATCTCAACAAGGTCCCACACTGACCAAATCCTCACCCATACCGCTACGGTGTACAGCCAGCTCAATATATAAAGACATATACATATGTCTATAATGTATAAGTATTTAAGTATGTATAATGATATGAATAAGTGTAATATTGCGGCGTGCAGCCCGCTCCAATACATATACCACTGCGGCATGCAGCCCGTTCAATTTAATGTCGACGGCGCACACTCGGGGTGTATACAGATAACGGAGGGGCTCCCTAGGCCCAAGTGCTATGATGTTGCGGCGTGCAGCCCGATCCACACATATATTACTGCAACGTGCAGTCCGATCCAATACGTATATATATATATATATATATATATATATATATATATATAACTATACTGCTGCGGCGTGCAGCCCGATCCCATAATACACCAGCGCTCACTGAGAATTTGTGGAGACTCAGACTCCTAAGGGGCTCCTACAGCCCAAGCTCAATAATACTGTGACTTGCAGTCCGATCCAACATATGTACCGCTACGGCGTGCAGCCCGATACAATATATATACTGCTACGGCGTGCAGCCCGATCCAACATGGGTATATATATATATGTAATACCTCACAACGGGTTCTCAACCCTGTCCCAATTATTATAGGATTGGCCTTCCAGGCCCACTCAGCTAAATTAGGGAATTTCCACCCTAAGTAGTCTATTTCTCAAAGTACACATCTAGTACTGGCTCTTGGTAGGCTAATTAACTGGTTTTACAGCTGAGTGTACGTTTCCAACACGATATAAGGGTCACCTAGCTTTATAGGTTCCCTAATGCTCTACAGATCGGCACAAGGCCCCAAACATGGCTATTAGCCCAATTGCGCGGTTATAATCTCATTATCAGGCATAATACACAGTATTCTATTAGCGGGAAGGACCAAGTCCGAACCCCCAATCACAATGTCACCACGCCCATCACAAGACGCGTATCTCATCTCAACATAGCACTGTGAAGTGCTAGTACGGGGTTTCCAACCCTCAGTACATTATTTACTACTACCACTCACCTCGAACCGGTAGAAGCTTCAATCCGTCTTGCGCTTTCCTCGCAAATCAATCTCCTCGGTTGCCGAATCTGCTTAAAATCAATGATTCAATATATGCTAAATTCACGTAACCCATTCGAAATAACCCAAATGGCATCAAAACCCACAAAGTTGTCAAAACCCGACATTTGGTGCGCTTCTCTAAAATTTATAAAAGTGACATATTTGGAACCCTCGTCTTAATACGAGTCTAGGCATATAAAATTTACTGAATTCGGACTCCATTCGCCCACTCAAATTGGTGTTTTTCTACAATTCTAGGCCTAGGGCTTAAACCCACCTTAAATCTTCCATTTTCATAGAAATAATCCATGATTTCATGATAAAAGCACGTAATTAAACCACGAAACTTACCTCCGACAATATCCCGATGCTCTCCCAGCTATTTCCCTTCACTTCCTCTCTCTAGGCTTCAACAATGGAGGGTTTATGAATGAAACCCATAATGAAATGTTTCTGGTTTTAAATTCACTGCCTGGGGCTTTTACTCTACGCGTTCGCGACGCCCCTCACGCGAACGGGATGCTCTGATCAGTCCTACCATCACGAACGCGACACCCAGCCACGCGTTCGCAAAACACAAACCTCTAGCCCCCCGAATTTCCTTCTACGCATCCGCGTCTCCACTCATGCGAACGCGATGCCCAGCCTTTTCTCCTGTGCGAACGCGTTCTCACTCCACGCGAACGCGAAGCCTCCGATCCTGACCCTATGCATTCGCGTCCATCCCATCGTGAACACGATGAACAACCTTGTTGAACTTCACGGACGCGTACCCTTCATCGCGAACGCGATGAAGGAATTCCTTCTGCAGACACAGCAGCAATTCAGCTGCTGTCTTAGGCCAAAAATGGTCCGTTTGGACCCCCGAATTCATCCCGAGACCCCCGGGACCCCAACGAAAACAACCAACATACTCCATCACATGATCCAAACTTGTTCCAATCGTAAAAACACGCCCTTAAACACGGAAAACATCTAATCCAAGCAAATTCAAGCCTAAGTTTTCATCCAAACTTCCGAAACCGACTTTCAACCAAAAACCCGACCAAACAACCTTCGAATGACCTGAAATTTTGCATACACATCCAAAATCACTTAACAGAGCTACTGCAACTGTCGGAATTCCATTCCGACTCCCGGATAAAAATCTCACCTATCGATCGGATATCGCCAAAATTCAACTAGACTCAATCCGGATTGACTCAAACTTACCCAACATGCATATTACAACATTAACAAGCAGATAACGGGGATAACGGGGTGATAACTCACATGATGATGGGCTGGGTCATCACAAGATGTAATACCCGGTGTCCCATTTTTTATAAAATTAATGCCTTTGTTACATTGGGATACAAATAATTTTACAGGCACATACTGTGGTAAAAATATTACTTTTGAGTTTATAACTCAACTTGTCCAACGTTTTCTAAACGAGATTATTTCTAATAATATTTCTTCAAAAGAAAATCAAATTGAATTTTTGAAAAATGAAATTTGTTCCATTACTATTGATCAGGATTTAAAAATCCTAAACTTACTGAGAAAATTAATTTTCTCAAAAATCAGTTCTCTACTTCTATTTGTGGTGATCACCCAAATCAATTTTGGAGTAGAAAGAAACATATTATAAATCTTCCTTGTGAGGATGATTTTTTAGAGGATAATATTCCTACTAAGGCAAGACCTTGTCAAATGAACTCTGAATATTTAGAGTTATGCAAAAAGGAGATTGATTCATTGCAACAAAAGGGTTTAATAAGACCCTCCAAGTCCAAATGGTCTTGTACTGCTTTCTATGTTAATAAGCATGTTGAACAAGAACGAGGAGTTCCACGTTTAGTTATTAATTATAAACCTCTTAATAAGGTTTTGAAATGGATTAGATATCCTATTCCTAATAAAAAGGATTTACTTGATAGACTTTATAATGCCATTATATTTTCGAAATTTGATTGAAATTCAGGTTATTGGCAAATTCAGATATCTGAATCAGATAGATGTAAAACTGCTTTTAATGTACCAATGGGCCAATATGAATGGAATGATATGCCTTTTGGTTTGAAAAATGCTCCATCAGAATTTCAAAAAATTATGAATGATATTTTCCTTCCTTATACGGATTTTATAATTGTTTATATTGATGACATTCTAGTATTTTCTAAAAATATAGAATCTCATTTTAAACATCTTGATTTATTTAAGAAGATTATAATCCAAAATGGTTTAGTTATATCATTACCAAAAATGATGATTTTCCAAACTTCTGTTAGATTTTTGGGTCATAACATTGAGAAGGGTAGGATTATTCTTATCAATAGAAGTATTGAATTTGCTTCTAAATTTCTTGATGTAATTACTGATAAAACCCAACTCCAAAGATTTCTTGGTAGCTTAAATTATATCTCTCCTTTTATAAAGGACCTTGCTCAGGATACAGCTCTTCTTTATGATAGATTAAAGAAGAATCCTAAAGCATGGACTGATAGTCATACTGATTCAATCAAAAGAATTAAACAGAAGGTTTATAACCTTCCTTGTTTAACTCTTGCCAATCCTACTTTGCAAAAAATAGTAGAAACAGATGCCTCTGATATTGACTATGGTGGAATTTTAAAACAATGTTCACCTACCAATAAACAAGAATACATTGTTCAATTTTATTCTGAAAAGTGGAATACTGCCTAGAAAAATTATGCGACTGTGGCAAAACAAATTCTTGCTATAGTCAAATGTGTTATGAAATTTAGACTGATTTATATAATCAGAAATTTACTATTATGACTGATTGCCAAGCTGCAAAATTTATTTTTAATAAAGACTTCAAACATGATGTTTCAAACCAAATGTTTGCAAAGTGGCAAGCTTTATTAGCACCTTTTGACTTTGACATTTTTTATAAAAAGGGATCGGATAATACTCTTCCTGATTTTCTCACAAGAGAATATTTGAACTCATAGTTCTATTTTCAATATTGTTTTTATGAGTCTTTATACATTAATTCTTGGAGAACGGACTACTATTACAATATTGAAGGTTATACCTTTACCCAGAGACTTACAAAGTCTTATCTTGGATATTATAATAGAAGATATCATAGAAGAAAGAGTTCCGGATGATCTAGAAGAAGAGATAGGTCCAGAAATTGACTTCCTAATACAAAGTTTTACTTATGCCTTAATTTTTGGTTTTGATGATGATGGTAATATAATGGATCATATACATGTCACGACCCCAAATCCGGTCGTGATGGTGCCAAGCACACTGCTAGGCCAGCCTGACCACTCAATAACAATAACGGAGCTAGGAGCTCGCTTTATCCCAATTAACATATCAAAACATGAAACAACAGTGATATATATATCGAAAACGGGGAACCAATTCCCAACACATACCAAATCCCATATACCGAATGTTCAAGAGTCATGAGCCTCTAAAGAACATAAGTGTAATAATGGTTTACAAGATACCAAGTGCGGAAAGAAATTGCAATACAGAATCAAAATACAGTAGGAAGGAATATCGTGTCCTACGGACTCTACAGCTACCTCGAATATCCTACAAAAGTCGCCTTGAACAGCTACCGGATCACTGCTGAGAGGTACCTGGATATGCACACATGGTGCAGGGAGTAAAATGAGTACTGCCAGACTCAGTGGTAATAAACCGGGGTAAGACAGCGCAGATAAGAAATTCGCAATAAAGCACTATGTAAAGCTGTAATCAAATACCCTGTCACAGAATCAATATCAACTGTACTTGTACCAACAAGTACCAGCAAAATAGTATAATAGCTATCAGATGTAGCTAAATGCAATGCAATGCATGATGTGACCGCTACGGTGCGTAGCCCGATCCAATTTGGGTACACGTGCTCACTATGGGGGTTCAAACTCCGTAGGGTCTCCTACAGCCCAAGCACAATATTACTGCGGTGTGCAGTCCGATCCAACATAAATATATATCGCTGCGGCGCGCAGCTCGATCCACTACCAGTCAGCAAATATGCAAATACAGCCTTGCAGGCTCAAAAGTAGTTTTGAAAACCTTTTTATCATTTTTCGGTTGGAAAACAGTAATACCAAGTTCCAGAGATTGGACATAGCATGATAACAGAAATAGCTACGGACTGGTAGTAACTAACATGTCAATATCATAAGACAATGATAACGATCCTCGCGGGATCCAATAACTGGCTCACGACCCACAAGTATACTCAACGGTCCAAGAAGGAGGTTCAACGGCTCAAGAGCAGCCAATATCACAATATAGTATACAACCATCCGAGAAGGAGGTTCGATGGCTCAAGAATAGCCAATATCATAATTCAGTAACAACAGGTCGGACTAAACCATAGTCCCCAAATCACAATCGACCCCGCACTCACAAGAGAGTACGTGTCTCGCCGCTATACAGCGTCACAAAGTGGTATACCGGGGTTTCGAACCCGCTAGTCATTACCCACATCTATTACTCACCTCAATACAGCACGACGACTACTCCGCAATGCCCTTGCCACGAGAATCAAGCTCTGCACGTGTAGAATCTGATCAAATACAGTAAATACACATCAAATTAGCCCAATGGAACGATACCCAGTAAAAATAACTCAATTTACACCGAAAATGGCAAAGTTACCAAAACCCAACTTTCGGTACGCTTCTCGAAAAATCACGAAAGTCACATATTCGGAACCCTCATCTCGATACGAGTCTAACCATATAAGTTTTACCAAATTCGGACTCCATTTGCCCATTCAAAACTTTGATTTTCTAAAGTTCAAGCCTAGGGCTAAATCCTCCATAAATTACCCCAAATTCCTCCATTTGCATGATATAATTGCATAATATTATCAATACTAATCATAGTTTAAGTTCGTACTTGATTACCTGATGATTTTCCTTGAGTTTCTCTTAATAATCGCCCAAATCGCCTCTAAAGCCGAGACCCAAATGTGTGAAATGTTTCTGAAATTTTCTAACTTCTGATACAATTAACTCACTGAGATTTTCGCTTTTGCGGACCCTTTTCCGCCCCTGCGGAACCGCTTCTGCGACCAATTGGTCGCTTCTGCGAACCCAGGCCTATTTGGCCAATTCCGCTCCTGCGATCCATGGACCGTTCCTACGCGTCCGCTTCTGTGGGAATTCTTCCGCTCCCGCGCGGGATGTCCACTTCTGCGATCAAGAATCCACTCCTGCAGACACGCCTATGCGATCGAGCTTCCACTTCTACGGACTCCCCATTTCGCCTCTTGACCGCTTCTGCGGTCTACTCTTCGCTCCTACGACGCCGCCTCAGCGGACACTTTTCCGTTTCTGCGAATACAAGTGCTCCTGCGCCCCCTCATCCGCTTCTGCGGACTCGCTCCTGTGCCCCTATTTTCGCAGGAGCGAAAACAACAGAACCAGACTTAAAACCTGCATTTTCCACATTTTCTCTCGTTTAGCCATCCGAAAACACCCCGAGGCCCCCGAGGCCCCCGGGACCTCATCCAAACACACCAACACATCCTAATACCTTATTCGAACATGTTCCAATCCTCAAAACACGTCTAACAACATCAAAACCCATAATTCACATCGAATTCAAGCCTAAATTCCTTAAAACATTCCGAATTACACAATCAATCAAAAACCCGACCAAACGACGTCCGAATGACCTAAAAATTTGCAAACATATCCAAAATCGCATAACGAAGCTACAAAAATTATCAGAATTCCATTCCGACTCCCGGATCAAAATCTCACCTACCGTTCGGATTTCGCCAAAATTCAACATTAGCCAATTCAAGCCTATTTCTACACCGAGCCTCCAAATTCAATTCTGATCGCTCCTCTAAGTCACAAATCACCTCCCAGAACTAACTGAATCATCAGAATCCGATTCCGAGCCCTCTACCAAATAGTCAACTCTAGGTTGACTTTCCATGTTCAAGTTTCCTTCAAAAAGGCTATATGCCTCATTTTCAATCCAATTCACTCCTAACTCACACGATGGACTCTAACACTGATATTAAAGCATAAAACATATAGTTACAACATAACGTGGTGGTAATTCCCGTGACGACGGGCCGGGTTATCACATTCTCCCCAACTTAAACAAACGCTCGTCCTCGAGCGGACCCAAAGTGGTACTAGAAGCAACTCAATAGCCGAATGACCTTACCAAGCATATATTCGGGGTGATACCACGTCACCCTATCTATCATAAGTCCGACAATACGGTATAGCTGAAATGTCACAGACCATCTGAACCATAAACCACAATGTACTTTCCGAAATCATATACCAATTGCTAATCTCGTGCCTATACTCAGGATACACTAGAATCCACTGCAATAAGCCATACTTACCGCTCCGGATGAGGTCACATCATGTATCAAACAACCCAGCCACTCGAGACGATAGCCTCTAATCACAACAATTTCCCACGATAACCAAATACCAACTGACAAACCTTTTTCATTAGCTAAAGACTTATTCCAACACTTTCATATACTGCCCATGGAAACCGAACACGCGATATATCGAATCCACCTCTCAGGTCACCCATTCATGAATCCATTTCCCTTTTTAACTGATACCATAATAGATTTCGGAGCTGAACCTCGATATTACCTTTCTAACTAGATAAAATCACATGTACTCACACTCATTATTGGCTCCAACGATCAATTGATTATAACACACCGCACTGGTGATATGACACCTTAACACCGGCCTAAGCCACGACGAGCACAACACAGGCTCTAATAGAGACATCCGAACATACTCAATCATGACAACTGTCTTCAAATAGAGCTGCAATTCAATTCCTCTGTGCCATCATAACATAGAACTGAGATCGCGTCTCGCATTATAGAAATAGAGTAACTGAATCCTCCTCGAGAGGTCATAACATCACGTGGCCTTGCCACGATTCGTGATTCTATCCAAACACTATTACTCATGAAGCACCTCAAGCTACCAAGCTCAAAACGGTTAGCCACGCACAGATCTAGGTCTGAACCCAAGCAATCAATCTCACCCACGGTGAAACAATTAATGTATGCTATCAAATCCTAAAAGGACACAACCGATGTGCCATTCACCAAGCGATACTCAATACAGATTTTTCCTCAGAAGCTAGGAAGTATTGTATACTAGGTAATATATAACCAACTCTATTTTCACATTACACTATTGCGGCGTGCAACCCGCTCCAATGACATACCCGTGGCGGCATGCCACCCGATCCAGATACCATACCCGTGGCGGCGTGCCACCCGATCCAAATAACCGTACCTGTGGCGGCGCACCAGAAACGCATCCGACAAAGTTCCTCAATACCAGAACTAAATCAATGGTAGAAACCTCTACACTGATATCCGCCACGAAGGCCGAACTGAAAAAGCAATACCTACCAGCCGTCCGCTGGTCCTCGGGTACAACTACCCTACTAGAGCATACTCTAATGCACTCTGCTACGCAATTTGTGCCATTCCATCATAGTCCGTATCTTGTTAGTCTAGACAACCTGACCCATGACAACCAGTCTGCAATCAAGTATCATAACCCAAAATCATCATATCAAATTAAGAGAGAGCCACTAGGGCTTCCGATTTCCAAAAATCACAAAATGGTACCGATACACACGATATACAACTACTGCATAGGCGGACTAACGAGAACTTCAAGTCTCCAACACATATATATACACATGAATCACTGTGCCTGATTCCATTCATACCATGAAAGCCATTCAGAAATTTCACTATGCCATCAACGATTCAGTTACTACGGCCGATCCAACAAGAGGATATCACTATACCCCTAGATGTTATCAGTTTACATTACCTTGCCCTTTTGGACCATATTCCCTGCCAATTCACTAGAACAGCTGTACCATTTTTCTTAATCACCAGGAAGATCGATTTTTATATCACCTACAGCTGCCCGCGCTACTCAATAATTTTTAATGACTTCCCATATATCATGAACTGATCTCAAAACCTTGAATATGCCATTATCAAATTTCCATAACACATCGTACATACGATACCACACAAAGATAACATGGAAATTCATATTCTTTTCCTACGCCGGAAACATCGGCGCACTCAACTAGTCAAGGACTTTCATGATCCCATATAGAGAAAACTCATTACACATTCCACGCCTTGTACACCAACCGAAAAAAATACACTCATTTTCAAATCACGGTAAAACACATCATAAACTCTTTCTCCTATTTACAATTATATTGCATAAGTTAAACTGCCAGGACTGAGTCCTTATACCCATATCGGGTTCACAACTGCCCGCACTCAAAAGCTTTATTGCACAATATCTGCGAGACTCATTACTTCAAATATATACCAGGAATTAATCGTATTCCTTCTCATACCGTTTTGGTTTATTGACAGGTTGTTCCATTTACCCAGTTTCCCTTCTGATTCATCTTTAATTTAATATTAGCCCTTACTGTAACACCATAATACATCAACTCATGTTACCATACGAGACTCGTACGTAAGACCACACCGTCTAACACCCATAGGCCATTGAATACTCTCTCAATGTTTCCCAGAAGGACCACATTCTACAATACTTTATTTCGAAGAACTTCTTGCGATTTGAATTCGTTATCATTACCTCCCAACACGGTTACATAGAATCCCATCATTCACATAATATAATACAATTCTTGATCTCTTCTAACGAAACCACCGACTCTAGCCACATGCACAATCTTAAGACACCTGACTGTTACAAGCAAAATCTTGAACACCAAAAAACAAATTCTCGGGCGTCATTCACTCTCATTCAGCTGTAATTCAGCTGTCTTACTGAACAGAACCACTCGTACCTTGCTAGAACTCTGACACCGCAGAACATGATTATATACAGATACAATAAGCTATCTTTCTTTTCTATACACCAAACAAAATTCTTTGGATTCCATCATGTAAGAGGTTTTAGACTCGAATTATGTTGTTATGGTGTAAAACATAGATTAAACACTAAACATTTAAGGATTTAAGGGCTAAAAATAGGGGTTAGGGCTTGAAGCTTTAGAAGGTGTAAAGTTGGAATTTGAGGGGTCAAACGGACTCTGATTTTGATGAACCTTATATGTACAGACTCGTTGAGGGACGAGGAATACATTGGTAGGATTTTCAAAAAATTTCGAGAAGTGGGCCCAAGGCTTGTATTTTACCAACTTCGTGAATTTTAGTACTTTTCAAATATTTTTGATTGGGTTATATTTTTTAACACATATTTATGTATTCGCTGTGGTTTTGACTAGATTCGACCCATGAGGAGGTCGATACGAAAGGAAAAGACATTACGGACCAGTCTACGGCCGGTTAGAGGTGAGTAGTTGGTGAATATGATGGCTTGAGGGTTTGAAACCTAGATTTATCACATCGTGATGCAATTATAGGGCGTGACTCGCTCCCCACGGCAGGTGTGAGATTATTTTTGACTGGGGATTGTGACTTGGTCCATCCCAAACAACAATGCTTCTATTATGGGAAATAATACGCACCCTCTATTGAATATATCTGGGCTTATTTCCATGTTTGGGGCCTTGTGCCAATTTGTAGCATCCACGGAGGATGAATATCATTGTGATAGCATGCTTTTTATAATCATTGATCTCAGACCTGTATTTAATCACTATTATGAAATTCTAAGTCACGTTTCCTGAAGTTAAATATCTAAAATCCTTCTTAATAAATTGGAAATTGGGAAATTAATTGAATATGTTGCGTGACTCATATGCATAGTGTGGACTGAGTATGGATCGGGCTGCATGCCGCAGTAATGATATGATGATATTGCGCTTGGGATATAGCAGCCCCTCCGGAGTCTGTACACACCCCAGTGAGCTCTGCCGACGTTAAATGAATCAGGGTGTATGATGCAGCGTGTTCATGTGCATTACATTGCATCCTTACATTTTAATTGACTGTTATATTTGGAGTTGTTTTGCTATTGGTTCATAGTAAGGTGTCGAACTGTTAGTTTTAGCTTTACTTTATGGCATTTCATGGATTTCTTATCTTCAGACATTTTATGTGCTTATTACACATTGAGTCGGTAGTACTCACCCCTACTCCCCGCACCTTGTGTGTAGATTCAGGTACACCGAAGGATTAGCTGAGCAGTCCTTGTTTCTAGAGCTTATCAGAGGTTTTAAGGTAGTTGCTTGACGTTTGCAGGACCTGGCTACTCTTTCTACTTCAGTTTTATTTATATATACATTTCCAGACTTGAGTATTTCGTTCAGATATTGTTATCCAGTTTGTTTTAGAGGCTCTAGACTCGTGACTCCATGATCTTTTGGGAGTGTTTTTATCAGACATCGTATTTCTCAGTATTATTCTTCTATAAATATTGAATTATTATTCTAAAACTATTATATTCTCTTTAAATTTTCGGTTTTGAGATTTTAGTTGATTTGGGAGTAATAGTTGGTCAGGCTTGCTAGTTTTAGGGTTGGGTGCCATCACGGCCGGGTTTGGATTGTGACACAACCATATGCTGAGCCTTCATATATGAGATAGTCCTATGAGTAAAGTGACGAGGATCCCTCTTCACTCTAAAATTGGCAGCCCCGGTAGTGCTAAGGTCACGGTCTTGGCATGACAATCCAATTTAGCATGATAAGGGGATAACCACTCCATCCCAATAATAACATCAAAATACACCATATTGAGAAGTAGGAGATATCACGGGTCTCAAGACACCTAATAACGACCACACAATAAAGATAAACACAATCTACCATAATAGAATCACTTATCGATGTAGACATATATGCATGAGCACTCAAAGAATTACGAGGCACAACCAGATTAGGAGCAAAATAAGATGATACGTAAGAATATATAGTATAAAAATAGAATTGAGACATCTCTACTCCACACTGAAGTTGTACCTGTGATAACTGTATCGGATGCCTCAGCCTCAGGTCTACCTAGTCATAGCATAACATCGGGGCTGGCCCCCACCATTCTAAATTGCATCCCTAGAATGGCATCCTGCTAGCTAGCCTCCACATCTTGCTGCCTGGCCTCTACCTTTAGCAGCCTGACCTCCACCTCTAATACCTCTACCCCTACCCTTAGTTGGCTCCACACGGTATAACACCCGGTGCAAAAACCATAACACGAGAACCCTGGTGTTAAGAACTGCTCAAGGCTCTAGGGCAAAACCTAGCAATTTGCCTTATATCGCTGCAAGTATAGCAAGACTTTGGCGGCTGAGACTGCTGACCCTGAAACTGGCCCTGAAGGCCTGGATAACAACCCTGGAAACTTTGGAGCAGAGGTACAATGATAAGGGATGGTGGTGCACTATAGAGCAATTTATCAGAATACTACATATGAGAACACCAGCCACCTAGAGCACCGTAGGAAACCTGAAGTGCTGACTAAAATGGCCTGGGATGATGGCCTCTACCAAAAGAATCTCTGCCTCCAGATGAGGCACCACTGAATTTGCCAGAATGAAAAGGCCTCTTATCAAACCCTTGATCGCTTCCCTAAGCTAAAACCATCTCAACCCACGTGGTCACATTGGCTGTATCTTGGAAAGAAATCTCGATACGTGTCTTCATAGCCATCTACAATCGAATAGGCTGAGCGAGCCCCTCAGTAAACATCCTCACCCCCTCTCTCTCTCTAGGTGGGAAGTATCTGAAGAGCATAATGATCCAGATTAATAAACCCCATCTCACACTGGGTGACAGTCATAGAACCCTGATGGAGACGCTCAAACCGCCTGCGGTACTCCTCTCTCTGAGTGACGAGAAGAAACTTCTTAAGAAATAGCTGCAAGAACTGGTGATCCAACTGGTATGGCCAAACAATAATATATCATCCATTTCTTGGCATAACCTGACAGACGGAAAGAATCAAAGTCTATCCCATTGGTCTCCACTGTCCCTATGTTCTGAAGAATCTCATAACAATTGTATAAGTAATCCTGAGGATCCTTTGAAGATGTACCTCCAAAAGTAGTAGTGAAAAACTTGATGAACCTATCCAATCTCCAAAAAGCATCGACATACATAGATATTCCACCACCGGCTGAGCTACTACACCCAGCTGAACTGCTCCAGCTAGCTGAGCTACTAGAGTCTGAAATTAGAAAGCCATCTGCTCCGGAGTGCGGGTAGCGGGAGTCTGTGCTCCTCCCCCAGCCTGAGAGAGGGCTAGTGCTATAGGAAGTAAGCCTACCTGAGTGACAATCTCCATAAGGCCCACTAGACAGATCAGAGCATACTAGAGTACCGGTTAGCGATGATCCCATATGGGACCTGAGCTGGGCCCACCAGAACTATCTAGGCTTGAGCCTCATCATCAAACTCTACTTGAAGCTCTCCCGCTGGTGCTACTACTAAGGCAAAGCTCTACCCCTACCTCGGCCCCTAGCACAACCTCTACCTCGTCCTCTACCCCTCATATGAGCTGCTACTGGGGCTCAGACTGCTAGTCAACGGATAAAGAAGCACGTGTTCTCACAATCTGTGAAACAACAATGTAGAAGATCAATTACCATTAAGAAACCAAATCGCACGACAAAAAAGAATAAAAGTTCAAATTTTCCTAATATAGCTCTAGGATAAGAACATACATCTCTGTACCGATCCCTCACTCTACCAAGCTTGTCCACGAATTGTGAGACCTAAGAAACCTAGAGCTCTGATACCAACTTATCACGACATGGATTTTTCACCCTCGGGAGTCGTGATTGTGCCAACTAGTGAAAGCTAGGCAAGCCAACTATTTCGATTAATTAACTTTTTTCAATTTTAATCTCTTAACAATTGCAAATTAACATATTAAAAATAATAGAACTGATAATGCGAAAGAACGATATTTACAATTTAGCTAATACCAATACAAATCAATAAACATGAACCACCAAGAGCTGGTGTCACAATATCACGGACTATCTAAGAATACTACAAATAGGGTCTGAAAAAATAAGTACATATCTGTCTATAAAATAGAAAAGAACGGAATAAACAAAATAGGGAGGGGATGCCAAGGTCAGCGGATGACAGTAGAATACCTCGGGTCTCCGATAGACTAAAGGCATCAACTCTTAGCTAAGGTCAATATGCTCCAGTACCGGAATCTGCACATAAGAGTGCAAAGTGTAGTATCAGCACAATTGACCCCATGTGCTGGTAAGTGTCGTGCCTAACCTCAGCGAAGTAGTGACGAGGCTAGGACACAATAATTAACATAACTTGTAGTTAAATAGTATCTAGCAGAATAACAGTAATAGAAGAAATTTAGAAAGTAATGGGGAGGCGTAACATGATATTGAGGAATACCAGCATAAAGAATCATAGAAATAACAGAATGAAAAAATTAAGGAACTTGAACCGATAACAACAAGAAATCATGACAAACTGGCAATAAATGCATGATATCACCCTTCATACTTTTACTCTTACTCCTCACCAATGCAATCAAATAATAAAAATGTACACGGAATTACCCATCGTTCTTTATCTCTCTTCCACACTATAGAAATATTAAAAATGTGCACGACATCACCTTTCGTGGTACTCTTCCGCACCATATGCATCAATAGCAATGTAAATGTATACGACATCACCCGTCGTGCTTTATCTGTCTTTCCTCACCAAATGCATAAGTATGAATGTGCACGATATCACCCTTCGTTCTTTATCTCTCATTCCTCAACAAAAAGTAACATCCCGACAAGGGAATCAACAAAAAGAATAAATACATCCCGTTAAGGGTATCAACCATAATAATTAAATACATCCTGGGTAAGGGAATCAGCTATAACCAAACATATATAAACAATTAAATTCACAAATGGACCTCAAGTGGAGCCAAATAATAAACAAATACCAAGAAAATAATCATAATTCTTGATCAACATGGATAATCAACAATTTAGGCATTCATAAAACTTATTAAGAAACACAACGATCACGATTGAATACCCACGGGCATGCTTGACACTAATGTATAGATACTTGTCACCATACTTATACGTCGTACACTTCACTAGCACATAGAAAATAAGGTACAACACATATTCCCTCAAACAAAAGTTAGACCAGCCACATACCTCAAACTTTCACGGTCAACTCAAGCATCAACGACCGCTTTTCCTTTAGAATTCACCTCCCACTTACTTGTATCGAACCCAAATCAATTTAACAACATCAATAAATGCAAAATGATTCATACCCAATGCGTAATTATAGGTGTTCTATCATTTTCTTCTAAAAATTCAAAAAATAGTCCCTGGGCCCACTTGGTCAAAACTCGAGGTTCGGACCAACACCCGATCACCCATTCACCCACGAGCCTAAATATGTAATTAGTTTTGAAATCCAACCTAAAGAGGAGGTCTAAATTATAATTATTTAAAAAGTCTTAATTCTACCAAAAATCCCTAATTTTTATATGAAAAATTCTTGATTTTTGATTTAAAAGTGACAAAAAGCGTTGGGTAAGTGAAAGAGTAGAGTTTAGGTTTAATTACCAACACTTTGGGGATGAATTTGTGTAAATAAATCTCCTATAGGTCCTGGTAGTTGAAGGAAATAGATTCTGTCCATATTTAAATCTGTTTTAAAAAGACTGGGCACGCCATCTTCTCGTTCGCGATGGGTCAGGCCTAAGTGGCCTTCGCGTTCGTGATGGATGGTCCGCATTTGTGGAGCTTTAGCTCCTCAAGCCCTCGCGTTTCCAGTCAAACGGTCTCGTTCGCATAGAAAAACCAAGCTCCCCTCCCCCAGGCCCACTAACTCTATGCGTTCGCGTGGGCCAGAACGCGTTCACGAAGGGTAACCCACCAGAGCTTCATGTTCGTGTCTTGAGCTCCGCGTCCGCAAAGAATAAAATGAAAAGGAAATTTGATTTTCGCGTTCGTGAGTGAAGCCACACGAACATGGAGAACAATATCACTGTACACCTTCAACAATATGATAGCAGAAATTCGAAGTCCAAAACATACAGAACCCCATCTAAAACTCATCGGAGCCCTCGGGGGCTCCAAATCAAACATGCACTAACCAAAACATATCATAGGGACTTGCTCGTGTGATCAAATCGCCAAAATAAAACCTAGAACTTCAAGTTTAACATCAAAATCAAAGAAAAATCTAAAGAGCTCCTAAGTTTTAAATTTTACAACCGAGGGTCCGATTCACGTCATATGAATTCTGTTTTTAACCAAATTTTACAGGCATCGCTTAACACCATGACCTACAGCGAGCTTTGGAATAAGAATACGGGCCCGAAACCTTCTAATTCAAACACATTTAAATTTCCAAAAACTCTTATAATTTCAATTAAACAATTTTCTTTAAGAATATATTTCTCAGCCTTGGGACCCCGGAATTCAATTTTGGGCATACTCTCAAGTTTCATATTTTTCTATGGATCCTTCGGGACCATCAAGTCACCGATCTGGATCCGTTTAGTTAAAATATTGACGGAAGTCAACTTAAATTCAATTTTAAAAGCAAAATTAGCAATTTTAATCAAATTTTCACATAAAAGCATGCCGGATATACGCTCAAACCATGCACAAAAATCTAGGTGAGATAAAATGAGGTTATTAAGGCATCATAACATAGAATTTACTTGTAATTCAAGTGATGACCCTTTGGGTCATCACACTTAACTTCCACCCCTTCTTTCCCATTATATTTACAATAGTATTGGTTTTTAATAGATTGAATGAGGTCTTTGCTCCCTATGTCTCAAATTATCTATCGTAGTTTTTAAAATTAATTGTCTTAAATTATTTGCTTTTATTGAGGTTTAAAATAAAATATTTTTCTCATTTTATCCTTAGTAGTAATTATTCGTAAATGCGGAGATGACACATAAATAGAAAGGGCCTTTTCCTTTTTATTTGAATAATCATTCCAGTTTTTTCCTAATATTTTATGTCATTTTAAGGGGTGATAGCGAGATTGAACTTTAAGCCATACTTTGGTAGGGGATCTCATTAGTTAGACTTCACACACACTATATAAATAAATGATTAAAGCATGTGATAGAAAACAGAAAAACTTTAGAACTCGCCAATGCCCGTGAAAACTCGGGTCGGCCGGAAAACTATGGTTAGGATTTTCAGATTTAGAAGTGTTAATGCCGAGTGTCGTGCAACTATTTTGCAAAAATAAAAAAATTAGGTAAGTTCTTTCTAAGCTACCCCTTTAAAAACATATTACTTAACAAGGTTCTATATAGAAACATAAACTCCTATTTATTGAAGTAAGGCCAACTATAAACAAGCAAGGAAAATCAACTTTTCTTGGTATTGGTAACGATTAACATATCATTTTTTTAGAGGGAGATCATAGTGGTCGATAGTATTCCTGCCATACTATAATTCAAACTATTTAGAGCCTAAAAGCTTCGCCATATGCAAGCAAGATGAGGTCGATCCCTAGAAAGAGGAGCAACTAAGAAGAGATGGGTATAACATAATGAAAGGAATGTCTTCGATATGGATCTTGTTTCCTGTAGGTTTCTAGCTCAACGAAAATAAATTTTATCTTAAGACATAAATAAGAATAAATTAGTCAAAATCCCTTCTATTAATTTTATTTAACGACCGTGTAAAAGAGAAATATTACAGATAATTTGAAACACATGGAGTAATATATTAAATTTGCTCTTCATTGAGTTATTCAATACAAATAAATCTTCTTATTCTCGAGATTTGTTTATAGCAAGAGAGAGACTATTGATTAAATGTTGAGGGTAATATAGTCATTTAGTTTTTAAAGTGTATTTTTTTACAATAATTTTATGTAGCTTATTTAATTTTAGGATTACAAATTCTACATTTTAAGGAGATTCGGATGACCTGTTACTATACTCTTAATTAAATAAATGTCTCCGTCTATTCAAACCATATGACTTGGGACATCCAAAATGTTTAGTAAAAATTAAATGGGGCGTCCTATTTGGTCAACCCCATATAATCTTGTCACGACCCCAAATCCGGTCGTGATGGCGCCCAGCACATTGCTAAGCCAGCCTGACCAATCAATATCAACAACGGAGCTAGAAGCTCTCTTTAACCCATTTAAGCATTTCAAAATATGAAACAATAGTAATATTTATACCAACAGCGGGGAGACCAAGTCCCAAAATATACTAACTCCCATAGACCAAGGGTCAAGAGTCATGAGCCTCTAATGAACGTAAGTGTATAAAGGTTTACAAAAATACCAAGTGCGGAAAGAAATGTCAATACTAAGTCAAAAGACAGTAGGAAGGAATATCGGGTCCTGCGGACTCTGCAGCTATCTCGTATATCCCACAGATGTCGCCTCGCACAGCTACTGGATCACTGCTGCGAGGTACCTGGATCTGCACACAAGGTGCAGGGAGTAAAATGAGTACTGCCAGACTCAGTGGTAATAAACAAGGGTAAGACAGCGCAGATAAGAAATCCGCAATAAAGCACTATGTAAAACTATAATCGGCTACCCTGTCATAGAATCAATATTCACTGTACCTGTGCCAACAATTACCAATAAATAGCATAACAGCTAGCAGATGTAGCTAAATGCAATGCAATGCATGATATGACCGCTACGGCGCGTAGCCCGACTCCAATTTTTGGGTACCCGTGCTCACTGTGGGGGTTCAGACTCCGGAGGGGCTCTTACAGCCCAAGCACATCTCATAGAGATATTCCTGCGGCGTGCAGTCCGATCCAACATATATCTCGCTGCGGCACGCAGCCCGATCCACTACTAGTCGGCTAATATGCAGATACAGCCTCGCAGGCTCAAAAATAGTTTTTGAAAACTCTTTTATCATTTTTCAGTTGGAAAAACAGTAATATCAAGTTCCAGAGATTGGAATTAGCATAATAACAGAAATAGCTGCGGACTAGTAGTAAACTAGCATGTCTATATGATAAGACAATGATAACGATCCTCGCGGGATCCAATAACCGGCTCACAGCCCACAATATACTCAACCGTCCAAGAAGGAGGTTCAACGGCTCGAGAATAGCCAATAATACAGTATCAACAGGTCGGACTAATATATAGTCTCCAGTTCATGATCGACCCCGCACTCTCAAGAGTGTGCGTGTCTCGCCGCTATACAGCGTCACAAAGTGGTATACCGGGGTTTCGAACCCGCTGGTCATTACCCACATCTATTACTCACCTCAATACGGCGCGACGACTACTCCGCAATGCCCTTGCCACGAGAATCAAGCTCTGCACGCGTAGAATCTGATCAATTACAGTAGAAATACAACAAATTAGGCCAATGGGACGACACCCAATCAAAACAACTCAATTTACATCAAAATTCCCAAAGTTGTCTATACCTGACTTTCGGTACGCTTGTCGAAAAATTACAAAAGTTACATATTCGGAACCCTCATATCGATACGAGTCTAGGCATATAAAATTTACCAAAATCGGACTCCATTTGCCCACTCAAATCAGTGTTTTTCTTTAATTTAGGCCTAGGGCTCAAACCTACCTTCAATCTTCCATTTACAGAAATTTAACTCATGATTTCATGTTAAAATGATGTAATTAAGCCACAAAACTTACCTCCAACGAATCCCCGATGAATTACCAGCAATTCCCGTGAGTTTCTCTTTCTAGAACTCAAAAATGGCGTTTTGGGTTAATGAACCCGTAGCCCCTCTGTTCTGTGATTAAATTCTCTGCCGGACCCATTTGCTCTACGCGATCGCGACTCTACTCACGCGATCGCGATGTTCAAACATTTCGCCCTCACGCGATCGCGACTCTCTTCACGCGATCGCGATGTACAACCATCCGGCTTCACGCGATCGCGTCCCTCTTCCTGCGATCGCGTAGCACATTTTTCCCTGGACCCCATTCCTCTTCTACACGATCGCGTAGATGCTCATGCGATCGCGATGACCACCCGGTTAACTCTACGCGATCGCGTCCGAGCTCCTACGATCGCGTTTCTTCTGCTCTTGACCTTACGCGATCGCGTCCCTATCTCTGCGATCGCGAAGGGTAAAATTCTACTGCACTAATTGCAGCAGAAACAGCAGTGCATTTGGCACAAAATGGTCCGTTTGGACCCCCGAATTCATCCCGAGGCCCCCGGGACCCCAACGCAAACCACCAACATACCCCAAAACACGATACGAACTTGTTCCAATCATAAAAACACCATCCTAAACATCAAAATCACCAATTACACACGGATTCAAGCCTAAATTTCTTAAAACTTTCCGAATTACACATTCGATCAAAAACCCGACCAAACGACGTCCGAATTACCTGAAATTTTGCAGGCACATCCAAAATCACCTAACAAAGCTACTGCAACTGTCGGAATTCCATTTCGACTCCCGGATCAAAATCTCATCTACCGTTCGGATTTCGCCAAAATTCAACCTTAGCCAATTCAAGCCTATTTCTACACCGGGCCTCCAAATTCAATTCCGATCACTCCCCTAAATCACAAATCACCTTCCGGAACTAACCGAATCATCAGAATCCGATTCCGAGCCCTCTAACTAAATAGTCAACTCCGGGTTGACTTACCTTATTCAAGTTTCCTTCACAAAGGCTATATGCCTCATTTTCAATCCAATTCACTCCTAACTCACCCGATAGACTTTAACACTGATATAAAAGCATAAAACATACAAATTGTAACATAACGGGGTGGTAATTCCCGTGATGACGGGCCGGGTCGTCACATTCTCCCTCTCTTAAGCAAACGCTCGTCCTCGAGCGGGTCAAGAAACATACCTGAAGTCTCAAACAAGTGAGGATATCTACTCCGCATCTCCCGCTCGGTCTCCCAAGTGGCCTCCTCCACGGGTCGACCTCTCCACTGAACCTTAACCGATGCAATCTCCTTGGACCTCAATTTTCTCACCTGACGACCCAAAATGGCAATAGGCTCCACATCATAGGATAGATCACCATCAAGCTGAATGGTGCTGAAGTCTAATACATGAGACGGATCTCCAATGTACTTCCGGAGCATAGACACATGGAATACCGGATGAACGCTGGATAAGCCGGGCGGCAAGGCCAACTCATATGCCACCTCTCCAACTCTCCTAAGTATCTCAAAAGGACCAATGAACCTGGGACTCAATTTTCCTTTCTTCCCAAACCTCATGACACCCTTCATAGGTGAAACCTTCAACAATACTCTGTCACCAACCATGAAAGACAACTCTCGAACTCTACGGTCCGCATAACTCTTCCGACGAGACTGTGCTGTACGAAGCCTCTCCTGGATCAACTTTGCTCTATCCAGAGCATCCTGGACTAACTCAGTCCCTATCAATCTAACCTCACCAGGCTCAAACCATCCCACGGGGGATCTACACCGTCCCTGCCATACAATGCCTCATACGGGGCCATCTGAATACTCGACTGATAACTGTTGTTGTAGGCAAACTCGGCAAGTGGTAGGAACTCATCCCACGAACCACCAAAATCAATCACACAAGCTCGCAACATATCCTCCAAGATCTGAATAGTGCGCTCAGACTGCCCATCTGTCTGGGGGTGAAATGCTCAGTACTCAACTCAACCCGCGTACCCATCTCTCGCTGAAATGCTCTCCAAAACTGAGAAGTGAACTGAGTACCCCTGTCGGATATGATAGACACCGGAACTCCATGCAACCGAACAATCTCTCGAATAAAGATCGCTGCCAACCGCTCCGATGAGTAGGTAGTACTAACTGGAATGAAGTGAGCTGACTTGGTCGGTCTATCCACAATCACCCATACAGAATCAAACTTCCTCGCCGTCCGAGGGAGTCCAGTAACAAAATCCATAGTGACTCTCTCCCATTTCCACTCGGGAATAACAATGCGCTGAAATACACCACCGGGCCTCTGATGCTCGTACTTAACCTGCTGACAGTTGAGGCACCGTGCTACATGTCTGACAATGTCCATTTTCATCTTTCTCCACCAATAGTGTTGTTTCAAATCTTGATACATCTTCGCGGCTCCTGGATGGATAGAATATCGCGAGCTATGGGCCTCCTCCAGAATCAACTCACGAAGGCCATCAATATTGGGCACGCATATCCGGCCCTGCATCCTCAATACGTCGTCACTATCAATGGTGACATCTCTAGCATTATCATGCTGAACTCTGTCCCTCAGGACAGCTAAATGTGGATCATCATACTGGCGCTCACGAATACGATCATATAGAGATGACCGAGATACAACACAAGCCAATACCCGGCTGGGCTCCGAAATATCTAACCGCACTAGCCGATTGGCTAGCACCTGAACATCATAAGCAAATGGCCTCTCCTCAGCTGGAATATATGCCAAGCTCCCCATACCTGACCGCCTTCCGGCTCAAAGCATCGGCCACCACATTGGCCTTCCCCGGATGATATAATATAGTAATGTCATAATCCTTCAGCAACTCAAGCCATCTCCGCTGTCTCAAATTAAGGTCTTTCTGTTTGAACAAGTGCCGGAGACTACGATGGTCGGTATACACCTCACAAGACACACCGTACAAATAGTGCCTCCAAATCTTCAATGCATGAACAATGGCGGCTAGCTCCAAATCATGAACAGGATAGTTCTTCTCATGTGGCTTTAACTGCCGAGAAGCATAAGCAATCACCTTACCTTCCTGCATCAACACACAACCTATCCCCACTCTCGAGGCATCATAATAAACGGTATATGAACCCGAAGCTGATGGCAATACTAACACTGGAGCTGTGGTCAAAGCTGTCTTGAGCTTCTGAAAGCTCTCCTCACACTCATCCGACCACACGAATGGTGCACCCTCCTGGGTCAATTTAGTCAATGAAGAAGCAATGGATGAAAATCCCTGATCAAACCGCGATAATATCCCGCCAAGCAAAGAAAACTCCAGATCTCTGTAGCTAAGGACGGTCTAGGCCAACTCGCACCGCCTCTATCTTCCTCGGATCAACCTGACTACCCTCACGACACACCACATGACCCAGAAATGCTACTGAATCGAGCCAAAACTCGCACTTGGAGAATTTAGCATATAGCTTCTCCTCCCTCAATCTCTGCAACACAATACTCAAATGCTGAGCATGCTCCTCCTGACTACGGGAGTAGACTAGAATGTCATCAATGAACACAATCACAAATGAATCCAAATAAGGCTTGAACACACTGTTCATCAGATGCATAAATGCTGCTGGGGCGTTGGTCAGCCCAAAAGACATCACAAGAAACTCATAATGACCATATCGGGTCCTGAATGCAGTCTTCATAATATCCGAGTCCCTGATCTTCAGCTGATGATAGCCTGAACGAAGATCGATCTTAGAAAACACCCTCGCACCCTGTAACTGATCAAACAAGTCATCTATGCGCGGTAGAGGGTACTTGTTCTTCACTGTCGCTTTGTTCAATTGCCTATAATCAATACACATTCGCATGGAACCATCTTTCTTTTTAACAAATAATACCGGCGCACCCCACGGGGACACACTAGGACGGATGAAACCCTTATCCAGAAGTTCTTGAAGCTGCTCTTTTAGTTCTTTCAACTCGGCTGGTGCCATTCGATAAGGAGGAATGGATATGGGCTGAGTGCCCGGCACTAAGTCAATGCCAAAATCAATATCCCTGTCCGGCGGCATGCCCGACAGGTCCGAGGGAATTACATCAGGAAAGTCCCGCATAATGAGAACAAAATCTATGCTAGGAGACTCAGCTCCCACATCTCTCACAAAATCTAAGTACGATAAACACCCTTTTTCAACCATCTTCCTGAGCTTTCAAGAACGAAATAACACGGCTAGGGACGAAATCGGTCGAACCCCGCCACTCAATCCGAGAAATACCGGGAATGGCCAACGTAATCGTCTTAGCATGACAGTCCAATATAGCATGGTACGGAGACAACGAGTCCATACCCAATATAACATCAAAGTCCACCATACACAACAATAACAAATCTGCCTGGGTCTCCAGACCCCCAATAGATATAACACGGGATCTATAGACATGATCCACAACAATCGTATCACCCACGGGGGTGGATACATGAACAGAGGCAAATCAAGACTACCACGAGTCGCACCCAAATAATGTGCAAAATAAGAGGACACATAAGAATATGTGGACTCTGGATCAAATAGAATAGAGGCATCTCTCGTGACGGACAGAAATGATACCCGTAATCACCGCATCGGAGGCAACGGCATCACGCCTGTCGGGAAGTGCATAAAACCGTGCCCGGCCTCCACCGGATCTCTCCTCGCCCACGGGCGACCACGAGAAGACCGACCTCCGCCTCTACTAGACCGAGATGGTCGCTGAAGAGGAGGGCTGATCCCTCTCCCGAGTCCTGCCCTACGTAGTCGAGGGCACTCGTCTCCTCATGTGGCCAAACTCACCACACTCGTAACATGCACACTGGTGCTGGAGAAGTAGGTGTTGCACTGCGGGCTGGGAGGGCACTAAGTGATGACTGACCCTGCCGAAACCCCTGTCGACCACGACCATAAGAACCTCCGCTCTGCTCTGGGCGGCCCGAATGAGAAGGTCTAGATGAGCGACCTCTGCTCTGCTGGGAATGCCCTCTAGATGGAGCACCACTGAAACTGCCAGAACCACGAGGCCTCTTGGCCTCCCGCTCCTCTCTCTCTCGGCGACGATCCGCCTCAATGGAGCGTGCCATATCGGCTACCTGCTCAAACGATGATGACAGAACTCGCTCGCTGGTCATAAGAATACGGATAGAGTAGTTGAGGCCATCAATGAACCTCCTGATCCTCTCCCTCTCAGTGGGGATCATCCATGTGGCATGCCTAGCCAACTGAGTGAATCTAAGCTCATACTGAGTCACAGACATGTCGCCCTGAATCAACCACTCGAACCGGCGACGTAGCTCCTCGCGACGAGACCGAGGTACATATTTCTCTAGAAAGAGAGTAGAGAACTGCTGCCATGTGAGAGGTGCTGCTCTTGCAGGCCTACGCCTCTCAAACTCCTCCCACCAATCAAATGCGGGACCAGTGAACTGAAATGTAGTAAATGAAACTCCGCCGGACTCAAGAATACCAGCCGTACGCAACATCTTCTGACACCTTATCCAAGAAACCCTGGGCATCCTCGCCCTCAACGCCACCGAAATGGGGTGGCTGAAGTCTACCAAATCTCTCAAGACGACGCTCTGCTCGTCATCGGGCATAACCTCAACCATATGCTCTGGAGCTGGAGCTGGTGCAGTCGGAGGAATAACCGGTGCAACCACCGAGCGGGGACCGCCTCGGCGTCTGATGTCCCAACCACCTGCTTCGGTGTACGAGCTGCAGGGGTCCGCCGACCACCCCCTGACCTGAGATGTCGCTACGGTAGCGGTAGGCGAAACTACCGAGCCAAACCGGAACACACCGATAATATCCGAGCAAGAGTCTCCCGAAGACCGGGAATAGCAATGGATATAGTTTGGCCCTGAACGGGGCTGCCGGAGCATCAACCACCGGGGCTGCTCCTCTGAACCGGTACAACGGGCGGGTCAGCTGGCACTCGCCTCGGCCGCCCTACCTCTAACTCTAGCACGACCGCACCCACGGCCTCTAATAGGTGGCAATGGAGGTCGTCCACCTCGTCCTGATGCTCGCGTTCTCGCCATCTGCGAGAGAATAGAATATAGAAGTTCAGCTCTCAGGACAACAAGATCGCATGACGGAGTTCAAGAAAAGTGAAGTTTTCCTAAAGGTTCGCAGCCTCCCGAGGATAAGTACAGGCGTCCCCGTACCGATCCACAAGACTCTACCAACCGGCTCAAGACTCATAAGGCCTAGTAAACCTAGGATCTAATACCAATTTGTCACGACCCCAAATCCGGTCGTGATGGCGCCCAACACATTGCTAAGCCAGCCCGACCAATCAATATCAACAACGGAGCTAGAAGCTCTCTTTAACCCATTTAAGCATTTCAAAATATGAAACAATAGTAATATTTATACCAACAGCGGGGAGACCAAGTCCCAAAATATACTAACTCCCATAGACCAAGGGTCAAGAGTCATGAGCCTCTAATGAACGTAAGTGTATAAAGGTTTACAAAAATACCAAGTGCGGAAAGAAATGTCAATACTAAGTCATAAGACAGTAGGAAGGAATATCGGGTCCTGCTGACTCTGCAGCTACCTCGTATATCCCACAGATGTCGCCTCGCACGGCTACTGGATCACTGCTGAGAGGTACCTGGATCTGCACACAAGGTGCAGGGAGTAAAATGAGTACTGCCAGACTCAGTGGTAATAAACAAGGGTAAGACAGCGCAGATAGGAAATCCGCAATAAAGCACTATGTAAAACTATAATCAGCTACCCTGTCATAGAATCAATATTCACTGTACCTGTACCAACAAATACCAATAAATAGCATAACAACTAGCAGATGTAGCTAAATGCAATGCAATGCATGATATGACCGCTACGGCGCGTAGCCCGACTCCAATTTTTGGGTACCCGTGCTCACTGTGGGGGTTCAGACTCCGGAGGGGCTCCTACAGCCCAAGCACATATCATAGAGATATTCCTGCGGCGTGCAGTCCGATCCAACATATATCTCGTTGCGGCGTGCAGCCCGATCCACTACTAGTCAGCTAATATGCAGATATAGCCTCGCATGCTCAAAAGTAGTTTTTGAAAACTCTTTTTATCATTCTTCAGTTGGAAAAACAGTAATATCAAGTTCCAGAGATTGGAATTAGCATAATAACAGAAATAGTTGCGGACTAGTAGCAAACTAGCATGTCTATATGATAAGACAATGATAACGATCCTCGCGGGATCCAATAACTGGCTCATGACCCACAAGTATACTCAACCGCCCAAGAAGGGGGTTCAACGGCTCGAGAATAGCCAATAATACAGTATCAACAGGTCGGACTAATATATAGTCTCAAGTTCATGATCGACCCCGCACTCTCAAGAGTGTGCGTGTCTCGCCGCTATACAGCGTCACAAAGTGGTATACCGGGGTTTCGAACCCGCTGGTCATCACCCACATCTATTACTCACCTCAATACAGCGCGACGACTATTCCGCAATGCCCTTGCCACGAGAATCAAGCTCCGCACGCGTAGAATCTGATCAAATACGGTAGAAATACAACAAATTAGGCCAATGGGACGACACCCAATCAAAACAACTCAATTTACATCAAAATTCCCAAAGTTGTCAAAACCCGACTTTCGGTACGCTTGTCTAAAAATTACAAAAGTCACAGATTCGGAACCCTCATCTCAATACGAGTCTAGGCATATAAAATTTACCAAAATCGGACTCCATTTGCCCACTCAAATCAGTGTTTTTCTTTAATTTAGGCCTAGGGCTCAAACCCACCTTTAATCTTCCATTTACAGAAATTTAACTCATGATTTCATGTTAAAATGATGTAATTAAGCCACAAAACTTACCTCCAATGAATCCCCGATGAATTACCAACAATTCCCGTGAGTTTCTCTCTCTAGAACTCAAAAATGGCGTCTTGGGTATAATGAACCCGTAGCCCCTCTGTTCTGTGATTAAATTCTCTGCCGGACCCATTTGCTCTACGCGATCGCGACTCTACTCACGCGATCGCGATGTTCAAACATTTCGCCCTCACGCGATCGCGACTCTCCTCACGCGATCGCGATGTACAACCATCCGGCTTCACGCGATCGCGTCCCTCTTCCTGCGATCGCGTAGCACATTTTTCCCTGGACCCCATTCCTCTTCTACGCGATCGCGTAGATGCTTATGCGATCGCGATGACCACCCGGTTAACTCTACGCGATCGCGTCCGAGCTCCTGCGATCGCGTTTCTTCTGCTCTTGACCTTACGCGATCGCATCCCTATCTCTGCGATCGCGAAGGGTAAAATTCTACTGCACTAATTGCAGCCGAAACAGCAGTGCATTTGGCATAAAATGGTCCGTTTGGACCCCCGAATTCATCCCGAGGCGCCCGGGACCCCAACGAAAACCACCAACATACCCCAAAACATGATACGAACTTGTTCCAATCATAAAAACACCATCCTAAACATCAAAATCACCAATTACACACGGATTCAAGCCTAAATTTCTTAAAACTTTCCGAATTACACATTCGATCAAAAACCCGACCAAACGACGTCCGAATGACCTGGAATTTTGCAGGCACATCCAAAATCACCTAACGAAGCTACTGCAACTGTCGGAATTCCATTCCGACCTCCCGGATCAAAATCTCACCTACCGTTCGGATTTCGCCAAAAATCAACCTTAGCCAATTCAAGCCTATTTCTACACCGGGCCTCCCAATTCAATTCCGATCGCTCCCCTAAGTCACAAATCACCTTCCAGAACTAACCGAATCATCAGAATCCGATTCCGAGCCCTCTAACTAAATAGTCAACTTCGGGTTGACTTTCCTTATTCAAGTTTCCTTCACAAAGGCTATATGCCTCATTTTCAATCCAATTCACTCCTAACTCACCCGATAGACTTTAACACTGATATAAAAGCATAAAACATACAAATTTCAACATAACGGGGTGGTAATTCCCGTGACGACGGGCCGGGTCGTCACAAATCTATACCCATTTTTTTAAAAGTTTTAACTTATACTCACTTTTTAAACAACTTAAACCTCTTTTCTCCTCCCCCTTCTCCTCCTTCGTTTTTTCTTCTTCTTCTTCCTCAAATTGAGCGACCAACTTCTTCTCAAGTACCTAAACATTCGCAGAGTCAAAATGACATTAAAATGGGGAGAATAGTTAGGTATTCTAGGTAGTTCATAATTTCATAATTCAACTTGCATTGCCACAAAATTAAACAGAAAGAACATAACAAAACATTTAACAAAGAGAAGATAAAAAGCCATTTGTATAACTTCATGTTCCAAAAGAAAAAAATATTTTCTGATTGTTTGGACCACGGCAAAAACATATTCTAGAAGGAAGAACTAAAAAGAATGTTTAGAACGTCAAGTGATAGAAAGATGCAAGTTCCTTTCTCAATCGCAAAGTACACAATTGAAGTGTACTGTGACTTGGTAAAATATGAAATGTAACTTCAGCTACTAGAATGCTCAAGTTAAGAAATTACAAACAAAAACTTCAGCCAATACTAAGTTTACCTGAAAAACTTAAGCTAAAAACTCCTAAAGTTCAACAATTACAAATAAAAATTTCAGCAAATAGAAAACAAAATTTAACCTACTTGAATGCTTAAGTTCGGCAATTACAAATAAAAACTTCAGTCAACACTAAGTTTAAGTGAAAAACTTCAACCAAACACATGCTGAAGTATAGTAATTACAAACAAAAGCTTCAGCAAATAGAGAACAAAACTTCAGCTACTAGAATGCTTAAGTCCAGCAATTATAAACAAATACTTCAGCACACCTGGTTTAGTTATTTTTGCTACTTCAGGCCAATCTACTAGAATACTAAAGTTCTGTGTGATTGCCTTTACTACTCCATGCTTGTATGCTGAACTTATGTGAAAAAGTGGGTATGCTTGTAATTTTTTTTGTAAAACATGTACAAGTTAAAACGTGACCCGAAAAATGAGTATGGATACAAATGCCCCAAATATTTAAAAGTGTGTTATTTTTACATATTCCTCAAGAATCTGAATTTACTAATTAATTCATAATCAAATTATGATGTGATAATTATCTCTATCTTTTCTATTCTCAGAGAGGTCAGGCATCCCCTTCCCCCTTCCCTTTCCCCTGCCCCATCCAAAGTTATTACAAAAATTAATTCACTAATTTATTTATATGTCATTATAAAAATAAAAGAATTTTTTTCATGTTTTTTATTTCTAATGTAATATCTTTTTTCTATCATCAGTAAGTATATATTTAATCCATTAAAAAAGAATGATAGTACCATCTATTGATAGTCCCGTTTTAAAAAAAAACACTTTTTAAAATTTGAAAAGACTTTATATGAACTATGCATATTACTTTTATGATAAATTTTAATGCAGTATAAATTGTAATGATCCGGCCGGTCGTTTTGAGATCTAGTGCATCGTTTCGCGGTTTGAGTCATGAGCAGCTTCACGTCAGGTAATGACTTGCACGTATGGCCAGAATTGAATTTCGAGAAGATTAAAGTTGATTTGTAAAGAATACAAGATTAAACATGGAATAAAATGACTAGGGTTTGACTTTTGAGTAAACAATCTTGAAATCGAGATTTGAACGTTCCAATAGGTTTGTGTGATGATTTTGAACTTGGACGTATGTCTGGATCAGATTTTGAATGACCCGGGAGCGTTACAACGCTGATTGTGGAAAATAGGCATTTTTAAAGAATTTTATAAATTTTGGGTTTGTGTATTTTAATATTATCAATGTCCATTTGGAATTTCGAGCCCATAAATAGCTCTGGTGATACTGGTCTGAGGAGAGCGCTCGGACGTAGATTTGGAGGTTCGTAGGTCATTTTGGGGTCACTTTGCGAAAGTTGGAAGTTTGACAAGGAGTTAACTTTTAGATAACAGGGTCGGATTTTGATTCTGAAAGTTGGTGTACGTCCATAATGTCAAATGTGAATTCTGTACAAAATTTGAGGTTAATCGGATGTGATTTGATACATTTTAGCATCAAATTTGAAAGTTAGGAGTTCAATGGTTCATTAAGCTTGAACCGATGCGCAACTTATAGATTTGATGTATTTTGATGTGATTTAAGGCATCGAGAAAGTTTATGTTATCTTATGGGATTGGTTGGTATGATTGGACGGGGTCCAAGGGGTCTCGTGTCATGCCCCGAACATGGGCCTAGACATAACACGACACACAGAGCCTGACTACATATGACCAAGTAAACTAACTGGCTGACTGAATCAACATGTGGTATCATAACATACTAAATGCGGAAGATAAACTAACACATGTTGATATACCAAAAATGTTGGATGATATAAATCAAAGTGCGGAAATACTAAATGAGTCTGAAACATATATATAGCTAGCATTTCTTAACTATTACTCTAGTCTATGAAGCCTCTATTAAAGTACTGAAAACACTAACTGTCTGTAAATATTGAAAGGTTGTAAAGTAATGATAATGCCTCGAAAGAACTAGGGATCATCAAAGAGCTGGTACAAGAATCCTAGCACTCTACAGCGTTAACCTGTAAATCATTGCATATATTGTGAGATGCAGGCCCCCGGCAAAATGGACGTCAGTACATTTAAATTGTACTGGTATGTAAAGCAACTGAAAGGAAGAATTATAAATGCTGAAACTGAAACTAAGCTGATAACTGAAATGATAAGTATTGAAACGGAAACTGAAGTGCGAGCTGGTAACTGAACGGATAACGGATGACTGATAACTGAAATGAATAAAGGAAGTAAGGTTATGAATACTCCCTCTTCCAAATGACGAACAACCTGCTTATCTGAATAAGTTACGGCCTCAGGCCCAATATATATGTGCACATGCTACGGTCTCAGGCCCAAGTATACGTATACATAAATACGGTCTCAGACTCAAAAATGCATAAAGCATAAGCTACGGCCTAAGGCCCAAACATGCATAAAACATAAACTTTGACCTTAGGCCCAAGTATGCATAAAGCATATACACTACGGCCTCAGGCCCAAATACAGGTGTTCAATATTCTGGAATTTAAAATTAGGAACTGAGAATCATATTCGAATACATGCATAAAACATAAACTTTGACCTTAGGCCCAAGTATGCATAAAGCATATACACTACGGCCTCAGGCCCAAATACAGGTGTTCAATATTCAGGAATTTAAAATCAGGAACTGAGAATCATATTCGAATACATGATAATGAAATACTAAATATGACTAGACTAAGACATGTATACTTGCACTGATTATGAGCACTGAAACTTCAAATGTTTATGACATGGTGAGTAAGCTATACTGAGACTCAGGGAAATCATATCCAAGTCTATATTGAATACGAACTGAGCTCACAACGTTCGAAATGAAAGTCATGAACAAGTTCTGAAGCTAGAGAATAAAAGTTCTACAACTATTCAAGGAACTAGGCTTAACTATATTTCTGATGCAATTGATTACTTGGTAAAAGAAACGTAATGTAGGGAGCATCGTTAATATTCCCAAACATAGAGAGTTAGACTTACATACCTTAACTTCCTGCTCTTGAGCATAATACAACATTCGCCAACCCTTTCAACTTCAGCCTATATCAATACAAGTCAAAGAGATTCCATATTAGCAATAATACTCATGTTGTTGTCACTTAGGCATTTTCTAAAATACTTGGTGGTATAAAGCTTCATAATCGTTATTAATGGTGTCTCTACACCTAATAACGCATTTTCTTGCTCCTATATAAATTCTAAAGTCTCAAATGGTTATAATCAGTATTATTCCTTATCACCCATAAGTTAATCAACACCCATAAGCAACAATAACCATTCAACAACCCAAACCTATCACCGTTCATGCTTTTCTATCAAACCCATCAACTCATATCTCATGAAGTATAGTCTATAATCATTAATTTAATGATAGAATCAATTAGAGGGTGATATTACCTTTTTGACGTTCGATCTCCTTGAATTTGAGTTCTAGGGTTTCTCCTCTTAACAATGATGTCCAGATGTGGAGGGTTTACCCATGTTAATAAGATGTTGGAAAATTGAAATTAACTTAGAATCTCCATTAGAACTTATCTTGGGTGGTGGAAGGACCCTTAAGGAGCTAGGTTTTTGAGAGTTCTCATTTCTAGAGCTAGTTTTCATGTTTTGGGGGTGTGGGGGAAGAAGAAGAGCCTTAAAATAACCCCCCACTTGAACACCCAAGCACCTGGAGGCCCAACCCATGCTACTGGCCACGCTAAATGGCTAGAACAAAACCCGATTAGCGCGGACGCTCTAGTCTCGCGCTAGTGGGCATGCATATAGCATAGTGTTCTATAAATTGCACATAACAT
Source organism: Nicotiana noctiflora (assembly GCA_032618575.1). Classification (NCBI taxonomy): domain Eukaryota; kingdom Viridiplantae; phylum Streptophyta; class Magnoliopsida; order Solanales; family Solanaceae; genus Nicotiana; species Nicotiana noctiflora. The sequence goes on from JASVEL010007764.1 coordinate 84,683, forward strand.
TCGCGCATATACCTGTTTGGGCTCCATAATATAGTTTTAGAAAGATATTCCAAAGACCTACAACGTTTATGATTTGAATTTCCCGAATTCCTTAAAAATTCTTACTGAACCTTGCTGGAAGATGGACCTTCTGCAAACTTAGTCGATTTTATCAAATCTTATGCACCTCACTTTCCATCTTGATTTTGGAGCAACTAGTTTCACCCATAATCATCCCGATATAACTTCGTATGTCAAAATATAACCTTACTACTCCTTTAACTCATTAATACATAAGCCGAATTTACGGGGTGTTATAACTGTTTGGGATCATTTGTCCTCGAATGATTGTCCTGCCTGTAACTTCTGCTAACTCCATGCCTTAAATGGGTCTGGTAGAAACATAAACATTCATTAACATTTGTATACTGAAATGAATGAATACATGATTACTGAACTGTTGCGATACTAAACTGAATGACTGCTGCATTGAATGAATATTGGTCTGCCATGGATACGTGAATACTGAACTAATATCGATATATGAATATTGAACTGGCATGAAATTTTGAGTAGTCTGAGTACTAAACTGGCATGAATGTCTACTTATTGGGCTAGCATGAGTAGCTGAGTATTGAGCAGGCATGAGTGCTTGAGTAGTGAACTAGCTTGAGTATCTGAGTATTGAACTGATACGAGTATCTGAGTACTAAACTAGCATGAGTATTTGAGTGCTGGAAACATGAATGTTATAATATGACACGTGAACTACTGGATGTACCAACACTAATTCTGGTGGCAACTCCAACTCATAAGCTAATTGACCGTTCCTTTGCAGATTCTATATGGCTGTCACACCTCATTTTTTACCACGTCATATATGCTTTCGCACAATTCCCTGTTTTGGTTTCACTACACCCCGAGAAAGGGATATAATAACCAAAAGGGAAGGAGTTTTTCCACTTAAAGGACAGTCGGAATGGGATTTATTTATTAAATTTTAGAGTCACCACTTGGGAAAATAATGGTGTCCCAAGTTAGCGGTTTAATCTCGAACCGAGGAAATTATGAATCTGTTATAGTATGCAAATCAGAAATCCGGAAAAGGAATTCTGTTAACCCGAGAGAAGGTGTTAGGCACTCCCGGATTCCGTAGTTCTAGCATAGTCGCTCAATTGTCGTCTTTGTTTGTTATGACCCGGCCTGTCATCATGTGAGTTATCACCATGTTTTCCCCGTTATATGCTTTTTAATGTTTTAATATGTATGTTTGGTAAGTTTGAGTCAATTCGGATTGAGTTTGGTTGGAAACGAGACAAATAGTCTTTTAGAAGAAGGAATAGTTGGGAAAAGTCAATTGGATGTTGACATGTGAGTAAGAGAGCTCGGAATTGAATTCTGATGATTTGGTCAGCTTCGGGAGGTCATTTGGGTCTTAGGAGAGCAATCGGAATAGAATTTGGAGGTCCGGTGTAGTTTTAGGCTTGAATTGGCAAAGGTAGAATTTTGGCGAAAACCGAACGGTAGGTGAGATTTTGATCCGGGAGTCGGAATAAAATTCTGACAGTTGCAGTAGCCCCTTAGGTGATTTTGGATATGCCTACAAATTTTCAGGTCATTCAAACATCGTTTGGTCGGGTTTTTGACCGAATGTTGTTTTCGGAAGTTTAGATGAAACTTATGCTTGAATTCACTTGGATTCGATGATTTCCATGTTTAAGGGTGTGTTTTTAGGATTGGAACAAGTTTGTATCATATTTTGGAGTAGGTTTGTGGTTTTCGTTAGGGTCCCGGGGGCCTCGGGATGAATTCGGGGTCCAAACGGACCATTTTGTGCCAAAAAGCATAGCTAATCTGCTACTCTGAATTGCAGGAAAAATTTACATATCGCGATCGCGTACCTGGCCATGCGATCGTGTAGTGTATCGGAGAGCTGAGGGATTTTTTGTTCTTCGCAATTGCGATATGAGGGATGCGATCGCGTAAGGTCAAGGCTTTGTTCATCGCGATCGCGAGGCCCTTCATCCGATATCGTAAGGTAAGATTCGAAAGCAGTGCGATCGCATAGAATGGTTAGGCTGATCATTGCAATCGCGGCTGAGTCCACACGATTGCTTAGAAGGAAATCAGGCCTGCCAAAAATCTGTACATCACGATCGCGTGCCAAAGGCTGCGATCACGTAGAGTAACAAGGCCTGGCAGAAATGTTAAGTTCAGAACATTTCATCCGCGACCCATTTACACAAAACCTCCATTTTTTAGTCCTTAGAGAGCAAGGTGATGAGAATTGAAGGGGATTTCACCGGGTAAACATTGGAGGTAAGTTTTATGGTCTAAATACGTGATTTTATCCTAGAATCTTCTATTATTTCACTGTAAATGGGAGGATTAATGGGGGATTTTTGCCCTAAGCCTGGGTTATGGTAAAACGTTGATTTGAATGGGCAAACAAAGTCTGATTTTCATAAACTTTATATGTATGGACTCGTGTTGAGATAAGGATTCCAAAAATGTAACTTTTGTAGTTTTTCAAGAAGTGTACCAAAAGTCAAACTTTGAAAACTTCGTGGGTTTTGGTGTGAATCGACATATTTCGATTGGGTTATGTCTAAATAGCCTATATTGATGTATTCTCATTGATTTTGAGCAGATTTGGCATCCGAGGAGATTGATTTGCGAGGAAAGCACCAAGAGAGCTAGGAATTCTACCGGTTCGAGGTGAGTGGTGGTAGTAAATGATGTACTGAGGGTTTGAAACCCTGTACTTGCACTATACAATGCTATGTTGAGATGAAACACGTGTCAAGTGACGAGTGTGGTGGCATTGTGACTGAAGATTTGGACTTGGTCCTTCCTGATTGATAGTCTTGCTGTGTATTATGACTGAGAGTGAGCTTATTGTCACACTTCTTTTTTTCACACATGTATATGCGCCACTGTTTAATACTACACCCCTAGAATGGATATAATAATAATCAGGGAAGGAGTTTTCCACTTAAAGGACAGTCAGAACGAGATCAATTTATTTAAATTTTCAGAGTCGCCACTTGGAAAAAGAATGGTGACCCAAGTCACCGGTTTAATCCTGAACTGAGGAAATTTATGACTCTGTATTACAGTCCGCGAAACTAGAAACCTGGATAAGGAATTCCGTTAACCCAGGAGAAGGTGTTAGGCACTCCCGGATTCCGTGGTTTTAGCACGGTCGCTCAACTTGCAATTTTTGTTTTTATATGATTTCTTTATATATGTCAATTATGTGCTTTTATGTTCCGCTTTTCAATTTTAAAAGAATTGCGACGTCACAAAAACACATTTCGAGTCACACCGCAACCAGTACGCCTGTGACTTTAATGCATTTTAGTTTTGCCGAGAGTAAAATTTGGGTCACATAAATGCGCACCCGTATTTAGGATAGTGATTTTATTAAAGTCGTGCCTAAATATTCTACGTCTTTGTTAATTTCGGGAAAGATCGTAAAATTTACTAAACGGTCCTTCTGGGTCTAAATTTTCATAACAATTTATTTGAGGGCCCCGCAATTGTGTATTTAGTGTGGCGAGGCTCATCTCACATTTATTAAAGGTCAATCCTAACATAACTATGATTTTTTATTATGACGACCCGGCCCGTCGTCACGAGAACTACCACCCCGTTATGTTGTAAATGCATGTTTTATGATTTTATATCGGTGTTAGAGTCTATCGGGTGAGTTAGGAGTGAATTGGATTGAAACATGAGGCATATAGCCTTTGTGAAGGAAACTTGAATAAGGAAAGTCAACCCGAAGTTGACTATTTGGTTAGAGGGCTCGGAATTGGATTTCGATGATTCGGTTAGTTCCGGAAGGTGATTTGTGACTTAGGGGAGCGATCGGAATTGAATTTGGATGCCCGGTGTAGAAATAGGCTTGAATTGGCTAAGGTTGAATTTTGGCGAAATCCGAACGGTAGGCGAGATTTTGATCCGGGGTCGGAATGGAATTCTGACAGTTGTAGTAGCTTCGTTAGGTGATTTTGGATGTGTCTGCAAAATTTCAGGTCATTCGGACGTTGTTTGGTCGGGTTTTTGATTGAATGTGTAATTCGGAATGTTTTAAGGAATTTAGGCTTGAATTTGATGTGAATTATGGGTTTTGGTGTTATTAGACGTGTTTTGAGGATTGGAGCAAGTTCGAATAAGGTGTTAAGATGTGTTGGTGTGTTTGGATGAGGTCCCGGGGGCCTCGGGGTGTTTTCGGATGGTTAAACGGAAGAAAATCATGGAAATTTCAGATTGAAGAGTTCTGGTTCTGTCATTTTCGCCCCTGCGGAAAGCTGGGCGCGGAGGCGAGTCCGCAGGAGCGGACTGAGGAGCGCAGGAGCGCTTGGCATCGCAGAGGCGGAATCCTTTCCGCTGAAGCGGCACCGCTGGTGCGAGTCAGCAATCGCATAAGCGGACTTGATGAAAAATGGGAAGGTCCGCAGAGCGGATTCTTGACCACCTGGGCGAGTCCGCAGGAGCGGACTCTGGTGCGCAGAAGCGGGAGTTTTCGCATAAGCGGAGGATCAATCGCGGAAGCGGACGCGCACAAGCGGTCCTTTTCTCGCAGAAGCGGAATTGGCCGGCTAGGCCTCGAATCGCTGAAACGACCCTTTGGTCGCGGATACGGACTCGTAGGAGCGGAATTTTATCCGCAGAAGCGAAAATCGCTGTGAGTTAAGTGTATCAGAAGTTAGAAAAATTTCAGAACATTTCACACATTTGGGTCTCGGCTTTAGAGGCGATTTGGGCGATTTTGAAGAGAAATTCAAAGGAAATCATCAGGTAATCAACTATGGACTTAAACTATGATTAGTATTGGTAATATTATGCAATTATATCATGAAAATGGAGGAATTTGGGGTAATTTATGGAGGATTTAGCCCTAGGCTTGAACTTTAGAAAATCAAGGTTTTGAATGGCCAAATGGAGTCCGAATTTGGAAAAATTGATATGCTTAGACTCGTATCGAGATGAGGGTTCCGAATATGTGACTTTTGTAATTTTTCGACAAGCGTACCGAAAGTCGGGTTTTGACAACTTTGGGAATTTTGATGTAAATTGAGTTGTATTGATTGGGTGTCGTCCCATTGGCCTAATTTGTTGTATTTCTACCGTATTTGATCAGATTCTACGCGTGCGGAGCTTGATTCTCGTGGCAAGGGCATTGCGGAGTAGTCGTCGCGCCGTATTGAGGTGAGTAATAGATGTGGGTGATGACCAGCGGGTTCGAAACCCGGTATACCACTTTGTGACGCTGTATAGCGGCGAGACACGCACACTCTTGAGAGTGCGGGGTCGATCATGAACTGGAGACTATATATTAGTCCGACCTGTTGATACTGTATTATTGGCTATTCTCGAGCCGTTGAACCCCCTTCTTGGGCGGTTGAGTATACATGTGGGCCGTGAGCCAGTTATTGGATCCCGCGAGGATCGTTATCATTGTCTTATCATATAGACATGCTAGTTTACTACTAGTCCGCAGCTATTTTTGTTATTATGCTAATTCCAATCTCTGGAATTTGATATTACTGTTTTCCAACTGAAAAATGATAAAAGAGTTTTCAAAAACTACTTTTGAGCCTGCGAGGCTGTATCTGCATATTAGCTGACTAGTAGTGGATCGGGCTGCGCGCCGCAGCGAGATATATGTTGGATCGGACTGCACGCCGCAAGAATATCTCTATGAGATGTGCTTGGGCTGTAGGAGCCCCTCCGGAGTCTGAACCCCCACAGTGAGCACGGGTACCCAAAATTGGAGTCGGGCTACGCGCCGTAGCGGTCATATCATGCATTGCATTGCATTTAGCTACATCCGCTAGCTGTTATGCTATTTATTGGTATTTGTTGGTACAGGTACAGTGAAGATTGATTCTATGACAGGGTAGCTGATTATAGCTTTACATAGTGCTTTATTGCGGATTTCTTATCTGCGCTGTCTTACCCTTGTTTATTACCACTGAGTCTGGAAGTACTCATTTTACTCCCTGCACCTTGTGTGCAGATCCAGGTACCTCTCAGCAGTGATCCAGTAGTTGTGCGAGGCGACATCTGTGGGATATACGAGGTAGCTGCAGAGTCCGCGCAGGACCCGATATTCCTTCCTACTGTCTTTTGATTTTGTATTGACATTTCTTTCCGCACTTGGTATCTTGTAAACCTTTATACACTCATGTTCAGTAGAGGCTCATGACTCTTGACCCTTGGTCTATGGGAGTTGATGTATTATGGGACTTGGTTTCCCCGTTTTCATGATATGTATCGCTATTGCTTCGTGATTTGATATGCTTAAATGGGCTGAAGAGAGCTTCTAGCTCCGTTATTGTTATTGATTGGTCAGGCTGGCTTAGCAATGTGCTGAGCGCCATCACGACCGGATTTGGGGTCGTGACAAGTTGGTATCAAAGCCTAGGTTTACTAGGCCTCATGAGTCTTGAGCCGGTTAGTAGAGTCTTGTGGATCGGTACGGGGACGCTCTTACTTATCCTCGGGAGGCTGCGAACCTTTAGGAAACACTTCACTTTTCTTGAACTCTGTCGTGCGATCTTGTTGTTCTGAGAACCGAACTTCTATATTCTATTCTCTCGTAGATGGCGAGAACGCGAGCATCGGGACGAGGTGGACGACCTCCATTGCCACCTGTTAGAGGCCGTGGGCGCGGTCGTGCTAGAGGTAGGGGTAGGGCGGCCGAGGCGGTGCCGGCTGACCCGCCCGTTGTACCGGTTCAGAGCAGCCCCCGGTGGTTGATGCCCCGGCAGCCCCAGTTCGGGGCCGGACTATATCTATTGCTATTCCCGGTCTTCGGGAGACTCTTGCTCAAATATTATCGGTGTGTTCCGGTCTGGCTCAGGTAGTTTCCGCTACCGCCACTCGTAGTGACATCTCGGTCGGGGGTGGTCGGCGGACCCCCGCAGCTCGCACACCGACCCGGTTGTTCGGGGACTTCGGACGCCAGAAGGCGGTCCCCGCTCGGTGGTTGCACCGGTTATTCCTCCAGCTGCACCCGCTCCAGCTCCGAGCATATGGTTCAGGTTGTGCCCGATGACGAGCAGCCGTCGTCTTGAGAGATTTGGTAGACTTCAGCCACCCCATTTCGGTGGCGTTGAGGGCGAGGATGCCCGGGGTTTCTTGGATAAGTGTCGGAAGATGCTGCGTACGGCTGGTATTCTCGAGTCCAGCGGAGTTTCATTTACTACATTTCAGTTCACCGGTCCCGCATTTGATTGGTGGGAGGAGTTTGAGAGGCGTAGGCCTCGCAAGAGCAGCACCTCTCACATGGCAGCAGTTCTCTACTCTCTTTCAGAGAAATATGTACCTCGGTCTCGTCGCGAGGAGCTACGTCGCCAATTCGAGTGGTTGATTCAGGGCGACATGTCTGTGACCCAGTATGAGCTTAGATTCACTCGGTTGGCTAGGCATGCCACATGGATGATCCCCACTGATAGGGAGAGGATCAGGAGGTTCATGTATGGCCTCAACTACTCTATCCGTATTCTTATGACCAGCGAGCGAGTTCTGTCATCATCGTTTGAGCAGGTGGGCCGATATGGCACGCTCCATCGAGGCGGATCGTCGCCGAGAGAGAGAGCGAGGAGGCCGAGAGGCCTCGTGGTTCCGGTAGTTTCGGCGGTGCTCCATCTAGAGGGCATTCCCGACCGAGCCGAGGTCGCTCATCTAGACCTTCTCATTCGGGCCGCCTAGAGCAGAGCGGAGGTTCTTATGGTCGTGGTCGATAGGGGTTTCGGCAGGGTTCTTCTGCGGCGAGGGGTTCCCTTCAATCCCCTTCTCCAGCACCAGGTGCATGTTATGAGTGTGGTGAGTTTGGCCACATGAGAAGACAGTGCCCTCGACTCCGTAGGGACATGACTCAGCAGAGGGATCAGCCCTCATCTTCAGCACCATCTCAGTCTAGTAAAGGTGGAGGTCAGTCTTCTCGTGGTCGCCCCAGGGGCGAAGAGAGATCTGGTGGAGGCCAGGCACGGTTCTATGCACTTCCTGACAGGCGTGATGTAGTTGCCTCCGATGCAGTGATTACAGGTATCATTTCTGTCTGTCACCGAGATGCCTCTGTTCTATTTGATCCAGGGTCCACATATTCATACGTGTCCTCTTATTTTGCACATCATTTGGGTGCGACTCGTGGTAGTCTTGATTTACCTGTTCATGTATCCACCCCCGTGGGTGATACGATTGTTGTGGATCATGTCTATAGATCCTGTGTTATATCTATTGGGGGTCTGGAGACCCAGGCAGATTTGTTATTGTTGGGGATGGTGGACTTTGATGTTATATTGGGTATGGACTGGTTGTCTCCGTACCATGCTATATTGGACCGTCATGCTAAGACAGTTACGTTGGCCATTCCTGGTATTTCTCGGATTGAGTGGCGGGGTTCGACCGATTTCGTCCCTAGCCGTGTTATTTCGTTCCTAAAAGCTCAGAAGATGGTTGAAAAAGGGTGTTTATCGTACTTAGCTTTTGTGAGAGATGTGGAGCTGAGTCTCCTAGCATTGATTCTGTACCTGTTGTAAGGGGCTTCCCAGATGTATTCCCCTCAGACCTGCCGGGCATGCCGCCGGACAGGGATATTGATTTTGGCATTGACTTGGTGCCGGGCACTCAGCCCATATCCATTCCTCCTTATCGAATGGCACCAGCCGAGTTGAAAGAACTAAAAGAGCAGCTTCAAGAACTTCTAGATAAGGGTTTCATCCGTCCTAGTGTGTCCCCGTGGGGTGCGCCGGTATTATTTGTTAAAAAGAAAGATGGCTCCATGCGAATGTGTATTGATTATAGGCAATTGAACAAAGTGACAGTGAAGAACAAGTACCCTCTACCGCGCATAGATGATTTGTTTGATCAGTTACAGGGTGCGAGGGTGTTTTCTAAGATCGATCTTCGTTCGGGCTATCATCAGCTGAAGATCGGGGACTCGGATATTATGAAGACTGCATTCAGGACCCGATATGGTCACTATGAGTTTCTTGTGATGTCTTTTGGGCTGACCAACGCCCCAGCATCATTTATGCATCTGATGAACAGTGTGTTCAGGCCCTATTTGGATTCATTTGTGATTGTGTTCATTGATGACATTCTAGTCTACTCCCGTAGTCGGGAGGAGCATGCTCAGCATTTGAGTATTGTGTTGCAGAGATTGAGGGAGGAGAAGCTATATGCTAAATTCTCCAAGTGCGAGTTTTGGCTCGAGTCCGTAGCATTTCTGGGACATGTGGTGTCTCGTGATGGTATTCAGGTTGATCAGAAAAAGATAGAGGCGGTGCAGAGTTGGCCTAGACCGTCCTCAGCTACAGAGATCGGGAGTTTTCTTGGCTTGGCGGGGTATTATCGCCGGTTTGTTCAGGGATTTTCATCCATTGCTTCTTCATTGACTAAATTGACCCGGAAGGGTGCACCATTCGTGTGGTCGGATGAGTGCGAGGAGAGCTTTCAGAAGCTCAAGACAGCTTTGACCACAGCTCCAGTGTTAGTATTGCCATCAGCTTCAGGTTCATATACTGTTTACTGTGATGCCTCGAGAGTGGGTATAGGTTGTATGTTAATGCAGGAAGGTAAGGTGATTGCTTATGCTTCTCGGCAGTTGAAGTCACATGAGAAGAACTATCCTGTTCATGACTTGGAGCTAGCCGCCATTGTTCATGCCTTGAAGATTTGGAGGCACTATTTGTACGGTGTGTCTTGTGAGGTGTATACCGACCATCGTAGTCTCCAGCACTTGTTCAAACAGAAAGACCTTAATTTGAGACAGCGGAGATGGCTAGAATTGCTGAAGGATTATGACATTACTATATTATATCATCCGGGGAAGGCCAATGTGGTGGCCGATGCTTTGAGCCGGAAGGCGGTCACTATGGGGAGCTTGGCATATATTCCAGCTGAGGAGAGGCCATTTGCTTATGATGTTCAGGTGCTAGCCAATCGGCTAGTGAGGTTAGATATTTCGGAACCCAGCCGGGTATTGGCTTGTGTTGTATCTCGGTCATCTCTATATGATCGTATTCGTGAGCGCCAGTATGATGATCCACATTTGGCTGTCCTTAGGGACAGAGTTCAGCATGATGACGCTAGAGATGTCACCATTGATAGTGACGGCGTATTGAGGATGCAGGGCCGGAGATGTGTGCCCAATGTTGATGGCTTTCGTGAGTTGATTCTGGAGGAGGCCCATAGCTCACGGTATTCTATCCATCCAGGAGCAGCTAAGATGTATCAAGATTTGAAACAGCACTATTGGTGGAGAAAGATGAAAATCGACATTGTCAGACATGTAGCACAGTGCCTCAACTGTCAGCAGGTTAAGTACGAGCATCAGAGGCCAGGTGGTGTATTTGAGCGCATTGCTATTCCTGAGTGGAAATGGGAGAGGATCACTATGGACTTTGTTACTGGACTCCCTCGGACGGCGAGGAAGTTTGATTCGGTATGGGTGATTGTGGATAGACTGACCAAGTCAGCTCACTTCATTCCAGTTAGTACTACCTACTCATCGGAGCGGTTGGCGACGATCTTTATTCGAGAGATTGTTCGGTTGCATGGAGTCCCAGTGTCTATCATATCCGACAGGGGTACTCAGTTCACTTCTCACTTTTGGAGAGCATTTCAGCGAGAGATGGGTACGCGGGTTGAGTTGAGCACCGCATTTCACCCCCAGATAGACGGGCAGTCTGAGCGCACTATTCAGATCTTGGAGGATATGTTGCGAGCTTGTGTGATTGATTTTGGTGGTTCGTGGGATGAGTTCCTACCACTTGCCGAGTTTGCCTACAACAACAGTTATCAGTCGAGTATTCAGATGGCCCCGTATGAGGCATTGTATGGCAGGCGGTGTAGATCCAACGTGGTATGGTTGAGCCTGGTGAGGTTAGATTGATAGGGACTGAGTTAGTCCAAGATGCTTTAGATAGAGCAAAGTTGATCCAGGAGAGGCTTCGTACAGCACAGTCTCGTCAGAAGAGTTATGCGGACCGTAGAGTTCGAGAGTTGTCTTTCATGGTCGGTGACAGAGTATTGTTGAAGATCTCACCTATGAAGGGTGTCATGAGGTTTGGGAAGAAAGGAAAGTTGAGTCCCGGGTACATTGGTCCTTTTGAGATACTTAGGAGAGTTGGAGAGGTGGCATATGAGTTGGCCTTGCCGCCCGGCTTATCCAGCGTTCATCCGGTATTCCATGTGTCTATGCTCCGGAAGTACATTGGAGATCCGTCTCATGTATTAGATTTCAGTACCATTCAGCTTGATGGTGATCTAGCCTATGATGTCGAGCCTATTGCTATTTTGGGTCGTCAGGTGAGAAAATTGAGGTCCAAAGTGATTGCATCGGTTAAGGTTCAGTGGAGAGGTCGACCCGTGGAGGAGGCCACTTGGGAGATCGAGCGGGAGATGCGGAGCGGATATCCTCACTTGTTTGAGACTTCAGGTATGTTTCTTGACCCGCTCGAGGACGAGCGTTTGCTTAAGAGGGGGAGAATGTGACGACCCGACTCGTCGTCACGAGAATTACCACCCCGTTATGTTGTAAATGCATGTTTTATGATTTTATATCGGTGTTAGAGTCTATCGGGTGAGTTAGGAGTGAATTGGATTGAAAATGAGGCATATAGCCTTTTTGAAGGAGACTTGAATAAGGAAAGTCAACCCGGAGTTTGACTATTTAGTTAGAGGGCACGGAATCGGAATCTGATGATTCGGTTAGTTCCGGAAGGTGATTTGTGACTTAGGGGAGCGATCGGAATTGAATTTGGAGGCCCGGTGTAGAAATAGGCTTGAATTGGCTAAGGTTGAATTTTGGCTAAATCCGAACGGTAGGCGAGATTTTGATCCGGGGGTCGGAATGGAATTCTGATAGTTGCAGTAGCTTCGTTAGGTGATTTTGGATGTGTCTACAAAATTTCAGGTCATTCGGACGTTGTTTGGTCGGGTTTTTGATTGAATGTGTAATTCGGAATGTTTTAAGGAATTTAGCCTTGAATTTGATGTGAATTATGGGTTTTGGTGTTATTAGACGTGTTTTGAGGATTGGAGCAAGTTCGAATAAGGTGTTAAGATGTGTTGGTTTGTTTGGATGAGGTCCCGGGGGCCTCGGGGTGTTTTCGGATGGTTAAACGGAAGAAAATCATGGAAATTTCAGGTTGAAGAATTATGGGCGTAGGAGCGAGTCCGCAAAAGCGGACGAGGGGCGCAGGGGCGCTTGGAACCGCAGAAGCGGATTCCTTTCCGCTGAAGCGGCATCGCTGGTGCGAGCCAGTGATCGCAGAAGCGGACGAGAGGAAAATGGGAAGGTCCGCAGAAGCGGACACTTGACCGCCTGGGCGAGTCCGCAGGAGCGGACTCTGGTGCGCAGAAGCGGAGGATCAATCGCGGAAGCGGACGCGCACAAGCGGTCCTTTTCTCGCAGAAGCGAAATTGGCCGGCTAGGCCTGGAATCGCTGAAGCGACCCTTTGGTCGCGGATACGGACTCGTAGGAGCGGAATTTTGTCCGCAGAAGCGAAAATCGCTGTGAGTTAAGTGTATCAGAAGTTAGAAAAATTTCAGAACATTTCACACATTTGGGTCTCGGCTTTAGAGGCGATTTGGGCGATTTTGAAGAGAAATTCAAGGGAAATCATCGGGTAATCAACTATGGACTTAAACTATGATTAGTATTGGTAATATTATGCAATTATATCATGAAAATGGAGGAATTTGGGGTAATTTATGGAGGATTTAGCCCTAGGCTTGAACTTTAGAAAATCAAGGTTTTGAATGGCCAAATAGAGTCCGAATTTGGTAAAATTGATATGCTTAGACTCGTATCGAGATGAGGGTTCCGAATATGTGACTTTTGTAATTTTTCGACAAGCGTACCGAAAGTCGGGTTTTGACAACTTTGGGAATTTTGATGTAAATTGAGTTGTATTGATTGGGTGTCGTCCCATTGGCCTAATTTGTTGTATTTCTACTGTATTTGATCAGATTCTACGCGTGCGGAGCTTGATTCTCGTGGCAAGGGCATTGCGGAATAGTCGTCGCGCTGTATTGAGGTGAGTAATAGATGTGGGTGATGACCGGCGGGTTCGAAACCCCGGTATACCACTTTGTGACGCTGTATAGCGGCGAGACACGCACACTCTTGAGAGTGCGGGGTCGATCATGAACCGGAGACTATATATTAGTCCGACCTGTTGATACTGTATTATTGGCTATTCTCGAGCCGTTGAACCCCCTTCTTGGGCGGTTGAGTATACTTGTGGGCCGTGAGCCAGTTATTGGATCCCGCGAGGATCATTATCATTGTCTTATCATATAGACATGCTAGTTTACTACTAGTCCGCAGCCATTTTTGTTATTATGCTAATTCCAATCTCTGGAACTTGATATTACTGTTTTCCAACTGAAAAATGATAAAAGAGTTTTCAAAAACTACTTTTGAGCCTGCGAGGTTGTATCTGCATATTAGCTGACTAGTAGTGGATCGGACTGCACACCGCAGCGAGATATATGTTGGATCGGACTGCACGCCGCAGGAATATCTCTATGAGATGTGCTTGGGCTGTAGGAGCCCCTCCGGAGTCTGAACCCCCACAGGGAGCACGGGTACCCAAAATTGGAGTCGGGCTACGCGCCGTAGCGGTCATATCATGCATTGCATTGCATTTAGCTACATCTGCTAGCCGTTATGCTATTTATTGGTATTTGTTGGTGCAGGTACATTGAATATTGATTCTATGACAGGGTAGCAGATTATAGCTTTACATAGTGCTTTATTGCGGATTTCTTATCTGCGCTGTCTTACCCTTATTTATTACCACTGAGTCTGACAGTACTCATTTTACTCCCCGCACCTTGTGTGCAGATCCAGGTACCTCTCAGCAGTGATCCAGTAGCTGTGCGAGGCGACATCCGTGGGATATACGAGGTAGCTGCAGAGTCCGCAGGACCCGATATTCTTTCCTACTGTCTTTTGATTTTGTATTGACATTTCTTTCCGCACTTGGTATCTTGTAAACCTTTATACACTCATGTTCGGTAGAGGCTCATGACTCTTGACCCTTGGTCTATGGGAGTTGATGTATTATGGGACTTGGTTTCCCCGTTTTTGTGATATGTATCGCTATTGCTTCGCGATTTGATATGCTTAAATGGGCTAAAGAGAGCTTCTAGCTCCATTATTGTTATTGATTGGTCAGGCTGGCTTAGCAATGTGCTGAGCGCCATCACGACCGGATTTGGGGTCGTGACATTTATTTAGTTATTAATCTCTAAAAGGCAAATTAACTTACAATTATAAATTCGGGCCTCAAATTCAAGTCTGAATTCAAATAAAAGGGATGTCTTTTAGCTTGAACCCGCTACCTAGTTTGAAACCCAATTTTATATTTGTGAATTAATTTCCTCTATTTCTATTGTGGACTGTACAAATCATTTTCGGGCCTTCGTAAATAATTGGCCAGGTTTGGCATGGGGTGAGCCTAAGTCCAGATGCACTTGCCAATAATTGCCAATGGCAAGCACAACCATGGTGCCCACGAAGAAACAACCAGCGGCAGCCTCTTTTCTCCCCATATTTTTCAAATGCTATATTGGTTTTCAGGCATCCAAAACTTTAGGGCAGTGAGGTTTACATGAGCTAAAGAGTTCTCATTAGAGAAAATGGAGTTAAGAATTACACACATTCACTTACAATTATAACTGTCAAAGACCTTTAAGAAAAGAATTTTGTTATGTTCGAGTATAAAAATTTTCAGAGCGATCCTCTGGTGGAAACATTAATATTGTTTTCTAGAATACTGAATAACAAGTTCACAAGAATATTGGCAACATAAATGCATCTCATCGATACACAATTGTGAAATGAAAATCACTTGACTACTCCTAAGTATTGCTAATTCCCAGGAGTCTTAGGGTGTTTGGTCCTATGTCTAGTTTCAGGTCATAAAGCAGATTCACACGGATTAAAGCTTAACACAAAGACTTCAATTATTCGAATGTACACCAACAGTTTCAGAAATGAACATAGATGGGATATGAAGCGAGTAATGGCATAAGACTTCCGCCATATACTTACACTTATAAGATGTGCCTGGCACTGTATATGTGCTCCCCTTTATAAGGTAACATCAGCTTATTTAATCGATATACATATTCATGCGCATAACTAATATCACAGGAAGTACATAGATACTGAAATGTCTTACATCATTTTGTAGGTTACTCTACCAGATTTCTTCTTGGCAGATCAAATTACCAGCCAAGTTCGACACCAAGCCATTTCCTTTTAAATTGATAATTCAGTTAGTGTAGTGTGCAAATTCTCCAATAATTATCAACTATAATGTGGGTGAGGCATGGTAGGGCCGCCTATAGATGATTAGTTATATTCTGTTGTGGTAGTCATTTATTGTTGTTATTGTTATGATATCATTGCATGCCTTATTATTTATTGGTATTTATGTCTCTTATGTTTAGATAATTTTTATGCGTTGTATGCTGGAGTGACTAATGCGGTTTTTGTTTTTTGTTTTTGTTTGCTTTTCCTTTCCCTGCGCCGAGGGTCGATTGGAAATAGCCTCTCTGCCCTCTCGGGTAGAGGTAAGGCCTGTCTACATATTACCCTCCCCAGACCCCACCTTGTGGGAATATACTGGGTTGTTGTTGTTGTTGTTGTTATCAATTATAAAGTGCTATCGCATTTCAGGTTCAGGCAATTAGAAGTTTGCAATTCCATGTTTGCTACTACGTGTGGGGCAACTTTAGAACAAGATGAAATAAATGTCAAGAAAGCAGTGTTTATCAAATCTTATACACTACTCTTAAGAGGACAGAAATAGGCTTAGAAACTTACACAAACAGAGCAATCACCTAAGCAAAACAAATCTGTACATATATCATATGAACAACGCGGATGAAAAGAATCAATCGTTGAGAAGAATCGTCCAATAGAACCACACAGAATCAAATTGTAAAAACATTTACATTCAAACATAAATTGAAACAGAATACAAGTAGTAGTAGAGGATTCAATTCAATTAAAATCGTATAACAGGTAACGAAAGGAACCTGTTGAAGTCAAAATAACAGAAGGAGATTTCAACGACAACTCCACTTCAAATTCCAGAATCCAACTGAATAGCAGATTCGAATCGAACAAAAACGTCGAATAAAAAACTTGAAATAGCACTAGAATTTCAAAACCGAACCCGAACTCCAACTAGTCTCAATCAATCTCCATAGTGAAAAATAGAAGAAGAAAAAATAACGAACGAAAAATATAAAATAAAATCAGAAGAACTTAAGAACACTAGAATTTATATTTTAAATCTGAAAATTCTCTTCTGAAATTTTCTTCTGGAATCTCCGAATTCCTCTGAAAAACCCCAGAGCCTCACCTTATATAGACTTCGAGAATTCTCGAAGCTTCTGCCTTTACCTCCAAGAATCCCTCCCCAAAATATAATTTTCCCCAAAATCGATATACACATTTTCCGTGCAAAGATAAGTGAGCAACTATGAATGATTTTTACCCGTTCGAGTATTCCGTTGTGAAGTATTTTTGAAAGGTTTTGACCGTACCCTGCTTCAGAGGTTGCCTACATATCTTGGGCTAAAAAGGAATCAGGTCAGTGTAGTTCGGGAGTGATGGAGTATCGAGGTTGAGAGTCGAGGTTCCGTCCGAGGCTCCGGTCCGAAGTCCCGTTATTACATCAAAATTGAAAAAGACTAACTAAGCCTATCAGCTATGAGTTACAAGATTGCTATCTATGAGTCTTCTGAAGCTTGATCTTGAGTGTTGGTCGGTGCTTCATGCAGACCCTGATCTGAATCTTGATGCTTGTTAGCCGCAGGTGTTGGTTCAATCTTCTTAAGCTTTTGGATGAAGTCCGGACATATAGTGCCCATGATTTCAACCACGTCTTGAGCAATTCAGATTTTATTTACTTCTACATTTGGATTCGCTTTTGCCTTCTTTTTGTTTCTCCTCTTCTTTTATTATTTGGATTGTGACCAATTTCCATTGGTCATCTCGGACTGTTGACTTGTATTCCTTCCACAAGCCGCCTTTTGTTGCTGAATTGAATTGTGATCTGAGATGTTTTGCCCTTTCTCCGAATAATACTTGACTACTGTAGTTTGACATATGTGCCCATTTTTCAGGTGGGCTCCTAGTTGCTGATGCTTGAAAATTATTCTTCCAACGGCATACTTGTTGTTGACTTAAACTTGTATCTTCTCTTCTATCGGCATTCTTGTTATTGCCCTGAGCTTGTTCAGCTTCTTCAATTTTGAAATATGCATCCATTTTCCAAGTGGACCCCTGCTTGTGACAAAAATAAACAACCAAAGAAAGATTTTTTTTCAGCCCTAGTATGGTGACTGGGCACATCATGTTATTGAATGTGAGAATTTCATCATTTTTTTTTGAAAGATTTAAAAATGCAGAAATGTATTATATACAATGCAGAAAAATATTTCCTTGTTATACAGGTGGGCGCCTGAACAGAAATTAAAAATATAGAAATGTATTCCCTTGTTATATAGGTGGGCGCCTGAAAAATAATTAAAAATGCACAAATGCGTGAAATGCAATGCAGAAAAGTATTCCCTTGTTATCCAGGTGGGCGCCTGATGCATGAAAATTTAAAGATGCAGCAAAAATATTCCCTTGTTATCCAGGTGGGCGCCCGATGCATGAAAATTTAAAGATACAGAAAATATTTCCTTGTTATCTAGGTGGGCGCCTGATGCATGAAAATTTAAAGATGTAGAAAATATTCCCATGTTTTAGAAATTAAAAATTGCACAAATGTATTCCCTTGTTATCCAGGTGGGCGCCTGATGCATGAAATTAAAAATTTGCGAAAAAGTATTCCCTTGTTATCGAGGTGGGCACCTGATGCATGAAATTAAAAATTTGGCAGAAAAAGTATTCCTGGGCGCCTGATGCATGAAATTTAAATTTGCGGAAAACATATTCCCTTGTTATCCAGGTGGGCGTCTGATGCAAGAAAATTAAAAATTTGCAGAAAAAGTATTCCCTTGTTATCCAGGTGGGCGCCTGATGCAAGAAAATTAAAAAATTTGCAGGAAAAGTATTCCCTTATTATCCAGGTGGCGCCTGATGCAAGAAATTAAAATTTGCAGAAAAAGTATTCCCTTGTTATCCATGTAGGCGCCTGATGCATGAAATTAAAATTTGCAGAAAAAGTATTCCCTTGTTATCCAGGTAGGCGCCTGATGCAAGAAATTAAAATTTGCAGAAAAAGTATTTCCTTAAAATCCAGGTAGGCGCCTGATGCAAGAAATTAAAATTTGCAGAAAAAGTATTCCCTTGTTATCCAGGTGGGCGCCTGATGCAAGAATATTAAAAATTTGCAGAAAAAGTATTCCCTTGTTATCCAGGTGGGTGCCTGATGCAAGAAAATTAAAAACTTTGCAGGAAAAGTACTCCCTTGTTATCCAAGTGGGCGCGTGATGCATGAGATTAAAATTTACAGAAAAAGGGTTCCCTTGTTATCCAGGTGGGCGCCTGATGCATGAAATTAAAATTGTAAAATGTATCCCCTCAGTTTGATAACTGGGGAGTGGATTTTAAAGGCGATACTTTCCTCTTGTGTTTTGGTGTTTTCTTTGACTGAATGACTTTCAACTGTGAATTCCTTCACTTATTGCCGAACTTTCTCTTTTTGATGTTTACTATCTTTCCACATTGGTCATATTCACTTTAAAGTGATTAGTGACAATTTGTACCTGTCTAAATCACAAACAGAAATTTATTAGATATAACTGCTGGCAACTGGCATCTGTCGTCCTTGCCTCTTATTGCTTTCCTCTTTTTGCTTTTTTCTCCCATTGTGTGGTTTTTCGGTTGA
This sequence comes from Nicotiana noctiflora, assembly GCA_032618575.1. Lineage (NCBI taxonomy): Eukaryota > Viridiplantae > Streptophyta > Magnoliopsida > Solanales > Solanaceae > Nicotiana > Nicotiana noctiflora. The sequence goes on from JASVEL010007764.1 coordinate 103,550, forward strand.
TTATCTCCTGCAAGCTCTTTTTGTATTTTCTTGTTTTTCACTTTTTGTTTTCTTTTTCTTTTGGCTCTGTTTGCCAAACTTCTTTATTTCCTCCCCGCCTCTTTTCATTTTCTTTTGTGATCCGGTGTTATTTTAGCTCTTATCATCGGAGCTGGTAGATAGCTCTCAAAAAGGCAAACAATGAAATGCAGAAAAATGAAAGAGGGTAAGGGTATTTCGGGGAAGTGCTAGAACTTATCTGGGTATGTTGGCTGATTCCGTTGACCATGCCATGTATTTAAACTCCGACCTAGTTCGTTCAAACAATTATTCTGACTCCGGTTTGTTCTCAACCCAAACCGATCCTATTTTTTGTTGCCTTTTCTTTTTCCATAATAATCCTTTGTAACGACCCGGCCCGTCGTTACGGGAATTACCACCCCGTTACCTTGCAATAACATATGTTATGCTTTTATAACAGTATTAGAGTATATCGGGTGAGTTAGGAGTGATTTGGATTGAAAATGAAACAAATAGCATGTTTAAAGAAAACTTGAATATGAGAAGTCAACCAAGAGTTGACTATTGAGTTAGAGTGCTCGAAACCGGATTCCTGATGATTCGACTAGTTCCGGGGGATCATTTATGACTTAGGAGAGCAATCGGAATTGAATTCGGAGGTCCGGTGTAGTTTTAGGCTTGAATTGGCGAATGTTGAATTTTGGCGAAAACCGGATGGTAGGTGATATTTTGATCCGGGGTCGGAATGGAATTCCGACAATTCTTGTAGCTTCGTTATGTGATTTTGGATGTGTCTACAAATTTTCAGGTCATTCGGACATCGTTGATCGGGTTTTGGATTGAATGTTAGTTTTGAAAGTTTTGAAGAAACTTAAGCTTGAATTCGTGTGGAAATGGTTATTTTGATGTTTAGAATGGTGTTTTTATGATTGGAACAAGTCCGTATCATGTTTTGGAGTACGTTGGTGGTTTTCGTTGGGGTCCCGGGGGCCTCGGGATGATTTCGGACCATCAACCGGGCATTTGGACTTGGCAAAAATCTGCAGAAAAGCTGCAGGTTCTGCCCAGGCCCTTAAGCCTTCGCGTTTGCGTGACAAGTGTCGCGTTCGCGAAGGCCAAGCCTTTTTGTGTATCGCGTTCGCGGGAGGGGGAGACGCGTTCGCGTAGGCCAGGGGTGTTGAGCATCGCGAACGCGTTGCTTGGGTCGCATTCGCGTAGGGTCGTGGGAGTGTGCTTCGCGTTCGCGGGAGGTGTATCGCGAACGCGTAGAAGAGAAAAAGGTGGCTGGGAATATTGTTCTTTGCGAACACGTGGAGTGGTTCGCGTTCGCGTAGGGTAAGTCGGAGGCGGGCATCGCGAATGCGTGGGAGTCGTCGCGTTCGCGTAGGGAAAGAAGGACTGTTCATCGCGAACGCGTGGGGGGCTCACGCGAACGCGAAGAACAAAAGTCTCTAGCAGTGAATAAAATCCAGAAGCAGAGGGGTTACGGGTTTACACCCCCAAAACACAATTTTGAGCCCTAGAGAGAAGAAAACTCGAGGAAATCACCGAGAAGTCATCGGGTATTCGTCGGAGGTAAGATTCTTGACTCAAAAACATCATTTTATGGTAGAATTAACATCAATCTTCATGAAATTGGGTTGAAATCTTGAAGAAATGTGGCCCAATTATGGAAAACGGGATTTTTGGATTTGGAAGGCCATTTGAACTCCGATTTTGATAAATTTTATATGCACGGACTCGTGGCGAGATGAGGGTCACGTTGGTACTAATTTCAAAATTTTCCGAGCAGTGGGCCCGGGGTCGGGTTTTACCAACTTGGTGTATTTATGCGAATTTCATGTAAATTGAAATGGGTTATGATTATTTGACCCGTATTTGATATAATTATTGTGGTTTAACTAGATTCCACGCACGAGGGAGCTAAATTCAAAGGAAAAGGCACCGCGGACGAGTCTACGACCGGCTAGAGGTGAGTGGTTTGTGTATATGGTAGCCTCTGAGGGTTCGAAACCCCGGCTTAGCACATTGTGACGCTAGTAGGGCGTGGCTCGCACACCGTGGCAGGTGCTGGATTGATTGTGATTGGGGATTGAGACTTGGTCCATCCCGGAAGTGAATAATATGTTGTTAGTGTTGGAAATACACCTGTATTTGATATATTTGTGGGCTGTAAGCCTTGTTTGGGGCCTTGTGCCGATCTGTAGCGTCCTTAGAGGACAATATTTATGTGATAGCTATAACTGCTTAAATCACTGATCTCAGTCCTGGAAATTGAAATCACACTTTTGAAATACTAAGTCATCGGCTTTTGCAAATTTAATAAAGTTTAAGTATTTTTCATAAATTATGAATTGAAAACTCGAATTAAGAAAAATGAACTGTTTTGTGACTTAATTGCTTATTGTGGACTGAGCATGGGATCGGGCTGCACGCCGCAGTGGTTGATATGAGGATCGGGCCTGCACGCCGCAGCAGTATTGCGCTTGGGCTGTAGGAGCCCCTCCGGAGTCTGTACACACCCCCAGTGAGCGCCGTCGACGTTAAATTGGATCGGGCTACACGCCGTAGCGGTTATGTGCATTGCATTGTATCTATATTTGTTGAATTACTCTGTGGTAGCTGTATTGTATTCTTGTTGCTAGTTCGTAGGAGATTCGGACTGTAGTGTAGCTTCATATCGTGGTATTTTGTGGATTTCTTACTGTCAGCTACATATATATATTTGTTACTCACTGAGTACTTAGTACTCACCCCTACTCCCTGCACCTTTTGTGTGCAGACTCAGGTACTCAGGAGCAGTAGACAGGCAATTCCAGCGGTTGCAGTGTCATATCGGGTTGCTGAGGTAGCTGCCTACGTTCGCAGAACCTAGCTTCTCCTCTCATTTCCGGTTGTTATTTTGTATTTTGTATTCAGACTTGAGTACTTCTATATAGTACTCTCTATTCCTGTTGGGTTTTTTTTTTTGAGGCTCTAGACTTGTGACTCCGGATCTTTGGGAGTGTCGGTACTTTTGTTCATTATTATTATTATTGGAGTTCTTAAACTCATATATTCTTCTTGTGTTGTCCATTTGGGGATTGGTATTGTGTGATAATTAAATTGTTGGTCTGGCTGGTACCGGATTTGGGTCGTGACAAGTTGGTATCAAAGCACTAGGTTATTAGGACTCGCGAGTCATGAGCCGGTTTGGTAGGCTTTCGCGGATCGGTACGTAGACGTCCGTATCTATCCTCGGAGGGCTACAGAAACTTTAGGAAAAACCTCATTTTCTTGAATTCATATCGTGCGATTTGTGTTATCATAAAATTAAATCTTTCCATATTCTATTCTCTCGCAGATGGCGAGAACACGAGCTAACGGACGTGGCGGACGACCACCATTGGCACCCAGAGGCCGTGGTCGTGGTAGAGGTAGGGCAGCAGTGCCAGCACCTGCTGACCCACCAGCTGACCAGACTCAGGGTCAGATTCCTGCACCAGTGGCCCAGACTCAGGACCAGATTCCAGCGGCAGACGCTCCGGCAACTCAGGTTCAGGCACCGGCAGTGCCCATTGTCATACCAGGTCTTCAGGAGACCTTGGCTCAGATCTTATCAGTGTGCATAGGCTTGGCTCAGGTAGTTGCAGCTACTGCTGCAATATCTTCTTCACATGCAGGGGGAGGAAATCAGACCCCCGTGGCTCACACACCCGAGCCGGTCCAGCCAGTTGCGCCCGTTGCACCAGCTCCTGCTTATATGGTTCCAGCTATGCCCGACGATGAGCAGCGTCGTTTGGAGAGATTTGAGAGACTACAACCTCCGACATTCAGTGGTGCTGAGGGCGAGGACGTCCAGGGTTTTCTTGACAGATGTCAGCGCATGCTTCGCACCACGGGTATTCTAGAGTCCAGCGGTGTTTCATTCACCACTTTTCAGTTCACAGGTGCAGCATTTCAGTGGTGGGAGGATTTTGAGAGGCATAGGCCCGCTGGGGCAGTGCCCCTCACTTGGCAGCAGTTCTCCACGATATTTTTGGAGAAGTACGTGCCTCAGTCTCAGAGAGAGGAGCTGCATCATCAGTTTGAGTGGCTGAAACAGGGAGACATGACGGTTACTCAGTACGAGGTGAGATTCACACAGCTGGCCTGTCATGCCATGTGGATGGTTCCTACGAATAGAGAGAAGATTCGTAGATTTATTAATGGCCTTATTTATCCCATCCGCATATTAATGACCAGGGAGAGAGCTTCGGCAGTTACCTTCGAGGAGGTGGTTGATGCTGCCCGTCACATTGAGACACATCGCCGCAGAGAGCGGGAGGAGAGAGAGGCTAAGAGGCCTCGTGGTACTGGCAGCTACAGTGGTGCTCCGTCTAAGGGCCAGCCTCAGCATATCAGGGGTCGTTCTTTCAGATCTTATCAGTCTGGACGTGTAGAGTCTAGTGGAGTTTCATCAGATCGTGGTCGTCAAGGCCATCGGGATTATCAGGGTCAGTAGGGCCGTCAGCAGAGTCAGCCTGCATTGAGTGCTCTTCCAGCTCAGAGCTCTGCTCCTGCTTCCTTAGCACAGGGTTCATCGGTAGCGAGGGGTCCTCAGCAGCCCCTTCTTCCACCTTCAGGCCGTTGTATTGAGTGCGGTGACTTGGGTCATATCAGGAGAGAGTGCCCTCAATGGCTTCGTAAGCGATCTCAGTAGAGGGATCAGCCCTCGTGTTCTACTCCTGTTTCTTCGGCGCCAGCACAGTCGGCTAGGACTGGTGGCCAGGTATCCAGAGGTCGCCCTAGGGGTGAGGATCGTACTGGTGGAGGCCATACTCGTTTCTATGCTCTTCCGGATAGGAAGGATGCTAGTGCTTCAGATGCGGTCATTTTAGGTATTATCTCAGTCTACCACAGGGATGCTTCTGTCTTATTTGCTCCCGGATCCACATATTCTTATGTCTCTACTTATTTTGCACATCATTTGGGTATGACCCGTGGTATCCTTGCTTTACCCGTACATGTGTCTACCCCAGTGGGGGATACTGTTGTTGTGGATCAGGTATATCGATCCTGTATTATTACTATTGGGGGTTTGGAGACTAGATTTCGATGTAATTCTAGGCATGGATTGGCTATCTCCTTACCATGCGATTCTCGACTGTCATGCCAAGACAGTCACACTAGCTATTCCAGGTAACCCAAGGATCGAGTGGCGTGGCTTGACCGATTATGTGTCCGACAGGGTGATTTCTTATATAAAGGCTCAACGAATGATTGGCAAGGGTTGTTTATCTTATTTGGCCTTCATTAGAAATGTTGAGGCCGAGACACCCGGTCTTGATTCGGTCCCCATTGTAAGGGAGTTTCCGGATGTATTTCCAGCAGACCTACCAGGCATGCCGCCTGACCGAGATATTGATTTTGGTATTGACTTGGTGCCGGGCACTCAGCCCATTTCTATTCCTCCCTATCGCATGGCACCAGCGGAGTTAAAAGAATTGAAAGAACAGCTTCAGGAACTCTTAGATAAGGGTTTCATTCGTCCGAGTGTGTCACCTTGGGGTGCACCGGTGTTGTTCGTGAAGAAGAAAGATGGCACCATGAGAATGTGCATTGATTATAGGCAGCTGAACAAGGTAACAGTGAAGAATAAATACCCATTGCCTCGTATTGAGGACCTATTTGATCAGCTCCGGGGAGCTAGTGTATTTTCTAAGATTGATCTTCGATCGGGTTATCATCAGTTGAAGATCAGGGACTCGGATATTATGAAGACAGCGTTTAGGACGCGATATGGGCACTACGAGTTCCTGGTGATGTCTTTCGGGCTGACTAATGCCCCAGCTGCATTCATGCACTTGATGAATAGTGTATTTCGGCCGTACTTAGATTCTTTTGTGATTGTGTTTATTGATGATATTCTGGTATATTCACACAGGCAGGAGGAGCATGCAGAGCATTTGAGAGTGGCATTGCAGAGGTTGAGAGAAGAGAAGCTTTATGCAAAATTCACTAAGTGTGAGTTCTGGCTTGATACTGTGGGTTTTCTGGGACATATAGTGTCCAGTGATGGTATTCGGGTTGATCCACAGAAGGTCGAGGCAGTACAGAGTTGGCCCAGACCTTCCTCAGCTACAGAGATTCGGAGTTTTCTCGGCTTGGCAGGCTATTATCGCCGGTTTGTTCAGGATTTCTCATCTATTGCTTCACCGTTGACTAAGCTGACACAGAAGAATGCCCCATTTGTGTGGTCCGATGAATGTGAGGAGAGCTTTCAGAAGCTCAAGGAGGCTTTGACCACCGCTCCAGTACTTGTGTTACCATCGGCCTCGGGGTCATATACGGTGTATTGTGATGCTTCCAGAGTTGGACTCGGTTGTGTGTTGATGCAAGAGGGTAGAGTTATTGCATATGCTTCTCGTCAGCTAAAGCCCCACGAGAAGAACTACCCCGTTCATGATTTGGAGTTAGCTGCTATTGTTCATGCCTTGAAGATTTGGAGGCATTACCTATATGGTGTATCTTGTGATGTATATACGGACCACCGCAGCCTTCAGCATTTGTTTAAGCAGAAAGATCTAAATTTGAGGCAGCGAAGATGGCTTGAGTTGCTTAAAGACTATGATATTACTATCTTGTACCATCCCGGGAAAGCCAATGTAGTGGCTGATGCATTGAGCCGGAAGGCTATTAGTATGGGCGGTTTGGCGTATATTCCAGTTGGGGAGAGACCCCTAGCAGTTGATGTTCAGGCGTTAGCTAATCAGATGGTAAGGCTGGATATTTCTGAGCCCAGCCGGGTGATGGCTTGTGTAGTAGCTCGTTCTTCTTTATATGATCGTATTCGAGAACGCCAGTATGATGATCCACACTTACTTGTCCTTAAGGACAGAGTTCAGCATGATGATGCCAGAGATGTCACTATTGATAGTGATGGTGTATTGCGGATGTAGGGCCGGATATGCGTGCCCAATGTTAATGGCCTTCGTGAGTTGATATTGGAAGAGGCCCACAGTTCGCGGTATTCTATTCATCCAGGAGCCGCGAAGATGTATCTGGATTTGAAGCAGCATTACTGGTGGAGAAAGATGAAGAAAGATATTGTGAGTCATGTGGCTCGGTGTCTAAACTGTTAGCAGGTCAAGTATGAGCATCAGAGACCTGGTGGTGTATTCGAGCGTATTGATATTCCGGAGTGGAAGTGGGAAAGAATAACTATGGACTTTGTTAGTGGACTCCCTCGGACAGCGAGGAAGTTTGATTCAGTTTGGGTGGTGGTGGATAGGTTGACCAAGTCAGCTCACTTCATCCCAGTGTGTACTACCTATACCTCAGAGCGGTTGGCAGAGATATTCATCCGTGAGATAGTGAGATTGCATGGAATTCCTATTTCTATTATATCAGATAGAGGTATCCAGTTCACTTCTCAGTTCTGGTGGACATTTCAGCGAGAATTGTGTTCACAGGTAGAATTGAGCACAGCATTTCATCCACAGACGGATGGGCAGTCTGAGCGTACTATTCAGATATTAGAGGATATGTTGCGTGCTTGTGTCATTGATTTCGGTGGTTCATGGGCTGATTATTTGCCTCTTGCGGAGTTTGCTTATAATAATAGCTATCAATCTAGCATTCAGATGGCACCGTATGAAGCTTTATATGGAAGGCGATGTAGGTCTCCGGTCGGTTGGTTCGAGCCCGGCGAGGCTAGGTTGTTGGGGACAGAGTTAGTCCAAGATGCCTTAGACAAGGTAAAGGTGATTCAGGAGAGACTTCGCACGGCTCAGTCGCGTCAGAAGAGTTATGCGGACCGGAAGGTCCGAGATGCGTCCTTATTCAGTAGGTGAGAAGGTGTTGCTGAAGGTTTCGCCTATGAAGGGTGTTATGAGGTTTGGAAAGAAAGGGAAGTTGAACCCAAGGTTTATTGGACCTTTTGAGGTGCTTAGGAAAGTTGGGGAGGTGGCTTATATGCTTTCTTTGCCACCCAGTTTGTCGGGAGTTCACCCGGTGTTCCATGTATCTATGCTCCGGAAGTATGTCGGAGACCCGTCTCATGTGTTGGACTTCAGCACGATACAGCTAGATGAGGATTTGACTTATGATGTGGAACCAGTAGCCATTTTGGGTCGACAGGTTCGTAAGCTGAGATCTAAGGATATAGCTTCGGTGAAAGTGCAGTGGAGAGGTCGTCCCGTGGAGGAAGCAACTTGGGAGACCGAGCAAGAGATGCGAAGTAGATATCCACACTTGTTTGATGCTCCAGGTATGTTTCTTAACCCGCTCGCGGATGAGCGTTTGTTTAAGTTGGGGAGAATGTAACGACCCGGCCCGTCATTACGGGAATTACCACCTCGTTACCTTGCAATTACATATTTTATGCTTTTATAACAGTATTAGAGTATATCGGGTGAGTTAGGAGTGATTTGGATTGAAAATGAAACAAATAGCATGTTTAAAGAAAACTTGAAAATGAGAAGTCAACCAAGAGTTGACTATTGAGTTAGAGTGCTCGAAACCGGATTCTGATGATTCGAATAGTTCCGGGGGATCATTTATGACTTAGGAGAGCAATCGGAATTGAATTCGGAGGTCCGGTGTAGTTTTAGGCTTGAATTGGCGAATGTTGAATTTTGGCGAAAACCGGATGGTAGGTGATATTTTGATCCGGGGTCGGAATGGAATTCCGACAATTCTTGTAGCTTCGTTATGTGATTTTGGATGTGTCTGCAAATTTTCAGGTCATTCGGACATCGTTTGATCGGGTTTTGGATTGAATGTTTCTTTTGAAAGTTTTGAAGAAACTTAGGCTTGAATTCGTGTGGAAATGGTGATTTTGATGTTTAGAATGGTGTTTTTATGATTGGAACAAGTTCGTATCATGTTTTGGAGTACGTTGGTGGTTTTCCGTTGGGGTCCCGGGGGCTTCGGGATGATTTCGGACCATCAACCGGGCATTTGGACTTGGCAAAAATCTGCAGAAAAACTGCAGGTTCTGCCCAAGCCCTTAAGCCTTCGCGTTCGCATGACAAGTGTCGCGTTCGCGAAGGCCAAGCCTTTGTGTGCATCGCGTTCGCGGGAGGGGGAGTCGCGTTCGCGTAGGGTCGTGGGTGTTGTGCTTCGCGTTCGTGGGAGGTGTATCGCGAACGCGTAGGGTCATGGAAGTGTGCTTCGCGTTCGCGGGAGGTGTATCGCGAACGCGTAGAAGAGAAAAAGGTGGCTGGGAATATTGTTCTTCGCAAACGCGTGGAGTGGTTCGCGTTCGCGTAGGGTAAGTCGGAGGCGGGCATCGCGAACGCGTGGGAGTCGTCGCGTTCCCGTAGGGAAAGAAGGACTGTTCATCGCGAACGCGTGGGGGGCTCACGCGAACGCGAAGAAGAAAAGTCTCTGGCAGTGAATAAAATCCAGAAGCAGAGGGGTTACGGGTTTACACCCCCAAAACATAATTTTGAGCCCTAGAGAGAAGAAAACTCGATGAAATCACTGAGAAGTCATCGGGTATTCATCGGAGGTAAGATTCTTGACTCAAAAACATCATTTTATGGTAGAATTAACATCAATCTTCATGAAATTGGGTTGAAATATTGAAGAAATGTGGCCCAATTATGGAAAACGGGATTTTTGGATTTGGAAGGCCATTTGAACTCCGATTTTGATAAATTTTATATGCACGGACTCGTGGCGAGATGAGGGTCACGTTGGTACTAATTTCGAAATTTTCCGAGCAGTGGGCCCGGGGTCGGGTTTTACCAACTTGGTGTATTTATGCGAATTTCATGTAAATTGAAATGGGTTATGATTATTTGACCCGTATTTGATATAATTATTGTGGTTTGACTAGATTCCACGCACGAGGGAGCTAAATTCAAAGGAAAAGGCATCGCGGACGAGTCTACGACCGGCTAGAGGTGAGTGGTTTGTGTATATGGTAGCCTGAGGGTTCGAAACCCCGGCTTAGCACATTGTGACGCTAGTAGGCGTGGCTCGCACACCGTGGCAGGTGCGAGATTGATTGTGATTGGGGATTGAGACTTGGTCCATCCCGGAAGTGAATAATATGTTGTTAGTGTTGGAAATACACCGTATTTGATATATTTGTGGGCTGTAAGCCTTGTTTGGGGCCTTGTACCGACTTGTAGTGTCCTTAGAGGACAATATTTATGTGATAGCTATAATTGCTTAAATCACTGATCTCAAGTCCTGGAAATTGAAATCACACTTTTGAAATACTAAGTCACCGGCTTTTGCAAATTTAATAAAGTTTAAGTATTTTTCATAAATTATGAATTAAAAAGTGGAAGTAAGAAAAATGAACTGTTTTTGTGACTTATTTGCTTATTGTGGACTGAGCATGGGATCGGGCTGCACGCCGCAGTGGTTGATATGAGGATCGGGCCTGCACGCCGCAGCAGTATTGCGCTTGGGCTGTAGGAGCCCCTCCGGAGTCTGTACACACCCCCGGTGAGCGCCGTCGACGTTAAATGGGATCGGGCTACACGCCGTAGCAGTTATGTGCATTGCATTGCATCTGTAGTTGTTGAATTACTCTGTGGTAGCTGTATTGTATTGTTGTTGCTAGTTCGTAGGAGATTCGGACCGTAGTGTAGCTTCATATTGTGGTATTTTGTGGATTTCTTACTGTCAGCTACATGTATATATTTGTTACTCACTGAGTACTTAGTACTCACCCCTACTCCCTGCACCTTTTGTGTGCAGACTCGGGTACTCAGGAGCAGTAGACAGGCAATTCCAGCGGTTGCAGTGTCATATCGGGTTGCTGAGGTAGCTGCCTACGTTCGCAGAACCTAGCTTCTCCTCTCATTTCCAGTTGCTATTTTGTATTTTGTATTCGGACTTGAGTACTTCTATATCGTACTCTCTATTTCCTGTTGGGTTTTGTTAGAGGCTCTAGACTTGTGACTCCGGATCTTTGGGGAGTGTCAGTATTTTGTTCATTATTATTATTATTGGAGTTCTTAAACTCATATATTCTTCTTGGGTTGTCCATTTGGGACTGATATCGTTGTGATAATTAAATTGTTGGTCTGGCTGGCCTAGCTTGATTGTTGGGCGCCATCACGACCGGATTTGGGTCGTGACATCCTTACAATCGCCTTATGGTGCCTTGAAAGGTTTTCACCAATAAGACTCTCTCATTTATTCTCTCTCAACCTCATAATCGCCCTGCAGTGCCGTTAAAGGTTTTCACTGACAAGACTCTCTCATTTTATTTTCTCAACCTCACAGTCGCCTCACGGTGCCGGTTAAGGTTTTCACCGATGAGACTCTCTCATTTTTTCATTTTTCATTTTTTTTCATTTTTTCCTTTTTGTCTTTTGTTTTCTGTACCACTGATGTTGTCCAATGTCTCGTTCTTCCTTCATTGCATTTGTTATTCTCTTGCAATTGATCAGAAGGTCTTTCTTTGGACTGTAATATGGCTTTTGGATAGGTTAAGAAAGAAGGGTATAAAGGCAAAAAATTTACGAGGGGTTAAAAAATGTTTACAACTCTCGGAATTATAAAACATAACTTCTGCCCCAGTATCAATATGTGGGGGATTTTTGCATTTTTTCTTTATTGTGACTGAACCTCTGTGAGGCTGCCTACGTACCCTTTCGGGATCAAGTTAAACGTAGTTCATTATTACGCCATCAGTTAATGAATTTCTTTTTGACTTTTTCCCGATTTTCTTTGTCTTTTTCTTTTCTCTTTTATTTCATATTTTTTTTTCATTTCATTCATTTTTTTTTTCATTTTTTTTTCATTTTTTCCTTCTCTATTTTTTTCATTTTTCATTTTCATTTTTTTTTCATTTTCTTTATTGTGCCATAAAGAATTCCGAGAGAGGGGTATGAAAGAATATATCTAACATGGCTCAAAGGGGATGTCAATTGATAAAGTATTTGGATAGAGAATAAAATGCCTTCATCATATACCCGCTCATATGGGGTCCGCAGGCTCCAGCATGCACCTCAATCATAATCTCATCAGCTTGTTGCGTATCCACACACCTCAACAATCTCAGGTCTGATGTTCTCTTATATATGATTCATCCACTGAGGAAAAAGCCATTAGCCAAGCATCTCACAGCTCTTTTCTGTTCTCTGGTGGCTTGTTCTGGGTATTTGCATGCCTTCAAGTATTCCCTGATGTCGTGATACCACGATTCTCCGTCAAATTCTCCTTCCACAGTAAAATAGTAAGCATTCTGATCACGCACCTGGATCTGGAGTGGATCTATATAGGCTTTATCCGGATGATGTAACATAGAGGACAGCGTGGCCAGAGCATCTGCAATTTCATTGTGCATTCTTGGGATATGTTTGAATTCTATGGATTGGAATCTTTGGGACAACTCAAGCAAACAATGCCGGTAAGGTATCAACTTCAAATCCCTTGTATCCCATTCTCCCTAGATTTGGTGTATCAAAAGATCCGAGTCACCCATGACCAAAACCTCTTGAACACCCATGTCTATTGCCATCCTCAATCCCAAGATACACGCCTCGTATTCGGCCATATTGTTGGTACAGAAAAATCGAAGCTGAGCGGTGACGGGATAGTGTTCACCCGTTTCTGAAATGAGTACTGCTCCGATACCAACTCCTTTACTATTGACGGCTCCGTCGAAATACATCTTCCAACCTGGCTTTTCGCCCTGTTCTATTTCTTCGATATTCATTGCCTTCTCATCCGGAAAATATGTCTTTAATGGCTCATATTCATCATCCACTGGATTCTCTGCCAGATGATCTGCAACTGCTTGAGCCTTCATTGCCGTACGAGTTACATAAATGATGTCAAATTCTGTGAGCAGAATCTGCCATATAGCAAGTCTTCTTGTAGGCATGGGCTTTTGGAATATGTACTTCAGAGGATCCAACCGTGATATCAAGTACGTGGTATATGCTGACAAATAATGTTTCAGCTTCTGACCCACCCAGGTCAACGCACAACAAGTTCTTTCTAGCTGAGTATACTTTACCTCGTAAGATGTGAATTTCTTACTAAGGTAATATATAGCCTGCTCTTTCTTGCCCGTCTCATTGTGCTGCCCTAGCATACAACCAAAAGAATTGTCAAGGACTGTCAGATACAAGATCAAAGGTCTTCCCGGCTCTAGAGGGACTAGCACTGGAGAATTTGCCAAATATTCCTTGATTTTGTTGAAGGCTTCCTGACATTCATCAATCCATTTCACTGCTGCATCTTTCTTTAACAACTTGAAGATCGGCTCGCATGATGATGTCAACTGAGCGATGAACTGGCTAATATAATTCAGCCTTCCCAATAAGCTCATTACTTCCTTGTTGTTCTTCGGCGGAGGTAGACTCTGGATAGCTCTGATCTTTGATGGATCTAGTTCAATACCTCACCGACTCACTATGAACCCCAACAGCTTCCCTAAGGGCACTCCGAAAGCGCATTTTGCAGAATTGAGTTTAAGACTGTACCTCCGGAGTCTCTAGAAAAACTTCCTCAAATCCCTCACATGATCATGTTGCTTCTTGGACTTTATGATGACATCGTCCACATATACTTCGATTTCTCGATGCATCATATCATGGAACATTGTGGTCATTGCCCTCATAAAAGTAGCTCCGGCATTCTTTAAAACAAACGGCATCACTCTATAGCAATATGTTACCCAAGGTGTAATGAAAGCAGTTTTCTCCGCGTCTTCTTCATCTATTAGAATCTGGTGATAACCGGCGTAACAATCTACAAATGAACTGATTTCATGCTTGACACAATTGTCGATCAATATGTGGATGTTCGGCAATGGGAAATCATCCTTTGGACTGGCTTTGTTAAGGTCTCTCTAATCCACACACACTCTGGTTTTTCCATCTTTCTTTGGGACCTGGCACAACATTCGCCAACCAGGTGGGGTACTTAGTAACTCATATAACCTTCGCCTCAAACTGCTTATTCACCTCTTCTTTTATCTTCACGCTGATGTTTGTTTTGAACTTTCGTAACTTTTGCATCACTGGCCGACATTCAGGATAGATAGGCAACTTGTGTACCACCAAATCAGTGCTAAGTCCGGGCATGTTATCATAGGACCAAGCAAAGATGTCCTTGAATTCATGTAGCAACTTTATTAACTCTCCCCTGAGAGAGGTTTCCAAATGAACACTGATTTTCGTTTCCCGGACGTTATCTTCGCTCCCCAAATTGATGGATTCTGCCTCACTCAAGTTCGGTTTGGGTTTTTCCTCATATTGGTTCAGGTCCTTACTTATTTCCTCCAAGGTTTCTTCATCCCCATACTCTATTTCACTACCTTTCTCAATATATTGTATGATAATTCGATTGTCAGAACTGGGCCTAGAACTCTTCATGCATGACATGTCATCAGAATCAGCACATATAGAACTGTACAAAAGAAAAGATAAAAAATAAGGCAAAAAATGAAGAAAGAAGAAAACTGCATTTCATTGATATCTCAAAGTTTTGGGTACATTTTAATTTCCATGGGGAGGGGAGGGGGGGGTAGGGGACTACAGAAAGTAAAATTGCTTTTTTGGGGAAATGATGATGAATTTCAAGAGCTAACTACCAAGACTCCTTCCTGATTGGGAAAGGAGTGGCTTCCCAGTTGTTGAGCATAACACCAGATCCCACGAATTGAACGTCCAACCTGCTAGTACCCTCTCCCATTTCTACCATGTTCACGTCCCCAAATAACATTTTGAACATCATCAAGAGCTCTTCATCAGGTCTGGTCTCAACATACCTAGACGTAGTAGATGTCAGATGTTTCGTACCAGGCTTGGCAAAGGTGTCAGATAGTTCGGGGATGGGTTTAGGAAGGGTCCAATTTTTCTTCTTGGTTTTTCGGGCTTTTTGGATGTCGGCATAGGTGGGTTTGAATCCCAAGCCAAAGGTGTCTTTGTTCACTGGAAGATGAACTGGTTGAGTGATTCCTTGCAAAGCTTTCCCCAGCCCTTTCCCTGGTGTAAAGCCATTCTTAATCATCTTCCGGGCTACCATCACAGCGGCAGGTGCCACTGAAGGGATTGGCAATTTCTCGCCCTCAGCAATCTTGTTCACTGTTACAGTATCTGTCACCTGGTATACCCAGGGACCTTTGTCTCCATCAATATCATCAAACGGCATTATGACATTGCAGGTGTCTCCCTCTCTATGTACTATGACTTCTTGTTGCTCCCATTCAAACTTGACCATTTGTTGCAAGGATGACGGCACGGCTTTGGCTGTGTGGATCCATGGTCGACCCAGCAATAGATTGTAAGACACAGCAATGTCTAACACCTGAAACTCCATCGTAAAGTCCACAGGCTCGATGGTGACCTCCAAGACGATATCCCCCAAAGTGTTCTTACGTCCCCCATCAAATCCTCTCACATTCACACTGTTTTTTCGGATTCTGTCAAGACTGATATTCAACTTTCCAAGGGTCGACAGCGGGCAAATATTTGCACTTGAGCCATTATCTATCAACATTCGGGTGACTACTGACTCCTCGCTCTTCACTGTAAGATAAAGCACCCTATTATGTTCAGTCCCCTCAATGGGCAATTCACTATCTGAGAATGTAATCTTGTTGGATTCAAAGATCTTATTGGTAATCGTTTCGAGATGACAAACCGAGATCTTCTCAGGGACATGCACCTCATTCAATATCTTCATCAGTGCTTTTCTGTGTTCTCCTAAATGGATCAACAATGAGAGCAAAGAGATCTGTGCGGGTGTCTTCCTCAACTGTTCCACTATGGAGTAATCCTGAGATTTTATCTTCTTGCGGAACACCTCTGCTTCTTCTTTGGACACAGGCTTCTTCAAATGACTCTCTTTTACTACCTTCATTTTTCTTAACTCTTCCGGGCCAAAACACCTCCCGGAACGAGTTAGACCGTACGTCGCGTTGATCTCTCCAGTCACTTCTTTCCCTTTGTACACTACTGCCTCCTTGTTGTAGTTCCAAGGTATAGTCTTGGTATCTACCACCGGCATCTGTACCACTAGCCTTATAATTACCGGTTCCATGCTTGCACCTTTCACTGTTAACACTGGTTTTACACCTGGCACCACAACTTTTAAAGTCTCCACCGCTGGTTGCTTTTTCACTGGTTCTTCAGCTATCATTTTTCCTTTCTCAATCTCCTTTTCTGCTTTGCTACTGGCCTTTATCATCATGACCAACTGGGATGGCTTCCGGCTGCTCTCCTCTTGTGCCAACTATATCATATGTGCTTCATGATGAGCCGGCAGTGAGTTCTGAGTAATATTCGGGGCCTCCGGAGCCTGTACCTCAATCCTCCGGCTATCAATGAGCCCTTGAAAAGCGTTCTTCAAATGCCAACATTTCTCATTATCGTGTCCCGGTGCTCCAGAGCAATACTCGCACCTGACCGACTGATCAATATTCTTTGAAGGTGGGTTCGGAAGCTTTGACTCGATTGGGCTCAATATTCCTAATTCCTTTAATCGGTGCTAGTATAGGATTCCCCCAGCAGGGTGAATGTTTTCTTCGCCTGATTCTTGTTCCTCATCTCCGGGTCGGGCCTGAAATTGGGTTTGTTCGGGTTTCTGTAAGTTCTATAAGAGGGGTAGGTATTTTGTGTGTGATAAACATTCTGCGGGGCCTGGGCTCGCCATACCTGTGGTGGTGGTAGATAAGTTTGGGCTTGTGGATTATGGTAGTATGGGGTAGTAGGTGGGTAGTATGGTGGAGGTGGGTGGTATGATGTTGGTGGGTTATATTGGGTTGGTGGGTTGTATGGCTGATACGGTCTAGGTGGGTGATGGTATTGGCTACGGTTCCAGGGTTTGCTCTCCACAACTGACACTTCCTCTTTCTTCTTTTTTCCCAATGGTTCCTCCACTCCCAGTCTGAATGGCCTGATTTGTGGCCTTGATTGCTCAAAAACTCATAATCTTGTTAGTTTTCAATCCTTCTTCCACGAAACTTCCCATTTTTACAACTTCATTAAAATTCTTCCCAGTGGTTGACACTAGATGTCCATAGTAGGTAGGCTCCAAAGCCTGCAAGAAACAGTCCACCATTTCACTTTCTTTCATCGGCGGATCCACCCTCGCCGCCTGCTCTCTCCATCTAAAGCCATATTCTCTAAAGCTTTCACTAGGTTTCTTTTCCATTTTAGTAAGTGACAACCTATCCGGTATGATTTCCAAATTGTACTGAAAATGGTTTGCGAATGCCTGTGCGATATCATCCCAAATAAACCATCTGGTGTGATCTTGGCGCGTCTACCATTCCAATGCGAAACCACTCAAACTTTGGCAGAAGTATGCCATCAGAAGCTCATATCTTCCCCATGTGCCCCGCATCTTACTGCAGTATCCTCTAAGATGGGCCAACGGATCTCCGTGTCCACTGTACATGTCAAACTTTGGCAACTTGAATCCGACAGGAAGTTGCACTTCTGGAAACAGACGTAGGTCTTTGTATGCCACACTTACTTGTCCCCCTAACCCTTGCATGTTATGAAAGGCATGCTCCAAACTCTTCATTTTCTTTGCCATCTCTTCCTGTTCTGCATTCTTGACAGGTTTCTCTTCGATTGCCTCCATCAATGGAGTGTAAGATTTGTGCTGCCGAAAGGTTGGTTCAGGTGGGTAGTAGTGGGTGTCTTGTACATGGAATAATGGTTCACTGGATTACTTATGCAAGGTGGCAGGTGGAGGTGCTACATATACCGGAGCAACATGGGGTAGCTGGGGTGGCACTTGTTTTGACAGTGGTGGTGGTACTTGAGAGGTGGAAGCGTAGTAGTGGTGATAGTTCGGATATGTAGAAGACGAGTTCATAGTGGGTGGCTCAAGGTTGGGATTGGTTGGAGTGATGTATGCGGGGTTAGCAGGATAAGTAGGTAAGGGTTGACCCCTCGACCAAGCCTGATACGTCTCAGCCATCTGCTGTTTAAGCTTGTACATTTCTTCTTTCATTCCCATCACGTCCACAACTTCCTCCTCCTGGACGGGGTCCATAACTGTTGGTTCAATCTCTTGTGACATGGCCTTTGTCATTGTCTTAGATCTTGTGTTGTAGGGATGAGTAGCCAGAATGCTAGTTGCCAACTAGGATCTGAATCTCACAAACAGCAACACACGTTAGTGGTTAGCACATAAAGACATAAGATGTAATGATTTGGAATAATCACATTGTGCCTTTGATCGTCATGCATCATCCCGGCCTTTGTTTTATTTCGAACCAATCTCATCATTCTCTCTTTTTCTTTATTCTCTTTTTTCTTCTTCTTTTTTTTTCTTTTCTCTCTTTTTCTTTTCATTTTTCTTTTTCCTTTCTCTTTTTTTTTTCCTTATTACCTTTATTGATCCGCGTTCCTATTTTTTGCCTATCGTAAATGAAGAATTGACATAAAGAAAAAGGATTGACAACAACTCTTGATTTTCATTGATAGCCCAAAACATCGGTTTACAAAATGGTGTTGTACTACTAATGCAAAGAAATACAGAATGCATGCCCTAAGAATACATCAATGCTCCTAGTGCCCGCGAGACATCGTTCGGTCTTGCCGCGGGCCTATATGCTAATCCCTTTTGGAGCCTATCCAGGTCGGACATGACTTGTTGCACAAAGAACTTCACTGCTGACACAAACGTTGCCCGGGACATGTCTTCACATAGCTAGCTCTTTCGGGTGATGTACTAAGCAATATGAATAATTTTCTCTCGAATAACCCCTTTCTCTTGAAGCAATCGGCTGATCTGTTCGGTGCGAGCATCTAAAGTGTGTTGGTTCTCCTATTGTATTTGTTGTAGCTCCAACTCTAATCGAGGCATAGTCATGTAACAATGTTCTCTTTCTTCTTCGAGATCTTTGATGACCTTGTTACTTTTGACAGTGGCTGTAACAATCTTCTTTCTTCGTCGAGCTACCTCAAACTCATGCTTATCCTGTAGCTGCTGAACCAACTTGGCTCTTTCCTCGACATCTCTGTCCATTTGCTTCCGAGCACTGACTAACTCCTTTTTCTGATTTGTCTAAGTCGAAGCTGTAGTCATTCACCTTGCGCCGAAGAGTTTCAATCAATTTCTCATCTCGGGCTAAGTGAACAGGGGTCTCGGATGCAATTTTTATTTTAGCAACATGAGCCATCAGCATTTCATTTTTTTCTTCAGCTGCTTTTTCTCTCCTTCGTCGGATGCTTCTTGCAAACCGCTCTCAAACTGGAGATTTCTCAATTGTTCTTCCAGCAAGCTGATCTTGGCCTTATATTCACTTTCTTTGGCCGCCCAATTCCTGCTTTCTTTAGATTGCTCCACCAGATCTTGCAAGTGAGGTCTTTTTGAAGGCCTGTCGTGCTCAACACCCCGTCGATACCATGTGGAATACCCGGACGACACTTCACCTCGAGTTATGTTCTGCACACACGTATCTACCTTCAAGTTCTGACACTCATTCCAAATCTGGCGGACCTTTGCTTCCGGGAATTGTCCATCCGGACTAATCTCTATAACTTGTGAACTGAGGTCCCCGTCATTTGGTATAACTTGACATCTACCAAGTTGTCGCAGTGCCCTATACGGGGCATAAGACTGGATACTTTTTAAACCCATGATCAAAAAGTGTGACCCTTCTGTCGGCATATAAATCACCTCGTCGAGTGGTAACCAATCATATGTCCAATCAATCTGGTCGTCGGTCAATGATCGTAAATGCGAAATCCAATCCTTTACTCCCTCTGGCAATTTAACTTCTTTTGTTCTCGTGTAATACTCTTCAAGGCATGTTCTTCCTGTCGGCCCATAACTTGAGAACGAAGGATGATGGCACAGATGTTCGATCAACCATATTTGCAAAATCAAGTTGCATCCCTCAAAGAAGTTGGCTCCAGCTTTGCATGCAGTCAAGGCACGGTAGATGCCAGCTAAAATCATTGGAGCTAAAGTACAATTGTCTAGTACTACCAAAGTGCTTGCTACCCCGACAACCTTTATATTGATGTGCCCATTATTTCCTGGAAATATGATAACCCTGAGAAATGCCACTAAGAAAGCCAACCGTATGCTCCTCCCACTTTGCTCGGTTGGACTTGCTGCAAAGCTTGTTCGTGGAGTCATTGAAACCCCCGACATGTCCATATCTGCTATAAATCAGGGAGCAAAATCCGTTGGCTAAATCCTCGTTATGGACATTCCTAGAAATTTTCAAAGAATCCAAAAAGCGATGCACAGTTACTGCTCTCGGGGATAGCGGGTATTTTCCTTTCAAGAGGACCTCGCTCTTCCCTATGTAGAAAGAAATCTCCTCCATAGTGGGAGTGAGCTCAAAGTCCGGAAGATGTAGTACATTGTGTGCATGATCCCAATATGTGACCAGTGCTCTGATTATGTCGCCCTGGGGAATTATGTCCAATAATCCCTTGAGATCCTTTAAGTAGCCTTTTATCCAGTTTTGACTCTCTATTCCTATGTCGTGCCACCATAGTCTCAGCTCCAAATGGATTTTATTCATTAAGGCGAAAGGTTCATTCAACATTGTGCTCATCTTGCACATTTATTAAGGCGATTTTATTCAAAAAAGAAAAATCTTTTTCAATGCAAATTTTCATTTTTTGAAAGAGACATGACTTTCGAAGTAGCCATTTTTGCCAAAATAGCCTCCCGGCGTCCTTTCGGAACATTCGACCGTTTCCAAAAATAGCAATCACTCTGATTATTTGAAAAGAAAATATTTTTGGTCTTTTTCTAAAGGTGTGTGGTTGGACCCATTCAAGGGTTGCCTACGTATCCCGTCTAATGGCAAGAATCAAACCTGCGTAGTTTGGTCAGCTTAGTTGACCAATTATTTCGACAGAGCCATTTTTTTTTTCAAGTTTTCAGATTTTCCGGATACACTCTCTTTTTTCATTAGTTCTAATTCCTCTCTTGTCTTTACAACACTTTTCTATCCTCGGGAATTTTGCCGGTCCGCATAATGATCAAGGACAATAAAATGCAACACATAATATGCTCGGTCTTTTTTAAATACCGGGTCACCTGTCCTAGATGGACCCAACCCCTGTGTTGAGTCCCCTAAGTCAGATATGATGCAAATAATCATCCTAGACCTATGTTCAACATCTTATAGTTTCATAGAGTGCTAGACCGTGTACCCGAGCGGACAACTCGAATCGAGGAGGGGGCTGCGTACCGGTGACTCGCGGAGTCAATCGGCTTTGTAACTTATCCGGCCTCTGTTTCTTAATTTCTGGGTAACTTAACAGAAAAAGGAGTCTCAACCAGTAAGCACATCCCCGGGGGTGGAGAAGAGAAGGGTTTTCAGCACAGTTTTATATACAATCCACGTATTATCAAAGCGGTAAAATACATAGCATGATGTTCAAATCATATAATAAAGTCAAATAATATCAAGAACGACAATTCTAAGGAGTTCGAGTTCTTAAACCCTGAACCGAAGTTCTAGGTTACTTATCCCCAGCAGAGTCGCCAGAGCTGTCACACCTCCTTTTTTCACACATGTATATGCGCCACTGTTTAATACTACACCCCGAGAAGGGATATAATAATAATCAGGGAAGGCGTTTTTCCACTTAAAGGACAGTCGGAACGGGATCAATTTATTTAATTTTTTAGAGTCGCCACTTGGGAAAATAATGGTGTCCCAAGTCACCGGTTTAATCCCGAACCGAGGAAATTTATGACTCTGTATACAGTCTGCGAAACTAGAAACCTGGATAAGGAATTCCGTTAACCCGGGAGAAGGTGTTAGGCACTCCCGGATTCCGTGGTTTTAGCACGGTCGCTCAACTGCAATTTTTGTTTTTATCTGATTTCTTTATATATTTCAATTATGTGCTTTTATGTTCCGCTTTTAAATTTTAAAAGAATTGCGACTTCACGAAAACACATTTCAAGT
This sequence comes from Nicotiana noctiflora, assembly GCA_032618575.1. Lineage (NCBI taxonomy): Eukaryota > Viridiplantae > Streptophyta > Magnoliopsida > Solanales > Solanaceae > Nicotiana > Nicotiana noctiflora. The sequence goes on from JASVEL010007764.1 coordinate 125,394, forward strand.
CACACCGCAACCGGTACGCCTGTGACTTTAATGCATTTCAGTTTCGCCAAGAGTAAGATTTGGGTCACATAAATGCGCACCCGTATTTAGGAAAGTGATTTTATTAAAGTCGTGCCTAAAGATTCTACGTCTTTGTTAATTTCGGGAAAGACCGTGAAATTTACTAAACGGTCCTTCCGGGTCTAATTTTTCATTATAATTTATTTGAGGGCCCCGCAATTGTGTATTTAGTGTGGCGAGGCTCATCTCACTTTTATTAAAGGTCAATCCTAACATAACTATGATTTTCTATTTAGTTATTAATCTCTAAAAGGCAAATTAGCTTACAATTATAAATTCGGGCCTCAAATTCAAGTCTGAATTCAAACAAAAGGGATGTCTTTTAGCTTGAACCCGCTACCTAGTTTGAAACCCAATTTTATATTTGTGAATTAATTCCCTCTATTTCCATTGTGGACTGTACAAATCATTTTTGGGCCTTCGTAAATAATTGGCCAGGTTTGGCATGTGGTGAGCCTAAGTCCAGATGCACTTGCCAATAATCGCCAATGGCAAGCACAACCATGGTGCCCACGAAGAAACAACCAGCGGCAGCCTCTTTTCTCCCCATATTTTTCAAATGCCATATTGGTTTTCAGGCATCCAAAACTTTAGGGCAGTGAGCTTTACATGAGCTAAAGAGTTCTCATTAGAGAAAATGGAATTAAGAATTACACACATTCACTTACAATTATAACTATCAAAGACCTTTAAGAAAAGAATTTTGTTATGTTCGAGTATAAAAAATTTCAGAGCGATCCTCTGGTGGAAACATTAATATTGTTTTTTATAATACTAAATAACAAGCTCACAAGAATATTGGCAACAGAAATGCATCTCATCGATACGCAATTGTGAAATGAAAATCACTTGACTGCTCCTAAGTATTGCTAATTCCGAGGAGTCTTAAAGTGTTTGGTCCTATGTCTAGTTTTAGGTCATAAAGCAGATTCGCACGGATTAAAGCTTAACACAAAGACTTCAATTAATCGAATGTACACCAACAGTTTCAGAAATGAACATGGATGGGATATGAAACGAGTAATGGCATAAGTCTTCTGCCATATACTTACACTTATAAGATATGCCTGGCACTGTATATGTGCTCCCCTTTATAAGGTAACATCAGCTTATTTAATCAATATATAGATTCATGCACATAACTAATATCACAGGAAGTACATATATACTGAAATGTCTTACATCATTTTGTAGGTTACTCTACCATATTTCTTCTTGGCAGATCAAATTACCAGCCAAGTTCGACACCAGGCCTTTTCCTTTTAAATTGATAATTCAGTCAGTGTAGTGTGCAAATTCTCCAATACTTATCAACTATAATGTGCTATCACATTTCAGGTTCAGGCAATTAGAAGTTTGCAATTCCATGTTTGCTACTACGTGTGGGGAAACTTCAGAACGAGATCAAATAAATGTCAAGAAAGCAGTGTTTATCAAATCTTATACACTACTCTTAAGAGGACAGAAATAGGCTCAGAAACTTACACAAACAGAGCAATCACCTAAGCAAAACAAATCTGTACATATATCATATGAACAGTGAGGATGAAAATAATCAATCGTTGAGAAGAATCGTCCAATAGAAGCCCACAGAATCAAATTGTAAAAACATTTGCATTCAAACATAAATTGAAACAGAATACAAGTAGTAGTAGAGGATTCAATTCAATTAAAATCGTATAACAGGGAACGAAAGGAACCTGTTAAATTCAAAATAACAGAAAGACATTTCAACGACAACTCCACTTCAAATTCCAGAATCCAAATGAATAGCAGATTCGAAATCGAACAAAAACCTCGAATAAAAAACATGAAATAGCACTAGAATTTCAAATCCGAACCCGAACTCCAACTTGTCTCAATCAATCACCATAGCGAAAAATAGAAGAATAAAAAATAATGAACGAAAATTGGAAAATAAAATCAGAAGAACTTAAGAACCCTAGAATCTAAATTTTAAATCTGAAAATTCTCTTCTGAAATTTTCTTCTGGAATCTCCGAATTCCTCTGAAAAACCCCAGAGCCTCACCTTATATAGACTTCGAGAATTCTCGAAGCTTCTGCCTTTACCTCCAAGAATCCCTCCCCAAAACAAAATTTTCCCCAAAATGAATTTTCCACCGTATTCTGATGAGAGAGGGATAAATGGAAGGCTTAGATTAACATGAATCCAATTTAATGCCCCTCATTTTTCCATAAATCATCCAAAAGGTAAAAAATTCACAACAAATATTGAATAGAGTGTGTGAGGGAGAGGAAATCTGTCAGAAATCCGTTAGAAATGGTATAGGAGAGAATGAGGGCACGCGTGGGTTAGGTATTGATGCTCACTCGCCATGGATTTGGAGTGATTTGAGGTCCGATTTGGGTGAGGGAGGCGAGTGAACATTGTTCCATCATTTGGGGCATTCGATTTAGGGTGTGTATGCATCTGCGTGTGTATGTATGGGCAACGAGTCGGGTTTGGGTGTTAGTTGGGGCGGGTTTAGTGAGAAGAAGAGGGGTTTGGGCTTGGTGTTATTAAGGAAGAAAAATGGTTTAGGCTCATTTTCGGGCAACTTTGGCCCAATCCTTTTTATTCAATGTATTTTCCTTGTTCTTTTGTTAATTAATTTTCTTTTTATTCAATATATTTTTTTTAGGTATTTCTTGGTATTTTATTGTATTTTTTTTTATATTTTCTATATTTTTCGAATTTTGTTATCATTTGGAATTTATTAAAAACTATTAAACTAATTACTCTTTTTTTTTCAATTTAAATCTAACTAATGTTATTTATTTATGTTTTTTTTCTTTAATCAATTAAAAAATGAATTAACACCTAGTACATGAGAAATTAATTTCCAAAAATGTATTTTTGTATTTTTATTTATCACACGCAAATAACATGCAAACAATTAACACAAAATTCACACAAATTATAAAAATGATGAAAAATCATTTATTTTGAATTTTATAGGAATGACTCAAATATAGGGTAAAAATCACGTGCTCACACTTATAACTGTGTAATTGGGCTAGTAGCCATGTTTGGGGCCTTGTGCCGATCTGTAGAGTATTAGGGAAGCTTGTAGAGTTAGGTGACCCTTATATCATGTGAGATACATACACTCAGCCGTAATTATAGTTGTATAGCATATCATGATCCAGTACTAGATGTGTACTTTGAGAGAGACTACCTAGGGTGGGATTCCCTGTGCAAGCTGAGTGGGCCTGAGAGGCCAAGTCTATATTGACTGAGATAGGGTCGAGGACCCACTATGAGATATTACATATATTTATATTGGATCGGGCTACACGCCGCAGCACTATATGTATTGGACCAAACTGCACACCGCAGTAATATACATGTGAACCGGACCGTACACCGCAGTAATATACATGTGAACCGGACCGCACACCGCAGTAATATACATATGGACCAGGCTGCACGCTGCAGTACTATTGCGCTGGGCTGTATGAGCTCCTTCGGAGTTTGCACACATTCCCAGTGATCGTTGTTATATATTGTTGGATCGGACTGCACGCAGCAGCAGTATATATATATATATATATATATATATATATATATATATATATATATATATATATATATATATATATACATATACATATACACATGATACATCATGGAGTCTAGTTGCATGCCGCAGTATCATAGTGCTTGGGCCGAGGGAGCCCCTCCGAAGTCTGTATACACCCCCAGTGAGCGCCCTCGATGTTAAATGGAGAGGGCTACATGTCGTAGCGTTATATATATTGGAGCGAGCTGCACGCCGCAGCATTATACATATATATATATATTTGGATTGGGCTGCACGCTGCAGCAGTATGAGTGAGAACTAGGTTAGTGTGGAACAGTGGTGAAATTGATGTGGACTGGAAATGGGGGTATTCACTGTAGAGATTACTTACCTGTGAGGTTACCCTTAGAACTGTTTAGTGATAGTACATGTGTTATTACTTTCAGTTGTTGTCTATTATTATTACTCACTGAGTTGAAATATACTCACCCCACTCCCCTGCACTTTTTGTGCCGATACACAGGTTCGGGAAGGCAGTTGAGCTATCGTAGCTTCTTTGTTATTATTAATCCGAGGAGACTGCGAGGTAGCTGCCAATGTCCGCAGGACTTGATATCTTCCTCTTTATCATCTTGTTGTTTTCATTCTGCCTAGACTTGATTGTGTAGGATATCTCATTTGTAGAGGCTCAGACTTGTGACACCACGATTATGTTGGGAATGTATTTTTTTATGCTTCTACTTCTGCACTTACCACAGATATCCTGGTGTACTCTCGTAGCTAGGAGGAGCATGCCCAACATCTTAGAGTTGTATTATAGATGTTGTGGGAGGAGAAGTTGTATGCCAAGTTCTCCAAGTGTGAGTTCTGGCTTGAGTCCATGGCATTCTTAGGACACGTGGTGTCTAGGGATGGTATTCAGGTGGATCCGAAGAAGATAGAGGCGGTGGAGAGTTGGCCCAGACCGACCTCAGCTACTGAGATTGGTAGCTTCCTGGAATTGGCAGGGTATTATCGCCGATTTGTTTAGGGATTCTCTTCCATTGCTTCACCCTTGACTAGATTGACTCAGAAGGGTGCTCCCTTCGTATGGTCCGAGGAGTGCGAGGAGAGCTTTCAGATGCTCAAGACAACACTGTCCACGTCACCAGTCTTGATACTGCCGTCAGCTTCAAACCCTTATATTATGTATTGTGATGCCCCGGGAGTGGGCATTGGTTGTGTGTTGATGCAGGAGGGTAGAGTCATTGCTTATGCTCTCGCCGGTTGAAGCCCCATGAGAAGAACTACCCTATGCATGATTTGGAGCTAGCATCCATAGTTCCCACTCTGAAGATTTGGAGACATTACCTGTACGGTGTCTCTTGTGAGGTGTATACCGATCATCGCAATCTTCAGCATCTGTTAAAACAGAAAAAACTTAATTTGAGACAGGTAGGTGGCTGGAGTTGCTTAAGGAATATGACTTCACTATATTGTATCATCCGGGGAAGGCCAATGTTGTGGCCGATGCTTTGAGCCAGAAATGCAGTCAGCATGGGTAGCTTAGCTTATATTCCAGTTGGGGAGAGGCCACTTGCATATGATGTTCAGGCTTTAGCCAATCGGCTAGTGAGTCTGGATGTTTCTGAGCCGAGCCGAGTATTGTCTTATGTTGTTTCTCGGTCTTCTTTATATGATCGCATTAGGGAGCGGCAGTATGATGATCCACATTTGCTTGTCCTTAAAGACAGAGTTCTGCACAATGATGCTAGAGATGTGACTATTGATAGTGATGGTGTTCTCAGGATGCAGGGCTGTATCTGCGTGCCCAATGTGGATGGCCTTCTAGAGTTGATATTAGAGGAGGTACACAGCTCGCGGTATTCCATTCATCCAGGTTCCGCGAAGATGTATCAGGACTTGAGACAGCATTACTGGTGGAGAAGGATGAAGATGAATATTGTTAGACATGTAGACAGGTGCCTCAACTGGCAGCAGTTCAAGTACGAGCATCAGGTACCGGGCGGTGTTATTCAGCGTATGGTTATTCTCGAGTGGAAATGGGAGCGGATTACCATGGATTTTGAGGAAGTTCGATTCAGTGTGGGTGATTGTTGATTGGCTGACCAAATCTGTGCATTTCATTCCATTATGTACTACTTACTCATCGGAGCAGTTAGCGGTAATCTTTATTCGGGAGATTGTCAGATTGCATGGGGTTTCAATGTCTATCATATCAGACAGAGGCACTCAGTTCAATTCTCAGTTCTGGATGTATAACGACCCGGCCGGTCGTTTTAGAAAATTTCGCCCCAATACCCAATTTAACTGTTCCCCTAAGTTCATTTCTGCTATAGTGGTTTGCCGGGAGAGTCGGTTCTGAAATTTGGAGCATTTTGGGTCACTTAGTCCCTAAATGAGAGCTTTAAAGTTAGAAAATGGTCCGTAGCCGGAAAAATGGTAAAACGACCTCAAAAAGGAAATCCGATGGTTCCATTAGCTCCGTTAGATGATTTTGGGGTTGGGAGCGCGTTCGGAATGTGTTTTGGAGGTTCGTAGCTCAATTAGGCTTCAAATGCCGAAGTTTGAAATTTTGGCAAATCCGAATGATAGGTGAGATTTTGATCCGGGGGTCGGAATGGAATTCCGACAATTTTTGTAGCTTCGTTATGTGATTTTGGATATGTCCGCAATTTTTCAGGTCATTCGGACGTCGTTTGGTCGAGTTTTTGATTGAATGTTAGTTTCGGAAGTTTTGAAGAAACTTAGGCAAGAATCCGTGTGTAATTGGTGATTTTGATGTTTAGGATGGTGTTTTTATGATTGGAACAAGTTCGTATCGTGTTTTGGAGTATGTTGGTGGTTTTCGGTTGGGTCCCGGGAGCCTCGGGATGAATTCGGGGGTCCAAACGGACCAATTTGTGCCAATGGCACTGCTGTTTCTGCTGCAATAATTGCAGAGCAATTTTTCTCTTCGCGATCGGGGAGATGGCCATGCGATCGCGTATGGTGTGGTGGTAATGCATCGCAATCGCGATGCCTAGGATACGATCGCGTAATGGAAAAGTCTGGAGCTCTGTGATCGCGAGGTGAGGCGTGCGATCGCGTAAGTCTGGAAGTTGAAGCATCGCGATCGCGTGAGGTAGTATGCGATCGCGTAGGGTAGTTTGGGGAGCCGGCCGAGTTTGTTCTTCGCGATCGCGTTCTTATCATTGCGATCGCGTAGGGTCGCTAAGTTTTTCACTTCGATCGCGTCCAGGACCACGCGATCGCGTAGAGGAAAAGTAGGCCACCCAGGATTTGTGAATCGCGATCGTGAGCCCAGTGCTGCGATCGCGTAGAGTTAATTGGCTCGGCAGTGACTTTAAGTACAGAAACATTTCAGTCACGGTATAACACACAAAAACCGCCAGTGTTGTGCTCCAAGAGAGGAAATTGAAGGGGAAACGCTGGGATATTATCGGGAAATCATCGGGGGTAAGTTTCTTGACCTTAATTCGTTAGTTTATCATGAAATCCGTGATTATTTCACTGAAAATGGAAGATTAAAGGTGGGTTTGAGCCCTAGGCCTAAATTTTAGAAAACGTTTCATTTGAATGGGCAAACGGAGTCCGATTTCGATAACTTTTATATGCACAGACTCGTATTGAGATAAGGAACCCGAATATATAACTTTCGTGATTTTTTTATAAGCGTACCAAAAGTCAGGTTTTGGCAACTTGTGGGTTTTGGTGTATTTAGAGTTGTTTTGATTGGGTAATGCCCAATTGGCCTATTTTGATGTGATTCTATTGATTTTTATCGGATACTACACCTGTGGAGGCCGACGTTCGCGGCAAGAGAGTTGTTTCTTAGCGATTTTGTACCGGAGTTGAGGTAAGTGGCTTGTCTAACCTCGTGTGGGGGAACTTTTGACCCCTAGGATATTATGTGATAGTTTAAATGCCTTGTACGTGAGGTGACGGGCGTGTACATGCGCTGGTTGTTGAGCACATACTTTACTTGAATTGTCCGATTTGTGATATTCCTGCTCTTAGCCGATTAAATCGTTACTTTACAAAGTATTAGATAGAAAAGCATGATTAGCTAGGATTCCACATGTCTAATTGCCTAGTCGACTTACTTGGACTTCTTGATAAATTGTTGGCACTAGAATCAGAGAGGTTGTAATTAAACATATTATGTTCTTTTTGTGTGTTTTCTTTATTTGATGTGTTGGTGGACTGCGGGTTCAATTCCCGGAGATCCCAGGGCTGTGGGTTTGATTCCCAGAGACCCGGAGTGATATTGTTTGTGGACTCCGGGTTTGATTCCCAGAGATCCTGATGTTATTGAAATATGGATTGCGGGTTCGACTCCCGAAGATCCTAATGTTATTGAGATATGGACTACGGGTTCGATTCCCGGAGATCCCGATGTTATTGAGATATGGACTTCGGGTTCGATTCCCGGAGATTCTGAGCTATTAATATATTATTGAGATGTGGACTGCGGGTTCGATTCCCGGAGATCCTGAGATTTTATTGAGACATGGGCTGCGGGTTCGATTCCCGGAGACCCAGGGGTATTGTTAATGGGACTGTGGGTTCAATTCCCACAGGTCCTGGACTTGTTATTTGAGTTTTTTACTTATTGTTAGTTTAATTGTAGACGGTTAGAGTAATTCATTTTTTTGTTGTTATTTCGGGATTATTATCATTTAAACTGCTTATTATTGTTATTACCATTTTGTAATTGTTTTCTCTCAGTAGGGCCCTGACCTTACTCGTCACTACTCCATCGAGGTTAGGCTTGGCACTTACAGAGTACCGCCGTGGTGTACTCATGCTACTCTTCTGCACACTTTTGTTGTGCAGATCCAGGTACATCAGGATAGGCCCATACTAGGTGATTCGGCAGCGCATTTGGGAGACCTCGAGGTATGATCTGCTACGTCCGCGGATCCGGAGGCCTTCCTTCTATTCCGATAGTACTAGTAGATATTTTTCCTTCATTTCGTTGTTAGATACTCTTTATATATATAGCCACAATTGTATGTTCTCTTTTAGTCTGTGTTACCCGTGGGATTCCGGATCTTGGTGGTGTTTGATACAGTGTGTTGACGAATGTATGTGCCAAGCGGCACGGATTACATTTCTTTTTATGCTATTTTTCCGCTATTCCTTATTTAAATGTTCATAACTTGTATATTCCGCAACGTGTTAGGCTTACCTAGTGGTGGGAACTGGGTGCCATCACGACATGTTCACGATTGGTGAACTAGGGTCGTGATAGGAGGGCATTCCAGTGGGAGCTGGGTACGCAGGTTGAGTTGAGCATAGCATTTCATCCTCAGACAGACGGGAAGTCTAAGCGCACTATTCCAATCTTGGAGGATATGTTGCATGCATGTATGATTCATTTTGGAGGTTCATGGGATGAGTTTCTGCCACTTGCTGAGTTTGCCTACAACAATAGTTATCAGTCGAGTATTCAGATGGCCCCGTATGAGGCGTTGTATCGTAGACAGTGTAGATCTCTCGTGGGATAGTTTGATCCCGGTGAGGATAGATTGATAGGGACTGAGTTAGTTCAGGATGCTTTGGATAGAGTGAAGTTGATTCAGGAGAGGCTTCGCATAGCACAGTCACGCCAGAAGAGTTATGCAGACCATAGAGTTCGAGAGTTGTCTTTCATGGTTTGTGATAGGGTATTGTTGAAGGTTACACTCATGAAGGGTGTTATGCGATTTGGGAAGAAGGGGAAATTGAGTCCTAGGTTCATTGGTCCTTTTGAGATACTCAGGAGGATTGGAGAGGTGGCATATGAGTTGGCCTTACCACCCAGCTTGTCTAGTGTTCATCCAGTATTCTATGTGTCTATGCTCCGGAAGTATGTCGGCGATCCATCTCATGTGCTGGACTTCAGTACGATTCAGCTTGATGGTGATCTATCTTATGATATGGAGCCAGTGGCTATTCTGGGTAGACAGGTTCAAAAGATGAGGTCCAAGGACATTACTTCAGTCAAGGTGCAGCGGAGAGGTCGTCCCGTGGAGGAGGCTACTTGGGAGATCGAGCAGGAGATTCAGAGCAGATATCCTCACCTATTTGAGTCTCCAGGTATGTTTCTCGACCCGCTCGAGGATGAGCATTTTCTTAAGTTAGGGAGAATATGATGACCCGGCCGGTCATCATGTGAGTTATCACCGTGTTTTCCCCATTATATGCTTGTTAATATTTCAATATTTATGTTTGGTGAGTTTGAGTCAATTCGGATTGAGTTTGGTTGGAAATGAGACAAATAGTCTCTTAGAAAAAGGAATAGTTGGGAAAAGTCAACTAGATGTTGACTTGTCAGTCAGAAAGCTCAGAATAAAATTCTGATAATTCGGTCAGCTCCGGAAGGTCATTTGTGGCTTAATAGAGCGATCGGAATTGAATTTGGAGGTCCGGTGTAGTTTTAGGCTTGATTGGCTAAGGTTGAATTTTGGCGAAATTCGAACGGTAGGTGAGATTTTGATCTGGAAGTCGGAATGGAATTCCGACAATTGTAGTAGCTCCATCAGTTGATTTTGGATATGCCTACAAATTTTCAGGTCATTCGGACATCGTTTGGTCGGGTTTATGATCGAATGTTGGTTTCGGAAGTGTAGATGAAACTTAGGCTTGAATTTGCTTGGATTCGATGATTTCCGTGTTTAAGGGTGTATCTTTAAGATTGGAATAAGTTTGTATCGTATTTTGGAGTAGGTTGGTGGTTTTCATTGGAGTCCCGGGGGCCTCGGGATGAATCTGGGGGTCCAAACGGATCATTTTGTGCCGAAAAGCACAGTTGATCTGCTGCACTGAATTGCAGGAAAAATTTACACATCGCGATCGCGTACCTGGCCATGCGATCGCGTAGTGTATTGAAGAGCTGAGGGATTTTTTATTCTTCACGATCGCGATATGAGGGATGCGATCACGTAAGATGAAGGCTTTGCTCATCGCGACCGCGAGGCCCTTCATGCGATCACGTAAGGTAAGATTCGAAAGCAGTGTGATCGCGGAGAGAATTTCGCGATCGCGTAGAATGGTTAGGCTGATCATTGTGATCACGGCTGAGTCCACACGATCGCATAGAAGGAAATCAGTCCTGCCAAAAAGCTGTACATCGCGATCGTATGCCAAAGGCTGCGATCGTGTAGAGTAACGAGGCCTGGTAGAAAGGTTATTTTGAGAACATTTCATCCGCGACACATTTAGACAAAACCTCCATTTTTGAGTCCTTAGAGAGCAAGGTGACGGGAATTGAAGTGGATTTCACTGGGTAAACATTGGAGGTAAATTTCATGGTCTAAATACGTGATTTTATCCTTGAATCTTCAATTATTTTACTATAAATGGGAGGATTAATGGGGGATTTTTGCCCTAAGCCTAGGTTATGGTAAAACGTTGATTTGAATGGGCAAACAGAATCTGATTTTGATAAACTTTATATGTATGAACTCATGTTGAGATAAGGATTCCGAAAATGTAACTTTTGTAATTTTTTGAGAAGCGTACCAAATGTCGGATTTTGACAACTTCGTCGGTTTTGGTGTAAATCGAGTTATTTCGATTGGGTTATGTCTAAATAGCGTATATTGATGTATTCTTATTGATTTTGAGCAGATTTGGCATCTGAGGAGATTAATTTGCGAGGCAAGCACCAAGCGAGCTAGGACTTCTACCGGTTCGAGCTGAGTGGTGGCAGTAAATGATGTACTGAGGGTTTGAAACCCCGTACTTGCACTATACAGTGCTATGCTGAGATGAAACACGTGTCAAGTGATGAGTGTGGTGGCATTGTGACTGGGAATTTGGACTTGGTCCTTCCCGATTGATAGTCTTACTCTGTATTATGACTGAGAGTAAGCTTATAACTGTGTAATTGGGCTAGTAGCCATGTTTGGGGCCTTGTGCCGATCTGTAGAGTATTAAGGAAGCCTGTAGAGATAGGTGACCCTTATATCATATGAGATACATACACGCAGCCGTAACTATAGCTGTATAGCATATCATGAGCCAGTACTAGATGTGTACTTTGAGAGAGACTACCTAGGGTGGGATTCCCTGTGCTAGCTGAGTGGGCCTTAGAGGCCAAGTCTATATTGACTGAGATAGGGTCGTGGACCCACTATGAGATATTATATATATCTATATTGGATCGGGCTGCACGCCGCAACATTATATGTATTGGATCGGACTGCACGCCACAGTAATATACATGTGGACCGGACTACACGGTGCAGTAATATACATGTGGACCGGACTGCACGCCGCAGTACTATTGCGCTTGGGCTGTATGAGCCCCTTTGAAGTTTGCACACATTCCCAGTGAGCGCTGTTATATATTGTTGGATCTGGCTGCACGTCGCAATAGTATATTAGATTGGACTGCACACCGTAGTGATATATGTGTGGATCGGACTGCACGCCGTAGTATCATAGCGCTTGGGCTGAGGGAGCCCCTCCGAAGTCTGTATACACCCCCAGTGAGCGTCATCGACGTTAAATGGAGTGCGCTGCACGCTGCAGCATTATATATATTGGAGCGGGCTGCACGCCGCAGCATTATACATATATATACATATATATATTTGGATCAGGCTGCACACCACATTAGTATGAGTGAGGACTTGGTCAGTATGGGACCGTGGTGAAATTGATGTGGACTGGAAATGGTGTTATTCTCTGTAGAGATTACTTACCTGTGAGGTTACCCTTAGAACTGTTTAGTGATAGTACAGGTATTCTTACTTTCAGTTGTTGTCTATTATTATTACTCACTGAGTTGAAATATACTCACCCCACTCCCCTGCAAGTTTTGTGTAGATACACAGGTTCAGGAGGGCAGTTGAGCTATCCCAGCTGTTTTGTTATTATTAATCCGAGGAGACTTCGAGGTAGCTGCCGACGTCCGCATGAACTGATCTATTCCACTTTATCATCTGGTTGTTTTCATTCTGCCGTGACTTGATTGTGTAGGATATCTCATTTATAGAGGCTTAGACTTGTGACACCACGATTTAGGTGGGATTGTATTTTTGTATGCTTCTACTTCCGCACTTGTTGTTTGGATCTGAAAACATGTTATTAAGGTTAATTGTTCATCATTAACTAATAACTGGCTGGCAAATTGGATAACATGGTCGCGCTTGCCTAGCAATGTGTTGGGCGCCATCGCGAACGAGGATTGGGTCGTAACATTTTTTTTTATCGGATTTCTTCGTATGTCTCGCTTTTATGTCTTGTTAGTGTTCCGCTTTATCATTTTTAGAAGAATTGCGTCGTCATAAAAATATACTTCGAGCTACACTGCACCAGTACGCCTGTAACTTTGGTACATTTCAACTTCGCCGAGATTTGGATTTGGGTCACATAAATGTGCACCCATATTAGGAATGTATAATTATTATAAATCGTGCCTAAAGTATCTATTTCTTGTTAACTTTTTGATAGATCGTGAAATTCACTAAACTGTCTTTTCGATTTTTCTATATTTTTCATTTGGTATTTATGGAGGGCCACAATTAAGCATTTACGATTCGGTGAGGCTCATCTCCGTTTTTTTTAAGGTTCATCCTAAGTATACAATATTTTCTATTTTTTGGTTTTTCATCCTAATGTAACTGTTATCAAATTAATTTTATAGCATTGTATATAAGAGTCCAGGCCATATCTTATCGATGGGCCTGGACTTCAGACTGGCTTAATAAACTGCAGCCAAATACAACTAGGTCTCTAAAGCCCAGTATTTGTCTCTTCTTCTGTTTACAGCCTTAATTTCCATTTCTTTTTTATCAAGGCCTGAATTCGTAATTGGGCCCAAATCCTTCACATTCAAGGATAAACATGAACTAATTATCATTTTTATCAACACTTAATGAATATGACAATTAACAGTCAAACATCAATCTTTATTCCATCACTATCAAATTAATTCGGGCTCCTAACATAGCATTTTATACCGGTATTATTATTCAACTGCAGATTCTGCTATTCAGAATGACACTAATTGCAGAATCATTTCTATCATTTTTTGCTCAAGACTAAAGAAAATAGTATTCAAATTTTAACTAAGCAGATTTGAATTATTATTGCCAAATTGCAAGGTTTCAAAACGAATTGACAACCAAATTAGCTAAAGTGGGGATAGTAATATACAGCTACTTATATTTTATAATTATCTAACCCAGATTCAGAACTAAATCGATAGAATGTCCAACTATTAATACCTCACCTCTAATTTGTGATAATTTCAATCTAAGCGACTTAACTACGTCTATACCAGTTTTAAATCTTAGATTTAGGTAATTGTTTTTACCTAGTCTATTTAGCTTATTGTTTATATCACTATCATTACTACTAAATCTAAGAGTATGGTTGTTAAATCTAATACTTATTACAAAATAGTCCTAAACGAATTACAAAAATCTAAACAATTTAAACTACATAATGAAATGACAGATACACGACTGATTTAGCTAACACATATTCATCATTTTTATTTCTTCAACATCAACTCAAATACAACTCCAGGTCATAGTAGTGTACCTGATTCAAGTAACAAATTGATGAGTTCTTGTAACTACCCGGCCCGCCGTTACGGGAGTTATCGCCCCATTTTCTTGATTTAATACTTCAATATGCTAATTTATATGTGTTTGGAGAGTTAGAAGCAAATCGGTAAGAATTAGAATAGAAATGAGGCCATAAATCTCTTTACGAGAAGAATAGGTTAGAAAAGTCAACCGAATATTGACCAATGTTAGGCCGCTCAAAATAGAAATATGATGATTCGACTAGTTTCGGGGGATCACTTATGACTTAAGAGAGCAATCGGAATCGAATTTAGAGATCCAGTGTAGTTTTAGGCTTGAATTGGCCAAGGTTGAATTTTGGCGAAATCCGAACGGTAGGTGAGAATTTGATTCGGTGGTCGAGATGAAATTCTGACAATTTCTGTAGCTTCGTTATATGATTTTGGATGTGTCTCCAAAATTTTAGGTCATTCGGACGTGGTTTGGTTGGGTTTTTGATTAAATGCGTGTTTTGGAAGTTTTAGAAGAACTTAGGCTTGAATTCGATGTAATTTGATGGTCTTGGCGTTGTTTGATGCATATCGATGATTGGAACAAGTTTCTATGGCGTTTTAGGAGGTGTTGGTATTTTTGGTTGAGGTCCTGGGGGGCTTGGGGTGATTTCGGATGGTTAACGGAAATTTTTGAAGTTGGAAAAATTCATAATAGGCGAAGATGTAAATGAGTGTGCACACGACCTCGCTTTAAACGATCATATCTTCCGTTATATAAAGCGTTGTGTGACCCACAAACTATCTAATTAAAGCCCTTTGAGTCTAGTTTCCAACTCAACAAACTTTGCAACATTTGGAGGTGTATACAGAAAGTTATGGACAATATAGTGATACATGTCAGTGCAGTCAAATTGTTGCACGGCGGCGACCATTTTTGTGCGGTCAGCACTCCCTGGGCGTGGACCACGGTCATTTTTGTGCGGTCAGCACTGCTGGAATCCGAGAGTTACTCTATAAATATGAGGTTTTAGGTTTTATTTGATTTTTGGACCTTGAGAGCTTGGATTTTGTCGATGTTTTGAAGGTTTTTCAAGAAATTCATTGGGGTAAGTAATTCTAACTTAGATTTGGCTAGATTACATGAATCTATCATTGAATTCATCATTTAATTAGTGATTTGAGATGGAATTTGCGAAGAAAATTTTGGAATTTTTTAAAAATGTAAAATAAAGACTTGAAGGACCAAGTGGTGTCTGAATTGGATAAAGTTTATATGTACGGACTCGTGGCGAGACGAAGAACGTGTTAGTATAAATTTCAGAATTTTCCGAGCAGCGGGCCCGGGGTCGGGTTTTACCAACTTGGTGTATTATCGCGTATTTCATATAAATTTAATTGGGTTATGTTTTATTAACCTGTATTTGATATAATTGTTGTGGTTTGACTAGATTCTACACACGAGGCGGCAAATTCAAAAGGAAAAGGGATCGAGGACGAGTCTTCGACTGGCTAGAGGTGAGTAGTTTGTATATATGGTAGCCTGAGGGTTCGAAACCCCGGCTTAGCACATTGTGACGCTAGTAGGGTGTGGTTCGCACTCCGTGGCAGGTGCGGGATAGATTGTGACTGGGTATTGAGACTTAGTCCATCCCGGATATGAATAATATGTTGTTAGTGGTTAAAAAACATTGTGTTTGATATAATTATGGGTTGTAAGCCGTGTTTGGGGCCTTGTGCCGACCTGTAGTATCCCTAGGGGATAGTTATATATGTGATAACTATACTTGCTTAATCACTGATTTCAGTCCTGGCTTGAAATCACCGTATTGAAATGCTCAGTCACCTATTTTAGAAAAAGAAAATTAAATAAAAGTTAAAGTATTTTCATAATTAATGAAAGGGAATCTGGAAAAAAATAAATAATTTGAGCTGTTGTGTGACTTATATGTTTGTTGTGGACTGAGGATGGATCGGGCTGCACGACGCAGTGGTATTGCGCTTGGGCTGCAGGAGCCCCTCCAGAGTCTGTACACACCCCCACTGAGCGTCGTCGATGTTAAATGGATCGGGCTATACGCCGTAGCGGTTATGTGCATTGCATTGCATATTTATCGGTTGAATTATCTGTGATAATTGTATTGTACTGTTGTTGTTAGTTCGTAGGAGGATCGGACTGTAGTTTAGCTTCATTTTGTGGTATTGTGGATTTCTTACTTTCAGCTACTTGTATATATTTATTACTCACTGGGTACTTAGTACTCACCCCTACTCCCTGCACCTTTGTGTGCAGATTCAGGTGCACATGAGGGATAAACGAGCACTCCAGCTTTTATTTGTATTTATCCGAGTTGCTGGGGTAGCTGTTGGCATTCGCAGGACCCGGATTCTCTTCTTATTCCAGTTTTTCTTTGTATATACATTATTCATACTTGAGTATTTGGTTTAGATATTATTATACGATCATGTTTAGAGGCTCTAGACTCGTGACCCTATATCTTTGGGTGGTTATTCAGTTTAGCTTTATTGTTGATAATAATATCCAGACAATTGATTTGAGCTTCTTGCTCGGGATGAGAGGGTAAATGGTCGGGCTTGCCTAGCAGTTGTGTTGGGCGCCATCACGACCGGGATTGGGGTCGTGACAAGTTGATATGAGAGCCTAGGTTACTAGGCCCATGAGTCTTGATCTAGTTGGTAGAGTCTTGTGGATCGGTACGGGGATGCCTGTACTTATCCTTGGGAGGCTGCAAACCTTTTAGGAATTCTTATCGTGCGTAGTTGATTCAGATTGAGATATAATTTTCAAAATTCCTTCCACACGTCTGTATACGCATCAATCGCTCAATCATATAATTTCCTTGATGGTTTGTGATTCCCTTGTCAAGGGGCGAGATATAATCCCTGCGAGTTTATGTTGGGCCAGTCCGAAAGACTTGAGGCCAGATCTTTGTCTATGACATGAGCACCAAGGTGCTGATTTTTTGAGCTGGTATTATGAAACTTATATGACCGGTATTGTCCCTATCTGTGGTAATGGCAGCTTAATAATGTACGAGCTGTCAGATTTTAGATCCTCATTGTAATCTAATGTGTAGCCCCGAACTATGGGCGTGGTGAATATTTATCATATCTCTTAGTTGGAAGGTAAAGTGCATTACGTGTAGTGGAACGAGTTTAGACTCAGGAAGACTAAAGTGACTATGCTATGTGTATCTTGGTGGAAGGTGTTGTACTGAAATACTAGATTGAGACAAAGTAGGTAGATTAATTCTGATGTGTAATTGAAGGGTATTTGATATACGTTATGATTCGAACAGGTGCAGCGCATGTCCATGTATCAATTTTGATAATATAACTCGTGTAGTATTGATATTAAAGTTGTTGATACACATTGTGATGTCTTGTTGAGTTGTGGACGTATTGTTAGGATGTTTTGGTGATTCTCTGACAGGTGGATAGGCCAAATTACAAATGAAACTTTGTCAAAACTTTTGGAAAAATTGGGACTTAGAAAAATATTTCTGTCACCTGAAGAGTAGGCTTAAATGTTGAGTGTGAATAAATGCAAGAATTGCAGAAGTGTTAAGGTCTCTGATGATTCGAGTCTCTGTCAAGCTTGTAAATGACTTGAGTTTAATCTCACTATAACATTGTGGCACCATTTGAGTAAGAATAACATATGGGGCTAAAGGTGTTTTGATCTATGGCTTCAAGCCAAGTTGGGAAGGTTGTTATAGACTAACTGATTGCATTGTTCTGTGATATGTTGGTTCTATCTCCAAGTATGTTGGGGAAATTCTGATAAGGGTTATGGTGCTTCGTAGATGTGAAGAAATCCTAGGATGATTTGAACTGCTGTTGGTAAAGAATGTTCGATGTATAGAAAAGAAAGATAGCTAAGTGCATCTGTATGTA
>JASVEL010007765.1:0-30886 GCA_032618575.1 Nicotiana noctiflora
ATTGCACAGTTATATATACACTTCTAGCAGCCTACTGGCGTAGCAACATGAATAATTCTGGGACTAGGTAAGTTGTAATTTGCGAGGGGACCCGCAACTAGTGTAGTTCATTTCTGCAATTTTATTATTCATTCCCTGTCCATTATATTCCGGACGGATGTTGTACTGTATTTTATGTCCTTATCAGTAGATGCTCATGCACTTGTGACACCGGGTTCTGGGATGGTTGTTGAAAGATGTGTACTAATTGCTTATATTTAAATTTGAATTCAAGTATTGATCTTTTATTTATGAAAAATGGAAGAAAAAACTTGAGATTTTCAAAAGTATTAAAAGAGGATTTAATTGATAATTTAGTTGGCTGGCCTGACAGAGGTGTCCGGCGCCACCACGACCCTTAGTGAATTTTGGGTCGGGACATTTTGTATATATCTTTTGTTTATCTTGATCCCGTTTTAGTCGGGCCTTTGTAAAGTCATTCTGAAATGTATATAATTTTTCCTTTTTGGCGAATTCGAGTCTTCACTTATTAAGCATTTTTTCATAGTTTCTATCCCTGTACATGTTTCTAATGCCTTAGTATAGAATCTAATGTAATAATAATGAGGTATTTGTTTTTTGAAAAAATGAACAGAGCCTGACTTCGATGCAACTTTATTTACTCGATGATTTTAAAACTTTTGAGTGACAAGAAGCTTTTCCCAAGATGCTTTAGTATTTTAAGACGATGCTTTTGCTGAGGTTAACCTCATAGAAGGCGCTGGATTTTTATGAAGGCCTTATGTTTTGATTATGCACTTCAGACATCTTCAAACCGATTTTAGGGTGGTCGTGGCCTTCTAGGTTTAAGCACCACCTAATAGGTTTTGTGCCTCCGGGATTTGATAACCCGAATTGCCCCAATTTCTTTTTGGACGACAGTCCCCGTGTGGGGTTAGCCTTTGGGCTCGATAGTTTCCGAACAGGAATAGCCCTTAGGCCCAAGTAGTGGTAGCCCTTGGGCTTGATGCTTTAAAATGCAATAACAAGATAGGAACTTTCTTTCATTTCTATGTGTAAAGTACATGATCAAAAGTGAGTAAAAGCTTGTATTATGGCTTCGGTGGCTTATGCGGGAATGATTAATTTGGCCGTTTAGACCTTAAGATAAATCCTAACCACTGGCCCTAAGTTGTTCAAGTACACAGTTCCCTTTTTTTCTTGCTAAAAAGTCTAACCCGATTGTGATTACCCCTCATATTCGAGGCTGATCTTCAAAAGGGCTCAGATACAATTGATACGATCATTGACACCGACTTCGAATCGGTCTTTGAATCTAGGTTAGCATGATCCACTATTTTCTCGTTAAAAATCTTACTTGAAAAATTATTTGGGACAAAACTGGTTCAAGGGATGCAACGCGTTATTTCAGACCTAATAAACGTATTTTGTCTTAGACATTGTCTACAATCATTAGTCTGATTTGTAATATTATGAAAAGGTAAATGAATATGTACCTTAGGAATACTATCGCCTTAATTATGCTATATTCCAGTTGTTTGGTAGTTGTGCATTGTTTCCTAGTTTGAGTTTGAATGAGCCTTTGCTGGTAATTCGGTTGACTCGATATGACCCTTCCTAATTTGGCCCCAGCATCCATTCGCTTTGGCTTCGAGTGTGCAATATTACTTTTCTTAACGTCGGGTCTCTGATGTTAAAGTGTCGGAGGTTGGTTCTTCAGTTGTAGTACCTTTCTATCCACTACTTTTGAGTGGCTAACCAAACTAGGGCGTCTCGCGCCTCTCGTCCAATAGCTCTTAGTTCGTTTTCATGGTCTCACTATTTGATTTTTCGGTTGCATATCAGAACCTTCCCACTTTGACTAGTATTAGTGCTTCGGCACCATAGACAAAAGAAAATGGAGTGGCCCCGGTACTAGATCTAGAGGTCTTACGGTATGCCCACAAGACTTCGGGAATAATTTTCTTCCATTTTCCTTTGCCATCAGTCAACCTTTTCTTCAGATTTTGGAGTATGGTCTTGTTTGTAGATTCCGCATGTCCGTTCCCACTAGGGTTCACTCCTTGAATCGATGTAGTGTTACCTATAATTTGTCTAAGTACCTTCGCATTCGTTCCTCTTTTACTTCGAATGTCCCATTGACTTAATTTACGATAAGGAGGGAGTCACACTTAGCTTCGAACATTTCGACCCCTAGGCTTTTGGCCAATTCAAGACCGACAATCATAGCTTCATACTCGTCCTTATTTTTCATCAATTTTGCAGTTCTAATAGATTTCCTAACTATGTTACCCGTAGGCGGTGTCAACATGATGACGAGTCCGGACCCCTTTGCGTTCGAGACACCATAAAGAGAGTCTATATTCCCGAGAAAGTCCCCGAGGTTAACAATAATTCTGTTTCGACTTCGGATATTAAGGACGGCATAAAGTCATCCACAAAGTCTTCCAAAATTTGAGATTTGGTAGTTGTCCGCAGTTGATATTCGGTACGCACCTACTAATTTCGAAGGCCCATTTGGCCAACGGGCCCGAGAGCTTATGTTTGTGTAGAATATTCCTTAGTGGGTAAGAAGTTACGACACATATGGGGTGGCATTAAAAATACGACTTTATCTTTTTGGAGGTGCCCAGCAATGCAAGCACCAATTTTTCTAGGTGAGGATATCTTGTTTCGGCCTCACCTAGAGTTCTACTGACATAATAGATAGGAAATTACCTACCTTGCTCTTCCCAAACTAAGACTCCACTTACCGTTATGTCGGATACCGCTAAGTACAAGTACATCTGCTCATCTATCTTCAGAGTGTGGATATTGGCCGAGCTATATGGATAAATTAACATACGCTAAACTCGAGATTTAGTTATGAGTACAGCTATTACTAGCGCATCATTTTGTGGTTACATGATGCCTTCAGCATCCTCATCGTTGAAAGAGATTATCCCCTCCAACATGTATTCCAGGGTTCATTTTTCCCTAGTAATGGACACCTTGGTGTTTTTTAAGGTTGGTCACTGGGGACGTCGACCCCACCAATGATCATGTATGAGGTTCCTTTTTTTCGGTCAGTTTGTTGGGGTCCCTATTACTGAAGTGATTTTTGGCTCTATCACTCTGAAATTTTTGGAGGTGCCCGTTATTAAATAACCGGGCCACTTCTTCACTTAATTGTCGACATTCTTCGGTCATGTGGCCGTGAGTGCCATGATACTTACACATTAGGTTGGGGTCCCTTTTGGCAGGATCATAATGCAATGATTGAGGCCATTTGGTATCTTTGATGCGTCCAAAGGAAGATACAATACCAGCGGCATCGACACTGAAATTGTATTCCGATAATCTTAGTGCCTCCTGGCCCCCAGTGGCTTGCCAAAATCATGTTTACTCATGAGTTCCCAACTATTATGGCACCGATCAATCTTTTTTTCATTCCTCGCAGGGTCACGCCCGGATCCTTTACCCTTCGATCTCCGCTATACGGTCGATACCGATCTTTGTTCTATCTTGGTTTATGATCGATGTCTCTTTTAGACTTGTCACTAGTTCTGATGAAATATACGGAGCCAGAAGGGGGACCGAGCTTATCATCTTTGACTTTGATGTTTGATTGGTACATATTATGGACATTGGCCTAAGTTACCGCCAGGCATTTTTTTCAAATTCGGTTTCTATTGCTGTGAAGCCAAGGAGCTTTAGGGTGATTCCATGGGTGAATTCCTGAACGACCCAATCATCCGCGACCAGAGGAAGATTTATTCGTTCCATTTGAAACCTCGACACGGATTCCCTGAGCATCTTGTTATCTCTTTTCTTTACTTTGAAAAGGTCTGACTTCCTGGTCTCGACCTTGATGGCCCCGGCGTGCGCCTTTACAAAGGCATTTACAAGCATAGGAAACGAATCAATAGAATTAGGAATAAGTTATGATACCATATCATAGTTTCTTTTGATAGGGTTTCTCTGAATCTTTTTCAGTAGAACATACTCGATTTCATGGTCTTCTAAGTGGTTCCTCTTGATAGCATATATGTAGGAGGTCACGTCCGTTGTTCCATTATACTTCGGAATTTTAGGAATACAGAACCTCTTTGGGATTGGCTTCGGCATTGCACTCGGAGGTAAAGGCTTTTGGACAAATTTCTTGGAATTCAGGTCTTTCAATATCGGGGGTGCTCCTGGGATTTGATCAACCCTGGAATTATAGGTCTCCACTTTTTTGTCATTGTATTTGATCTTTTTTTTTTCCGATTCCACCCGTTTTGTCAATTCCTCAAGCATATTTATTATTTCGGGGTTGTTCTGGGTTCAACTTCACCCGACCTTTACATGGTTTGTTCATTTCTTCAAGTGTTTTCTCGGGATGGTTCGGACTCAACTCTGTTGGGGGCGCGACTTTGGTACTGTAGATGGGCTATTGCCACCTATTGAGCTTGTAACATTTCGAAGATCACCCGTAAATTGATCCCTTTGCCTTCGCCTTCGCCGTCGTGCGTACCCCTGGCTACCGATCGGGCTCCTCCACAAACGATGTTCTCTGGATCGGTATGCAAGTTTACGTCGATGGACACATGTGAGTTGGCATCTATTGGGTCCGCGACCGGGACTCCATTGGGGTAAATAGGGGGACCTGGTTGTTGGGAATTATATTGTTGTTCTTGCGATGATGGGCAGACTCAATATCAACATTCAAGTGAGCAGATTGAGAGTTTGACATTCTTAATTGACCTGAAATTAAAATCTGAAAGAACAAGTATAAAGCGGCGTGTGTTATGAAATTTTGCATCAACAACAACAACTACAACTACCCAGTATGTTCCCACAAAGTGGGGTCTGGGGAGGGTAATACGTACACAGGCCTTACCCCTACCCGAAAGGGTAGAGAGGCTGTTTCCGGCAAAATAAAGCGGCGTGTGTTATGAAATTTTGCATCAAATTATCACTATTATCCTTAGCCCCACGGTAGGTGCCAAACTGTTTACCCTTAAAAATGGATAACAATTGAATTTATACACGGTTTTAAGGATATGTAGGTTAATTCAATAGAAGTGATCATTGGCGTTAGATTAAGCAAATAAAAGGGGTAACAAATGACCAAATCAATGATAAGAATGAATTTGGGCTCGAGTAAAGGCTTAATAATGGACCTACCTTCGACTCCAAGCTTGCACTTGTGAAGAGCATAAGAACAAGAACTATGAATAGCTTTCAGAAATAGAAGTATATTGCTTTGACATGCGTATTATATTGTTCCTAAAGAATAATAAATTTTCTCTTTATATAGTAGGGAAGTTTTACCCTAAGTATAATTCTAAGAAATATAAAAATCTTCCTCTTCGCTGATTATTGATTTTCTGCTGATACGGACCGAGAATCACGCATTGATATCCGGCTGAGCACGGGCATCACGGCCCTTAGCTAGCTTTTTTAGTCGAGTGCGGTTGTTTGGTGGTGCCGAGTTAAATGATTCAAATTAAAAGGAAACAAAGGGAGTACTAAATGTCGAAAAATAGGGATGATCAATTCAAGCACTACCAGTTGCCAAACTTATATATTCCCTTCAACAAAGGAAGAAGAGCGAAAAGAATTTAGTACGTAATTATTATTAGTTTTAACGTCAATAACAGATCACTTACCATCAATCATTGATAGGTTATCAAATCAGAAAAGCTACTTACAACAATATAATCTGTTTAATTCTCTATATCACACATTAATTAGTGAGTGAACAAGAAGCTCTAATCTCTCCTTCATCCCCAGACTTAGTTCCAAGAGCAGCAAGTCTCACAAAAGACTGACTCCAACTCTGAAAAAAGATGTTCTGATCATCTGCAAAATCCATCACTCTTTTCCTTGTTCTACCATCACTAAACAAAACAGAATCAGATTGGAAAAGTCCCTTATGTGCTGACAAATCTTTGTAATACTGATTGTCAAAGAGTTGAGGAGTTTGGGGATCATTCTTGACTGTAATTGAGGGACTTGCTCCTGCTGGACACTGCTTTGTTAGCTCAGCTGCGTATTCTCTGTCTAAAGATGAGTCAATGACACTCACATTGCCCTTTGAATCCACTTGAAAACGATCACTAAATGCATTGCAATGTGCTGATCCTATGGTGTGTGCTCCTACAATTTTATGTTGGCATATATACAACAATATCAGTTTCCTCTGTGACACAATCACACATATATATATGATCACGTACTGTTCGAATTGAGCAACTTTAGGTGTATGTTATGTTTTTAATCAAGTATTAGCTCGAATGAAGTGAGAGGAGGTCATTCAGAACCTGCTGGCTCCAGAACGGGGGCGGCTCCAGAGGCGCTGCCGCTAAATTGCCACTATTGTTGTTAGTGAAAAGTCTTATTTGTACCTTTGGTCCTAATACAATGCAAGTCGGGGGTAATTTTAAAGTTTAAACCATATTAAAGAGTTGCGAGTAAATTTAAATCTTTTTTGATGAAGAGTTTAGACACATGGAGTCCATCCATTTCACCCTAGAGTTTAATTAATTGTAAGTTAGTAACGCCAAATACAAGATGATTTTTGCTAAAGCGAAACGTATGAATGGATTAAAAGTGCAATGAAGGGCAAAGTAGAGCAATAATTTCAAATAGTATAACGAAGAATTTGAACCTTTTTTGAAATTTAACTTATATATACTAACGATGTACAAAAATTTTTACACTATCAGTTTGTTCGGAAAATATATTATATACAAACAATTTTGTATAAATAAAATTTGCAATCCTGAAAATAAGACGACTTGCCTGTTTGTAGGAAATGTCATTGTACCTCTTACAATATTAAACAAATAATGAACACTAATTGTTTGGACCTACCTAAGGAAGCAAAGACAAATATTTGCTAGTTCAACCCTTAATAAATTACTATCAACTCATAAAGATGTTCAATCCTAATAACTAAAAACTTAAACCATATATTATTGCCAAAAGGGCAGCCCGACACGAGGGTTCGAAAAGACCGGACCACAAGGTTCTATTGTACGCAGTTTTACCATGTATTTCTGCAAGAGACTGTTTTCACGGCCTGAATTCATAACCTCTTGGTCACATGACAACAACTTTATCAGTTACGCCAAGGCTCCTCTAACATATTATTACTAGTCTTCTCAAATTCGAAATTATTGGCATCTTTTTAATTTGGTATAATATAGGAAGCCGCCTCTCATTGCTCAAGTTAACATATCTAATATTGCATATATTTTTTTCTTTATATTTTTTTGTACATAGTAAAAGGGAAGGGAAAAGGAGGAGTTCGACACCCTTGCATATATGTATTGTGGAAGTTATCGATACTGCTAGACTATCAACCAACTTGTTTGTATAAACATATCTCTCTCATGCTTAAAACTTAATCATATTATAAAATGAATCTATGAAAAAAGGGATTTAGAGAGAGAAGTATATATATATTTACCTGATAAAATAACAAGATCATCCAAAGACAATCCCTTTGCAGAAAATATATTGATCATTTGATCTATTGAGAAACTTGTGTCCACTATATTTGGTCTCACGTTTGAAGCCAAACTAATTTTCCCATCTCTTCTCCCAGTTGGAATTTGAACATTTGGGCCTCCTGCCTGTTCAAAAATAATGTATTTACTTTCATTTACCGATCTAAGATTTGAAATTTATAAATTTTTACAGCTATCTCAAGTTAATAATATACAATAATAATTAAGTTTATAGTTTAGTATTTATAAATATTTAGTATAATTAATTTTCATACATATAAAAAAATAAACAAAAGCTACAGAGTTCACGTGCTCGTATAGCTCCGCCTCAATTTGCATTCTATAATGTTATTATGAAAACAACAGTTACTATTATTATTATGTAACATCAAGTAAGTCGACGTCGTTTATATGGATTTTTGTAATTGTTTATGTTCTCTATTTATATCTGTTTCTGTCCAATATGATAGTATAAAATTCTTGTCCACACTGCAAATTGTGGTATTCAATATTTACAGGCATATATGAAGCATGAAAAAGTAATAGTAGGTACAATTCTTTTGTGGGTATTTTCCCCCAATTTTTGAGTTAACAATTATAAGCCTTCTTTTATTTCTTGGGTACGACGCTTAATTCCTCAACTTCCTTTTCCATTTTACCTCAATGTAGGAGATAAAAATTGCTTTATTCAGATATATAAAGCATCGTTTTACAGTCTATATCTATTCAACAATTTTGGTTACTCCTTGGGTATACAAACCAAATCGAAAAATCCACCAAATCGAAAAGTTAAATCAAACCGATTAAAAATTTGACCAAGTTTAGT
Organism: Nicotiana noctiflora; assembly: GCA_032618575.1. Taxonomy (NCBI): domain Eukaryota; kingdom Viridiplantae; phylum Streptophyta; class Magnoliopsida; order Solanales; family Solanaceae; genus Nicotiana; species Nicotiana noctiflora. The sequence continues at coordinate 8,305 of JASVEL010007765.1, forward strand.
TTGATATTGAGTAAAAATATCCGAATCAAATCGATTAAAAATTTGACCAAGTTTAGTTTGATATTGAGTAAAAATATCCGAATCAATCCAGACATAAATATAGTAATTTATATATATATATTTTTAAGATTTTATATAGAATTTTCTTTATAAAAAATTCTAAAATTATTTGGGATTCTTTTATGAGATGTAATATTTAATAGAATATGGAGTACTCCATTTTTATTAACCTTAATTAATGGTTATATGATCACTTCCTTGTCAAATGTTATTGAAATGTGCCAATCTCTTTGTTCTTCTATTTTTTTATGTCAAGATTTATTAAATTCTTATGTCTTTTTTCGAATTTGAAGTGGTATTTCGACAATCTAAAATTAAATAGAACATATCATTAATTAGATATCATATTAATTTTTATATTTAATTAGTAATTTTATTTAACCTTGAAAGTATACATCAACAAAATATTATTGTCATACAGCTAAAAAAGTAACTATCATCTGTTATTAACAAAATTCTCCCATAAAATTATTTTAATAGATCATATGCTTGTTAATTTTTTAAATTTTAAATATATATTTATTTATAAAAAATGTAACAAAGTAAACAACAACAACAAGCCCGGTTTGATCCCAACAGGTGGGGTTTGAAAAAAATTTAACAAAGTAAAATTAAATTAATATTCATGTAAAAAAAAACACCCGAAAACCCCCCAAATAAAATCCGAAACCAAATCGATATAGTTGATTTGATTTGATTTTTACTAAAACCGAACTAATCCGATCCATGTACATCCCTAGTTACTCAATAAACTAATTTGGATCAATAATGATAATAACTCCTCGATCGTAAGTAAGTTGGAGTAAATTATATGAATATTCGCTACTTCAGCTCAAAAAATATGAACCGACAAGCGAAAGAATAGAACGTAGAAAAATGAGCATATTGGAACTTACGAATTCAACAGCATCTCTAGCAGCCAATGCAATAATATCAGCACAAGAAACAGTTGTAGGGCAAAACATTTCCAATACTCTTTTTGCAGATTCTATTACTGAAAATCCTCCAAGTGACTTGTTTGCTGGATCACTTCTCTCTGTTCCATTCCCTTCTAAAAGTATAGATGCATCACAACCCTGATCACATAAAAAATTAATTTTGTAATTTGACAGTATAAAAATTCGATTCCACTATCCGTCTATACAAGTTTAACCCTTTTAGGAAAAAAAAAAAAGCAAGAGGATAAATAGGAAAAATTCCAATTTTTGTAAAATGATTATATATAATGAGTAAAAGAATATTAGTAAATTACCTCAACAAAGCAATCATGGAAAAGGAGACGAAGAAGTTTTCCAGGGAGAGTTGAGTCCATAGAGGAAGCTGATCTCACTGTATTTTTCACCATGAATTCAGCAGTAGGGCAAGATAGTGCATAAAAATCGAAGGAAAGGTTTGAAGAAGAAGTTGGAAACAGTGTTAACAAACACAAAAAACCAAGAAAGAAAAGTTTGTAGTATTTGTATAAACATAGTGTTTGGTTATTTACATACATTTGTAGTTTCTCCATATATTTCTGTGTTTCCGACAGTTTTCTAATTTGTTGTCTGTAACAATGAAGGAATAAAAGAAAAAGAAGAAAAAAGACTGGTTGTTGGACTGGTCTGAATAAGGATGGTGAAGATGGAGAAGGAAGAAGAATTATTTAAAGCTACATTTATTTGGTTTGGTCATGGCAGGATATCAATGATTTACTCATTTTCTGACAAGGTAGAAAACAGATGAGTTCTAAATGCTACATTTATAAATATAGTTTTTCTTTTCTTTAGAACAATGCATATTCGGGTTAATTACTTAGCATGTATTTTGACTATTCTTAGACAAGAAGAAGAAGGGTTACTCTAATGATAAGCAAATTTAGAGGCGGTGCTAGGATTTTGAGTGTATGAGTTTTAATTGTAGCTCCGTCACTATTCATATGATTTTCTACCATTAGCTTCAAAGCTTAAGCCCAAAATAATAGTTACAACTAATATTCTTGCTTGATGCTTTCCACATTTATTATATAAAATATAATAATAAATTTATCTCTAAGTAGTACCCAAATGCAATTGATCTCACTACAAAAATTAAAAACAAGAAAGTAGGACCAATAGACAGCATATATTGCCAGTCGGCTTGTTGAGGATTCGGGATTTCAAGTTTGAACTTTCGGAAAGAACAACTCACACCGACAGTCACAAACCAGATCAGCATAGCAGAACCCTAGTTTTTCTTTTTGATTTAGTCGATTTTCTCCTTGTTTGGAGTTGGAACTTGTAGAGCCATTTGGTTTTTACTTTTTGTTTAGGAGTTTTGGCTTTTGTTTTGACCTTTGGCTTTTCTTTATTAGAAAGATAAAGACTATTAAAAAATGTTAGCTTAATTAGAGGAAAGTGAGGAATTTTATTGGGAAAAAGTGAGAGAAAAAAGACTTTTACTGTGTGCTTTTTAAAAGTATTAATTTGTGAAGTGAGAGGAAAAAGACTTTTAGTGTGTGCTTTTTAAAAGTATTATAAAAAATAATAATAATACAATGTTTATAGGGAATTCGAACTCGGGTGTTTTTTAGCGAAACCAGAACCCTTTACCATTGAACCCACATCACGTTTGTTACTAATTATTTGGACATATATATATATATATATATATATATATATATATATATATATATATATATATATATATATATATATATATATATATATATATAAAGTTGAAATATTTTCAATTCAAATACAAGGTCCGGAAAAAGTCACTAGGTTCGCCCGAACTCGCACCCATAACTCTAGCTCCGCCCTTGAGCATCCTCCACTTCCAATCAAGAGGTTGTCAGTTCGAGTCTTCCCAAAAATAAGGTGGAAGTTCTTGCAAGGAAAGATGCCGAGGGTCTATTTGAAAACAGCCTCTCTACCCCAAGGTAGGGGTAAGGTCTGCGTACACATTATCCTCCTCAGACGCCACTTAGGTAGAGGTAAGGTCTGCATACACACTACATTCCCCAGACTTCACTAAATAGGTTATACTCGATTTTTGTTGTTGTAATAGTATTTTGGCTATTCTATTCAATACCTATTGTACCTCTATTCTCCTCTGCGTTACAAGATTAGGTGGAAGAAATCACGTAGCATTTTGTGCGGAGGTATGACTCGTTGCCATACATATACATATATATATATATATATATATATATATATATATATATATATATATATATATATATATATATATATATATATTATAACGAAGATATTTGTTCTTACTCAAGAAACTGTATATATGATCCAAAGATTGAGACAATCTACAGAGAACAAAATAAGGTAGCAGACTGTTTAGCAAAATATGGAGCAACTCAGGTCGAGACGACTACTGTAACTTTTTCAAGACCTCCAAGTTTTGTCTTGCCTTCTTATCAGCATGATCAGACAGGGATGCTGTGTAGAAGGTTATGTAAATCAACGGATATGTTTGTAAGCATAAACTTTAATTCTACCAGGATCTTGAACATGATAATCTTACATATAATCGTTATAGAAAACATACCTGAATCGTGAGCCATCATCTTTAAGCGGAAGCATTAATCGGCAATTGGTTTCTCGCCCCTTGCCCTAACTTTCGTTACCGCCGTCTTTAGGGATGGAAGAGAGGAAAAGCAGTAACCCTAATGGGTGGGGAGAGGACCAATTTATAGAGATTTTCATTTAATCCGGTACGTCCATCAAGTAACCAATCGGACGGATGAGATTTATTCATTAATTAAATATTAATTATGGGCCTTAACTTATTGTGCCACATTATTTATAAGAAATAAATTACATTCTCCCACTTGGCCCAATAATCACATAATATTAATATTTAATATAGGAACATTAGTTGCGCATAAACAAATCTCTTCTATAATGTCCACCATAAATACCATAATACGATAAACTAGTAAATGTGAGTTATGGCGGTTATACATAATTTGTCTACATACTCCCTTCCATATACTACAACATTAGTAATTTACCGTATCAGGTTCATAAGCTATAAAAATTTTATGGTCCACAATAATGTCTCCTCGAGACTTATCCTGTAATATCTCAAAACAATAATGTGCACACCATTATGAGAAACAGGAAATCACTAATGTATATCAGAAACATATAAATGAGCTCAGAGTGTCAAAACATTATAAATACATCAGTCATAAATACAGCCAAGACCCATTCTATGTACATGTTCTTTAAATATCTTTGGTTGTAAACCTTTCGTTAACGGATCTGCAATCATGAGATCTGTTCTAATATGCTCAAGTGACACTCTTTGTTTCTGAACTTCCTCCTTGACGGTAAAGTACTTTAATTCCATATGCTTGGCACCTTTGGAGTACTTATCGTTCTTGGAGAAGAATACTGCTGCAGAATTATCACAATAAATTTTCAGCAGCTTGGTAATGGTGTCGACAACCCCAAGTCCTGAAATAAAGTTTCGCAGCCATAATGCATGTGGCCTCAAAACATGCCACAAGTTCTGCTTCCATCGTGGATGTAGCAATGACAGACTGTTTGGCACTCTTCCACGATATTGCTCCTTCAACTAATTGGAACAAATAACCAAACGTGGATTTTCTAGTGTCAATACATCCAGCGAAATCTGAATCCGAGTATCCAACAACTTCCAAATGCTTGGATCTCCTATACATGAGCATGTAATCCTTCGTTCCTTTCGGGTACCTCAAAACTTTCTTTGCAGCTTTCCAGTGGTCAATTCCTGGGTTACTCTGATATCTTCCTAACATTTCGACCGCAAAGCTAATATCCGGTCTTGTGCAAGTCTGAGCATACATCAGACTGCCAACAATAGAAGAGTAAGGAATTGATTCCATTTCTTTTCGCTCTACATCATTCTTAGGACATTGCATGAGACTAAATTTGTCCCCTTTTTGAATTGGAACAATTCATGCTGAACAATTGTTCATGTTAAATCTCTCAAGAATTCTTTCGATATAGCCTTTTTGAGACAATCCCAATAATCCTTGTGATCTATCACGGAATATTTCTATTCCTATCACATAGGATGCCTCACCCATATCTTTCATTTCAAAATTCTTAGAGAGAAAATGTTATTTTCCACAAATCCAAAAGATGTTATGGTATCATTGAACTTTATATACCATTGTCGTGAGGCTTGTTTAAGTCCATATATTGACTTTTTCAGTTTACACACCATTTGACCTTTCCCTTTAGTTTCGAAACCCTCTGGTTGGTCCATATACACTTCCTCCTCGAGATCTCCATTAAGAAAGGCAGTTTTCACATCCATTTGGTGTAACTCCAAATCATAATGAGCCACCAAAGCCATAATAATTCTTAATGAGTCTTTCTTTGAGACCGGTGAAAAGGTCTCTTTATAATCAATGCCTCCTTTCTGAGTATAACCCTTGGCAACAAGTCTGGCTTTATATCTCTCAATATTGCCATTTGAATCGCGTTTGGTCTTAAAGACCCATCTACACTCGATTCTTTTAGAACTTTCAGGCAATTCAACGAGATCCCAGACTTTATTGTATTCCATGGATTTTAACTCTTCCTTCATGGAATCAATCCATTTGTTCAGACTCATTACTTTCTATGGCTTGTGAAAATGAAACTGGATCCTTATTAAGACCAATATCAAAATCTGACTCTTGCAAATAAACCACGTAATCATCTGAAATAGCCGATTTTCTAACTCTTTGAGATTTTCTTAATGGCATTTCTTGTGGTTCATTTGTGTCGGATATTTGTGAGTTAGTTTCTTCATGAAGTGTTTCACCCAAATGTTGCTCGGCGTTGTCAAAGTGTTCTTCAACAACTGGAACAATATTTGGTATTTGTGTGGAAGTAGGCATATTTCTGGGTAATAGAATATTGACCCTTACCTCTTTAATTTCCACACTTTGCTTTTCAACACTCCCACTAACTTCACCATTCTCAATGAATCTTGCATTACCGGTTTCAACAATTCTTGAACTATGGTTTGGACAGTAAAACACATACCCTTTAGATTTCTCCGGGTAACCAATAAAGTAACCACTTACTGTTCGAGAATCTAATTTCTTTTCTTGTGGATTATAGACTCTAGCTTCCACTGGGCAACCCCAAACATGCAGGTGCCTTAAACTAGGTTTCCTTCCTGTCCACAGTTCAAAAGGGGTCTTTGGAACTGCCTTACTAGGAACCCTGTTTAATAAATATACAGCGGTTTTAAGAGTATACATCCACAATGATTTGGGTAACGAGGAATTATTTATCATGCTCCTAACCATGTCCATAAGTGTTCGATTACGCCTTTCTGCAACACCATTTTGTTGAGGTGTTCCTGGCATAGTATATTGTGCACATATGCCACGTTCCTCGAGGAACTTTGCAAATGGACCTGGACATTGTCCTGACTCATTATATTTTCCATAATATTCACCACCTCTATCCGACCTAATAATTTTCACCTTTTTATCTAATTGCCTTTCAACCTCATTAACAAACACCTTGAGAGTATCTGCTGCTTGAGATTTTTCTTTCAGCAAATAGATGTATCCATAACGTGAAAAATTATCGATAAAGGTGATAAAATATTTTTCTCCACCAAAAGATGGAACATCAAAGGGTCCACAAATATCGGTGTGTATAATTTCAAGAAGCTGGGTGCTTCTTGTGGCACCTTTCTTACTATGCTTGGTTTGCTTTCCCTTAATGCAATCCAAACATATATTAAGATCAGTAAAATTTAGATTCGGAAGAATCTCATTCTTTACTAATCTCTCTAACCTTTCTTTGGATATATGACCCAAACGTATGTGCCACAAGTAAGCAGAACTTTCATCTAGTGAACTACGTTTAATTCCAACATTATGTTGAACATTAAGAAGGGATTCAGAAAAACCAATATCGAGTTTCAATTTATATAAACCATCACTAAGAAAACCAGAACCATAAAAAATAGCATTTTTATATAAATTGAAACATCCATTTCCAAACTTAAAATCAAATCCAGAAACATCAAGTCTTGAAAGAGAAATCAAATTTCTAGAAACTGAAGGTACATAAAAAGTCTGTAATAGATCAAGGTGACATCCAGTCTCCGTGATCAAACGATAAGTCCCTATGCCTTCAATTGGAGCCTTTATACGATTTCCCATGAACAAGAAATCCTTATTTGGATTTGTAGTTTGAATTGTAAAGAATCCCCGCAATGTAGTAGATACATGAGCAGTTGCACCAAGAATCAAGCCACCAAGTATTATTAGGAACTTCTACTAAATATGATTCGAAACATACAAAAGCACTAATTGTACCTTTCTTTTCGAACCAAGCTTTACGTTTCGGGCAATCTTTCTGATAGTGTCCTTCCTTGTGACAGAAACGACACGTATCTGCCTTACGTTCCTTGTTAGCATCCTGTTGAGCTTTAGCAGGTGCTTTCTTCTTCTTGAACTTGTTGGCCTTCACTTTAAGTCCTTTACCAGCTCCTTGACCCATGAGGTTAATTGAATGACTCCCTTGTTTCTTAAGTCTTGACTCCTCCCGAGTAAGCATATTGGACAATTCACTAACATTCCACTTATCCTTAATAGTGTTATAGTTAATTTGAAAAGGTCCATACTCGGGAGGTAACGAGTTCAGAATAAACTGAACCAAGAAGGAGTCATCTACTTTCATCCCCAAGGTCTGAAGTCTTGCTGCAATGTTAGTCATCTCGATGATATGATTTTGCATACTACGCGACCCATCAAACTTCATGGTCGTGAGTTCGGCCATTAGTGTACCAGTGAGAGACTTATCTGCAGAACGAAAACGTTCTTCCACAAACGTCAGGTATTCCCTGGCACTTTCTGTTTGTGGAATAGTACTCTTAATGTTGTTGGCAATATTCATTCGCATAAACATAAGGCTTAGCCTGTTAGAGCGTTCCCATGCTTTATAGAATGACTTCTCATCCGCACTGCTCGAATCAGTAATGATAGCAAGCTTATCATTCAGCCGAGCCAAGTCAAGATCCATCACACCTAAGTGGAACTGGACTTGCTCACGCCATTCAGAGAAGTTCAATCCATTGAACATAGTAACAGACGAAGCAAGCGAATGAAAAGGAATAGCTGCAAAATAGATAATACATGCTCACAAATCAATATGGATTCAACAAAACAATTAAAGCATATCGCAGTTCACCTTTGGGTAAATACTACGATACACTATCATAATTTAAATGCCACTTAGTCTTTAATAGGTATTTAAATATTTTTAACCAAATATATATGCCATCTTTGGACAAACAATATATATTTGACTAAGAATATTAATTTTACCTCATCATATTCACTATTCATAGAATAATTGATTCACCTTTGGGTAAATCCTTAAGTTCTAGCAATAGTAAAAATTAATTTATCCACTAATTTTAAATTATAGGCATTTCATTAATTTAATGGATAAACTATAATTTTATGTATGCATATTTTCATAAACAAAATAGTTTGGCCACTTTGGTGACTAACAAACTATATAACATAAGTGCACACACAAAATAGAGATCATAAGATTTTATGTACGTAAATACTTTAAACAATCTAGTTTGATTTGGTGACTAACAAACCATATACACATTAATCACATACATAAAATAAACAATAAATAGTTTCATCAACTTAATGGCCCAAAAAATAAAATAAAATAGTAAACCTAAATCGGCAGAATTTAGGAGGAAACAAACAACTTGTAAAGATTTTAACATTATACTTAATTTTTAATTTCCAAAAGTTATCTCAGATTTGATTAAAATCCTTTGAGTTGCTAAGCCAAAAATATCACATATCCTAGTTTTAAACTTAGGATTCTACGTTAAGCACAAATTCCTTTGGCTGTTGTTCTTATATGCAATTCAAGCATATGGAAAGAAGATACAATAACACCCAAAGTCCTTTAATCATTATTGGCGTCGCTATGAACTGAAGCGGAAAGGTAATTTCACGTTTTAGGTTAATGTCCTCAAATTTAAGAAACTTAAACTAGATTCGTAGTTATTACGAAATCCATTAAAACAATTATGCATCAAACATAATATAATCTTTCTTTTAGGAAGATTATCAGTTCAAATAACCATGCTCATGATACCACATGTAAGCATAAACTTTAATTCTATCAGGATCTTGAACATGATAATCTTACATATAATCGTTATAGAAAACATACCTGAATCGTGAGCCATCATCTTTGAGCGGAAGCGCTAATTGGTAATTGGTTTCTCGCCCCTTGCCCTAACTTTCGTTACCGCCGTCTTTAGGGATGGAAGAGAGGAAAAACAGTAACCCTAATGGGTGGGGAGAGGACCAATTTATAGAGATTTTCATTTAATCCGGTACGTCCATCAAGTAACCAATCGGACGGATGAGATTTATTCATTAATTAAATATTAATTATGGGCCTTAACTTATTGGGCCACATTATTTATAAGAAATAAATTACAATGTTAAGTAGTAGTAATAGTAGTAGTAGCACTACTTTAGTTCATATGTGTGATATGGTAGTTCCTAATCAGTTGCAGTTTATGCATCCAACATCTACTCTTATGTAAATTTTATTATCTATATAATATGCTTATCCTTCTTACCAAAAAAAAAGTATATTCTTTTCTTGCATTTATTAGCTAGTATTATTGCTCGATGCTGTTGAAGGTACCCCTTCAAAAATTCTCGACATAGTGAAAAGTACCATATCGTGAAAAGTAACACATTTCTTTATTAACTTTTGGGTGACCTTTCTGTCTTACCTTATGTTAGCAAACAGTTGAATAATTTTAAATTTGGTTTTCTTAGTTATGTCTCAAACCTAGGTGACTAAATCAAACCTATTTGTAGTTTCACTATAGAGTATATGATTTTTATGGCTGACTTTATATGGTGATTCCAGAAGTCGCCAAAAAAAAAAGGAAACATTTTGTGAAAACGTCCGACAACTTTACATCGCTTCACTAAGTAGCCGCGAAAAAAGAAATTTGGATAATGCATGTGATGAATTTTATTCCAATCGTTTTTATTTTATGTGAATTTATTTCTTTTTTGATTTGTTCTAAAAAAATGAACCCTTTTTAAATTTGGAAACAATTTAGCTTAAATTTTCAATTCTATCCTTGGAAGCTTTTATAACCACACAAATACTCAGAATCATTCCTGACATATTTAATACCACAAACTCCAAAAAGTCAATTATTTATTCTTAAATTTTGTACATTGAAACTTTTAATCGCCACGAGAAGCCTCTCGTTTTTGGTAACTCTTTAATGTTGGTACGAATAAGTTCTAGTTACTAGACTTTTCTTAGCGACCTTCGAGTCGCCACGGACAATCTTTTGTGGTTACTTTTGCTGTTTTTGTGACGACTACTAATGGTTTCTATTCAAGCCAGCTCTAAATTTTCTTCTCTTTTTTGTGGGGGAGCTCAACTTGTGCATGGGCATATTTATTTCTCAATTTAACAACTTAAAATATATTGTAAGGAGAAACCCATACCTTCAGCAGGGATATATACATGACCAGTACTGCAGAAAAATCATTGATTAACCACCCTCCATCCACATGATCTTTCTGCATGCGAGAGTTTGAGATATGATGACTTTTAACAGCATTAATTGGTAGTAGTAGTATTTTAGCTGTTGGGGATATTATCGCTCCATAAATGTCAAGAAGACTAGATTCTTTTGAGCTGCAACACTGCGGTTCGCCATTGCATCAGTCACCTTATTTCCTTCTCTATACATATAAAAAATAAACAATTGAAAATATAGTGAACTGAATTATATACACATAAAACTCAAATTTTAATATTCCAATAAATAAAACAGGAATCGAAAATCAAATTATTAAGTTGCACTGGAACTTACTATTATTATGTTGGAATTTGACAAATGTTAAATTTTTTTTTTTTTGAATTTTAAAATTGTGTTATATTCATTGTTCAAATTTATTTGTTTTAGTAGTATTAGCTCACATTGCATATCGTTCATTTTTTAGTTAAAATTGATAGATTAATTTTGTCAAACATTTGAATAATGTTATGACATTATATTTATAAATATTAATTTATTTTATCAAACATGAATTCTATGATGTTCTTACAAAACGTATATATTAGGTTTTTGTAGGTATCTAAACTATATATATATATATATATATATATATATATATATATATATATATATATATATATTTTTACAATATTAGTTATAAATATATGATTACTAAATTAATGTATATTCACGAAAAAAATATACATCTTAAATACAAACTATATATATCATTTATTTATAAACATTTATAGGCATATATTTATTATATTAACTTTTAAGTTTAGAAATTTTTTAATTTAAAATTTAATCGAACTGTGTAATTACACTTGTGCAACCAAACAGTAAACTTGTAATTACATTGTAATTACACTACGACAAACAAATATATCATAGTAATTATACAAGTGTGTGATTACTACCCTAATGTGAAGAAGTTAAATATAGGCGGAATACATGCGGAGACACTTAAAGTTGGCACGATCTTTCATTTAGATACCTGAACTTAAGGGATTTCCTATTGAGCACTTATACTATCCGAAACTTATTCCAACAGAGCACTTATTTGACAATCAGCCAAACTTACAAAGTTTGTGCAATGCACTCACTGCTGACGTGCTGGATGATGAATAAAAAAAGACATACATTATTTTGAGTAAAAAAAAAACTATGTTAAATCTATTTAATAAACAAAATAATTAGTGGTCTTGATTTTCTTCATAATTTTCATATGTATTCTTGTTCCAAGCACGATTTTAGTCCATATTTTTAAGAGAAACTCCACCAAATTACGATCCAAAGACAACCCCAATATTAATTTAGAGACTCCATTATTGGTGGATTTCATTTAGTTGCAGTTAATCAAATCGAGAATTTACAAGAAAAATTAAAATCCAATAATAAAAAATAAAAAATTAAAGATTGAAGAACATTGAGCTCCTTGTCAAACATTCAGAAAATCCAAGATACAAATAACATCAACTAATTACACCAAGGCTTCAAACTCTTGATATACAAAAATTAAAATCTTTGTGTTCTTGTCAAGACAAGATTGCACAATTTTTCTAGCTTAGCACTGCCAAACCCAGATCGTTTTCCTATGGTTTTGGAATCTTTTCTGTGACCAGCACGAAAGAAGAAGAGGGGGGCTCTTGTTTTTCTTGGAGAGGATGAGGTCGCCGGTTTCTCTTGCCGAATTCCGACATTGAAGAGACAACTGCAGATCTGTTTTCTTTTTGAGGGAGAAGATGAAGGAAATAAAAAAGAAAAAAGAAAAAATATGTTTTATTTTGGGTCTTCACACGCCCTTATCCGGTGAAAATATGTGCACTCAACAAGAAGTTCTCAATTGGAATAAGTTTCGGGTAGTTTAAGTGCTCAACGTTTCTTAACACGTCTCTTATAAAAATTAAGAATTTTAGTCAATGGTTTCGTTCTGGTGGTTATTTTTAAGAAATTTAATGTCATACCTATTTAAAATTTTCAAAATCGGTTAATTTTGGATATTTTATTTTCAAAATGTTATGTAAGATTGACATTATTATTAGGATGTGTTTGTAAAATAATATAAATTTTTTTAAAAAAAAATTACTATAACACATAAAAATATGTCGAGAGTATTATATGTCTGTTGAGTGGAATTTGAGTATATATATACATATTTCAACAGTATGAAGAAACTGAGTTTACTTGTCCACAAAATTCTAGTCCTAAGAAGAACAATCACAGCAGCAAAAAGTGAAGTGGAAGGAAAACATACTGAATAGACAAAGGAATTCAAAACTCTTTAAGTTTACAATCTTCTATGAATCCTTATGAAGTTGGTTGTATTCATTGCAATGGCTGTTGAGCAGGCATATATTCCAGCCAAACATAGTGATGTTGAAAGCAAAAGTAAGGCCTTCCACTGTCTTCCTGACACTAGAATTGCCAATGCAGTTGACACTAGAGCTACAACAGACAGAGCTTTTTTCCAAGTCTCAAATGCTTTAATAACATTTCTGCAATCCTTGCAATGAACAACATGCCTGAAATATCTGTTGGCGGGATTCGGAGCATACATTCCACCGATTCCTCCCTTAGCTGGCTGAGCTGCCGAAAAATTGGCAACGAAACCAGCAGGGGCGTGCTCGACAACAGCAGGTTGTTGGGGTAGGTAAATGGTGCTGTGACCAAAATGATAAGGCATTCCATGTCCAACTTTGTCCATCCATTTCCTGTATTCAGCTACCCATGTATCCGATGACTTTAGATTCAAGTACAATTTTTTGGTGGGAACCTTTTCTTTCATTAGGATTTCGTTTTGGGACGAAAGGAACCCCATATCTTGCTCAAAAACTTTGCCTGCATTCTGATGCAAGAACCAGTTTGGGATAAATTTAAGTATCCCAGTTCTTTTTCGTGTATTTCCGAACCGGACAATAAGCATGGATTTTCCCTGACCAGATGGCCTACAAAGAAAGAGACCTGAAAAGTAATGCTTCTCTCCATTCTCATCAACAATTTCTCTGCTATTATGAAGAACACAAGGAGCTTCAAAACGTAAGAAGTTCGGTGTATAGTTTGCTTTGCCTTGATCTTTTTCCTTGCCCCACCATCCTGCGAACCCCCGGTTAGTCCTTTCTGTTACCTCGAAAAATAGTGGTCCAGCATCCTCCCTTTTTGCTGTAAAATCTGTCCTATCGTGTGATATCGGGACATGAGCTGGGTCCATGAGGTTTTCCAGAAGAATAGAGTGGTCATAAGGGAGCTCATGAGTTGTAGAAATGTCTCGAAATCCTTCCCTTTCAAAGTTTTCAAACCAGGGGATTTTGTTAATATTAGGCGGTGTTCTTTGAGACATCCATATCCAAACTACTCCCTGGGAATCCCTAATTTCATATTTCTTGGCACAAGCTGATCGAGGAATTCTAGCATTTTCAGGTAGCTGATTGGGACAAAAATTAAAGATAGGGAATGAAAATGGAGTTTAACATTAGCGACATGAAACACAATGGAAGATGTATATAACCAACCTGTGGTATCTTCACACATTTACCATCTCCTTCAAACTGCCAACCATGATACAAGCATTCCAGTTTGCCGTTGTACAGTTGTCCTTCAGAGAGTTTGGCTAATCTGAATGAAAAGGAATTTGTGGTCAGGATTCCAGAGTTAATTTTTTTGAAAACCATAGAAGTCAAAACAGGCGATCTCACAACAATCTGTAAGTCAGTTTAGCTGAATCCTTGACTAATAGATAGACACTAGTTGAATCCTTAACCAATAGACAGACATAAGTTACATCCAGATGAGGGACAAAAACAGGAGTTCTGCCCAAATGTAGAGATTATTTCCCACATCCCTTGATACAGATTTCGAAGAATTAAAAAATAGAAGACTGACTTATAAACTGCATTACTGTACCAGCCACAAGTTCAATTCTACATTCCATAAATTTGATGCGTATCAATCTTCAATACTTCATTGGTCATCAAATGGATTCTTATTGCATTATTAAAAAAGGAGGGGAAGAGCATTGATTCATTTTCACTCCTTTTGCTGCAACTCATATTTATGAGCGAAAACTTTCTTCCAAGTATATTAGTAATTTAGTATGCCATGTTGTAAGATTTTATGATGGCCATATCTACATGACTAAGAAAAGTGCATCCTTTTATTCGCTCCAACTGATTCAAAGATCTAAAACCATAAGCATTCCAAGATTTCAGTGTATGTATTTCTTACATTTATCTTTGCAGATGACAGATATAGAAGAGAAATTGCACACAGCTAAGTAGTAAATAGACAACAACTGGAAAAATTAATGCAGAAATGCAACCAACGGAAGGGGAGTGGACTAGTTTAAACAAGGCAGAACAATTTGATAAGAACCAGTTTTGTGGTAGACACTGGATGTCTGAGAATGTGAGAACACCTTTCGACGATATGCTAATATGCTATAGATAGAGATGGAGCCAAACATATTAATAAAATCTTCTTAGGAAGTCTACTAAATAGCAAAACCAAAAAGAAAGATGGAGGAGTGTTTGAAATTAGAGAATCAAATGGAGAGAAAACATTAAAAGATTACGAATAAATGACAAGCTTCAATCGTGAAGTAGACAATTTAATTGTACTAAAACACTACTCCTAGTAACTATCTTCTCCGTTGGACCATTTTAGTTTGGGTTGTGCTTGTTCTTGGGTTTATCAATGGTATCAAAGCCCCCCACCACCCTCCCTGCCCACTGTGTCATGGATGGTGATGCTGGTATTAACGCACAGCCATTGGGGACGATGGATGCGGAGTGTGGTGGTTTATTATGGTCCATTGCAACATATGGAACTTGAGTCCCATATTAGTATAGCACTGTGATTATATGGGGTTTATATAACCTTGGGCTCTCCCATTTCCCCCTTGAAATAAGTTCCAAATAGCCCATTACGATAATTCACATGTCTCCCCCTTAAACTATGTTCCATGGGGCCCATTACCATCTATGAGTCAATTTTCGAGATTCACTATGTGCCACCCAAAGATACTATTAACATGGTGTGATATTGTCCGCTTTGAGCCAAGCCGACACAATTTTTCCTAAAAGGTCTCAAACCATGAAGAGATACCTACACCTACACCTTATATGTTGACTCCCAACGTTTCAGCTATCAATATGGGACTTTGTTCGCACACCCAACATTCTCCAATACGAGGTTCCGACTGAGATGCTCACTATGCCAAGGCAAGAATGAACCAGCAAATTGTGGTAACTCTGAAGGATGGGAAGACAAGTAGTAAAAGAGGAGAGTTACAATTAACTTTCCATGTTTTGTATAGTAAATAAAAAAGAAGACAAGTAGCTGGGAATATGTTTTAGTCATGTTAGTACAATTTACTTTAGGTCTTTCTAGGTGTTCTTTAGCCTATTAGATATTTTCATTAATGTTGGCCTGACATGAATCTAAATGGAAAAAAATAATCTTATGAAAATTCATATAGCAGACCCCAATTTATTTTGTATACCTAGTTCGAGCTGAAAACAAAGTTTAACTCACTATCCTCAGTGTAATTACAATAAATCAGACACAAATATGGTTACCTATGTGGACATCGATCTTCAAAGCATCTGAGTTCACCACTGCCATCCTTGTACAAAACAACTTGTTTATCAAAGACAGTGAGACCCAAAGGTGCATCATCAGGAACATTCTTGGTCAAATACAGAGGATACCACTCTTCAGTCCAATCATAACCAACAATTTCCCTTTGTCCCCTCAATTCCTCTAAACTTGAATTTTCCAAAAGCACACTTTGATCATCATTTTCAGATGAAGAAATCCCACCTCCAATAGTCTCTGCAATTGCATAACAACTTAATCTCTCCTGTTTCTTCAACTGCTTGTTGTGAAGATAAAGATTGTGTTTTTGAGGTAGTTGTAGAGAAAGAATAGTACTTCTTGTGGTCAATGTAGTTGGCAGTGACCTCTTTAAAGTTGAGTGGAGTAACTCAGAGAGAAATGGTTGCTGTAAAGCCATAGTTATGGGTGATTGGATGTTAATAGAGTGTGTGTTTGGGGAAGAGAGAATATGATATGTAGGTGGCAGAGAAGAAAAGGAGTGGGATGTATTAGAGACACATGTAGTAGCAGTGGAAATGTAGAAGACTAGTGTTGCTTCTTCTTCAGTCGAACCAATGATAGCCACACAAAATACAAGAAAGATTTTTCACATATTAAATGCAAGTAAATTATGTCTCAGTCTCCCATATTTCCGCAAGGAATTTCCATTCTCATTTATTATACTAATACTTACCCTAATTAGTGAATTTTTTTTTATGAAAACTATTTTAATAATACTCAAAACATACGTGTAAGATAATTAAAGATATTAAAATTAATCAAGACTATATAGAAAGAATTTTTTTTTAAAAAAAGTTGGCTGGTGCAAGAAAAATATTACTCAAATTAATAAAGTAAGTGTCGAGTTTTGAGATTTGTTAGGACCGAAAAAGTCAGGTGTCATGCGTAAGTTAGAAAAGTAAATTTTGAACAACAATAAACTAAACAACAAAGAGAAATCTATCAAAAGAGACCCAATTATGGTAAATATGTTGTCCTTTCCTTCATGAGATAGGAAAACCAAATATGGTAAGAAAAGTATGACAACACCTAACAAGATTCTGACGATTAACAAAGTTTGTTCAAATAAAATGTTCTAAAAACCAGATCCTCAACGTAGCTACTTAACTGCTCTAAGAATCAAATCCTCAGGGTTAAGGACCAGCTCCTTATGGTTAATGATTGTACGTCTTTGCAAGACAACAACTTTATCTCAAAGTTACTCAGGCCGAGTTTGTTGGAAGAAGACTGCTAGACATGATATGGGTTGTTGCCAAGAAGATATGCATGTATAAGTGAGAGACAAGAGTCATAAGACTTGTGGAGTCTTTGGAGCAATAGGAGTACTATCAAACGAGAAGCTGGCTACGTATAGGACTCCTATAAGATCTCGGGGTCCAGAGAATTTAAATACTATCTTTGTGGACCGCTGGAATCATCCTTTTGCGTTTGAACTGAAAAACTATATTTTCTCCACTCAAGTCGAGTACTTGTACTGTGTTCTTCTTTAGTCATTCTAGTAATATATTTTAGGAAATTGAGCTGTAATCAAAGTATCATAAACAATTAGTGAGTTGGAGAGTGTTTACTTTACAAGCTAGAGTAACTTGTAAATCAAATAGCTGAAGTAGGAGTATTGGAGAATATTGAGTTATATGTTTATAATCGATACTTTTGACTCACTGTTCTAGTGAAGTTGAAGTTGAAAATCCTACGTAGTAGGTCGTGGTTTTTGCACCTTTTGATCCGGGTGATTTTCTATGTAAATATTAATGCATTTACTTTACTGCTTATTTTACTTTACGCGTAAGGAGTAAGGTAAAGAACAATTTTTTTTAGTAATCCATAAAGGCACCTAATCTAACAATTGGTATCAGAGCAAGTTCTCACATGCACGGTTAACATCTAGAGATCTTGGAAGCAAAATGAGCGATCCACCTGGAATTAACCGAGGATAATCAACTATCAGACCACCCTTGTTTAATGGAAAATACTACAGTTAGTGGAAAGCAAGAAAGGAAGATTTCCTAATGGCTGAAGATTATGAACTATGGACCATAGTGAACCAAGGTCTACTAATTCCTACTAAACAAAATGAAATTGTTCCTAAGGACTCCTCTGAATTTGTGGTGACATATAGAATGCAAAGGCTAAGAAAATCCTTATTTTTGGACTTGGTCCTAATGAGTACAGTAGAATATCAGCTTGCTCCAATGCAAAGGAGATCTGGGATTCACTTCAAACTACTCATGAGGAACAAACCAAGTGAAGAGATCAATGATACAATTTGTTATGTGAACTATGAGCTCTTCTCCATGAAGGAGTATGAGCCAATCCTGGAGATGATGACTAGGTTTACCATAATAACAAATGAATTAAAATCACTTGGAAATGTGTTTACCTCAGAAGAGTTGGTTAGCAAAGTTTAAGGATTCTTCCAGCTTCATGGGAATCAAAATTCACAACTATTCAGGAAGCCAAGAAGCCAGATAAGATCTCACTTGATGAGTTGGTTGAAAACTTAAAGATCATAAAATAAGATAGATAGAACTGCGCAAGGAAGAACAAAAGAGTGATAAGGCCTTGGTCCTTAAGGCATCTAAAGAAGACTGACAGTGATGATCCTAACCTAGCAATATTTGCTAAGTTCAAGAAATTCATGAAGAATTCCAAAAGTGCATCTAAGAGAGAACAACGGTAAGCCTAAGCAAATCGACAAAGCTACCTATGATGGGTACTACAAGTGTAGCAAGCTAGACCACATGGTCAAAGACTGCCCAATGTGGGGAATTGAGTGGAGGAAAGAATGAGCTGAAAGGAAAAATGGGTAAAAATGAGAGAGATGGTCCAAACAAAGGAAAATCCTAGGTAAAGGATTCACAGAAGCAATGAAGCATGCTTTTCTAGAAACATATGAGGACAGTGGAAGTGATAAAGAGAAAAGAAGGAGGATAAGGCCATAAGTCTTTATGTTGTAATTGATGCACATCAGACAGTGGAGACAGAACCTCTAGTACAGCTTAGAATGCACATTAGAAGACCACCCCTATTTAATGGACATCACTATGATGAATGAAAGATGCATATAGAAACGTACCTTTAGGCCACTAAATTTGACCTATGGGTAATTGACAGTCATGGATCAATCATCCTTACCAAAATAGATGGTGAAGATATCAAATGTAAAAAGAGAGAAGAGGAATATGATGATGAATATTGTCAGTTAATCCATAAAAATGCTAAAGCAAAGGAACTTCTATATCGAATTTTGCCCAGAAATATTCTCTACAAGGTGTCCTCTTGCATCTCTTCCCATGATATATGGAGGTCCATGGAAGCTGTTTTTGGAGATGAAAACATCGAAGTGGCGCTAATGGAAATTGAAGAAAGCCAAACAAAAGAAGAAATAATAGGAATGATGACCATGGGTGATTCATGGACTGAAGATGAAACAAATCAGGTAAATATCTCTAACTTTAAAAAAAATATTCATGCTATGTCTAAAAAACAACGGATGACCATAATTGTGACATTGATGAGTGAGATGGACAAGATGAGTGCTGAAAATGATTAGTTAAATTAACAATCTTTCATGTGTCAAACTTGATATCAAAGAACTTGAATATGACAAAGTCGATCTTAAATGACATGCCAAAGACCTTAAGAACCAAGTTCTTTAGCTCATTTATAAAGATGAGAAGCCACATTATACACATGGTAAGAGAAAGATGAGTAATCACCAAGATAAGCTTGAAAAGGAACTAAAAAGGGCTAATAATCTTTGTGATACTAAATGTAGGAATAAAGTACTACAAGAAAATCTAGAAAAAGGCTAATTATGAATTATCTAGGCTAAGCAAGTGGCATAGATCCTCATATGCATTAAATTGGCTGAATGAAAACTGCAGCACTAAAAAAGTAGGAATTGGCTATAGAAAACCTGTTCTCAAATTTGATACAAAGTATGTAGGAATTTTTTATAACAAGATGTGCCCTCATTGTGGTAAAGTAGGACATTTTGGAGGTACTTGCCCTGTCGTAATTCATGCTCAGTTTAAGAGCACTTTTGGTCTTGCTAAAAATGAGAGGAAAGAAGAGGAACCAAAGGTTAAGCCTCTTGTCCAAACTAAGTGAATTAAGGTTAACAAGAAAACAGCTATTAATCCTATTCACTTCTAGGCAAGAAGAGATCTGATTCATCCTTTTTCAAATAAAAAGGATTCAATCTTGTATGGGTTCCCAAGAGTAACTTGTGATTTCTGATGCAGGCTAAAGTGAGAGGGAACAATCAAAACTGGTATTTAGATAGTGGATGCTCAAGATATATTACTAGAGAAAAGAAAAGCTTACTCTTACTAACAATCTTCCAAGGAGGTAATGTGTCATTTAGAAATGGAAAAAAGGGCCAGATAATAGGTGTTGGTAATGTCGGTAAGTCACTCTCTCATGCTATAGAATATGTGTATTATGCCGTAGGCCTCAAACATAATCTCCTTCACATTTCTCAAATGTGTGATAAAGGAAATGAGGTAAAATTCAATTTCAAAATTTGTACTGTCACTAAGCTTGATACTAATAAAATTAAAAGGTAAGAGACACAATAATGTCTATAAGATTTCCATTATGTATCTTCCTCAAAGTGAGCACACATGCTAAAGTGTTGTGGAAGATGACCCATTATTATGGAATAGAAGATTGAGTCATGCTAGTCTTTCTTATTCCACAAGTTGGCAGTAAAGAACCTCGTCCTTGGACTACTAAAAAGTTGAGTTCACCTCTGACAAGGTATGTGATGCCCGTGTTAGAGGAAAACATGTAAGGTCACTTTTCAAATCTAAAAAAAATTCAGCATCTCCAAACCCCTAGAACTTCCTCACATGGACCTATGTGGATCAATGAGAGTGAGGAGCATCGGAGGCAAGAGCTATGTATTTGTCATTATAGATGACTTTTCTAGGTACACTTGAACCCTGTTTTGGGATCTAAAGAGGAAACTTTTGATATTTTCTGTGTGTTTGTCAGAATGATCCAACAGAAACTAGGTTGTTTTAAGTATATGAACAGACTATTGAACTGTGTTTGAAAATTTTAAATTACTTGAGTTCTGTCACACACATTGCATTGATCATAAATTTTCTGCACCTAGAATTCCATAATAAAATATTATTGTAGAAAGAGTGAATAGATCTCTAGAAGACACGGGGAGGACCATGTTGACTGCTAGTGGACTGCCTAAGAGCTTCTAGACTGAGGTAGTCAATACTTCTTGTTACTTGCTAAACATATGCATGGTCATACCTATTCTTGAGAAAACTCCATATGAGTTACTTCGAAGGAGAAAGCCCAACATCATTCACCTTAGCGCATTTAGGTGCAAATCATTTGTGCATAATAATGGCAAAGAATCTCTAGGTAAGTTTGATGACAAAAGTGATAAGGAAATTTTCTTGGGTTACTCACCACATAGTAAAGTCTACAAAATTTTTAATAAAAGAACTATGTGTGTAGAAGAAAATATTCGTACTATTTTTGATGAATCTAACAACATGGTTGGGAAAGGTCTGCAAGATGAAGACTATGACATAGGACTCACTAGTGAAGGAGCTTCTAAAGAGCCTGAACTTCAATTTGAAGATGGATCAGAAGATTCTAAGGAAGTTAAGAGTGATCATGAGGAACAAGAAGAAGAGAGAACTACCCTGACTGCTAACCATACCAATGAAGTTGTACCTAGTGACACAGTTCCTTTGGGTCACTCCTTGGGTAAACCAACTTCGGGGATGCAGATTAGACCATGAAAATATCAAAGTTCACACCCTCTTAAGAATATTATCTCTGATCCTAATGATGAAGTGCAAACCAGGTCATCTTTGAGAAATCTATGTGCACTTACAACATCTCTCTCATAGGTTGAACATAAGAATATAAAGGAAACTCTAAGGGATCCAGATTGGATTATAGACATACAAGAGAAGCTAACTCATTTGAAAAAAGCAAGGTATGGCACTTGGTACAAAGATACAAGAACAGAACTGTCATAGGTACCAGATGGGTGTTCAGAAATAAGGTGGATGAACAAGGAAATATCACAAGAAACAAGGCTAGACTTGAGGTTTAGGGATACAATCAACAAGAAGGCATTGACTATGATGAGACATCTGCACATGTAGCTAGAATTGAAACTATAAGGATGCTAATAACTTTTGGTGCTCATGGAGTTCACCCTGTATCGGATGGATGTAAACAGTACATTCTTGAATGGTAAACTAAAGGAGAAAGTGTTTGTTAAACAGCCTCTTGGGTTTGAGAGTGAAGAATTTCCTGACTATGGGTTCAAGTTAAACAAAACCCTGTATGGACTGAAACAGGC
>JASVEL010007766.1:0-41263 GCA_032618575.1 Nicotiana noctiflora
TACATTACTGGAACACATGCATTATTTGCCTTATTGACCATATCTCCTGGTGGTATTTGTTAAGGAGTACTGAGCCCGAGGGGCTGATTTGAGTGCAGACTTGCACTGCTTGAGTTTGTACCCAAGTATTGGTATGTTATCATGAAAGAAAGAAGCTAAAAATGAGATTTCTAAATAATTTACTCACATATGCTGAAAGGGGATAAAATGATAGTGTGTTGAAGTTTAAAGGTAGTTCCGTATTGTGTAGCATGAGATAGTGCTTTGCGTGGTTTCCTTTCCTTCAGCATTATTTACTTTTATTACCGCTGAGTTGGAAGTACTCACACCCGACTCCCTGCACCTTGTGTGCAGATCCAAGTACATCACAGTAGAGCTGATTCTATGGCTGCTCGGGAGTGCATTTGGACAGTCGAGGTAGCTGCCAGCGTCCGCAGGACCTGACTCTCCAGTTTATCCTTGTTTTGTTCTGTCTATGCCACACTTGTGCACGGTTGTATACACCATCACAGTTTATAAATTCTGGTAGAGGCTCATGACTTATGACTCCTGATTCGGTGGGAGGTTTATACTGGTTTTGGGATATCTATCCCCGATGTACTAGACGTCATTTCATTATATTATTGTTGTTTATGCCTACAAAGGGTAAAGTGAGAGCTGATAGCTCTGTGTTATGAATGGTTGGTCGGGCTAGCCTAGCAATATGTTGGGCGCCATCACGATCGGGTTTTGGGGTCGTGACAAGTTGGTATCAGAGCCTAGGTTACTAGGCCTCATGAGTCTTGAGCCGGTTAGTAGAGTCTCGCGGATCGGTACGGAGATATCTGTATTTATCCTCGAGAGGCTGCAGAACCTTTAGGAAACACTTCACTTTCTTGGAATTCTTATCGTGCGTACTTGATTCAGCTTGAGATGTAATTCTTGAAATTCCTTCCACACGTTTGTATGCGCACTCGAGCGCTTAGTAATAAATTTGCCTTGGTGGCTTGTGAATCCCCGATCGAAGGAGAGATATAATCTCGATTTCATGTTGGGCCAGTCTGAAGGACTTGAGGTCGAATCTTCGCCTATGGCTTGAGTACCAAGGTGCTGATTTTGCGAGCTGGTATTATGAACTTATATGTTCAGTATTGTCCCTAATTGTGGGAATGTCGGCTAGATAGCCAAGTGATGTGTATCATGGTGGAAGGTGTGCTGAGATACTAAATTGAGGCGAAACAGGTGGGTTATCTCTTGCGGGGTGCCCTTAGGTGAGCTAATTCTTAAGTATAATTGAAAGGTATTTGATATGTGTTATTATTCGAGCAGGTGCAACGCATGTCAGTATATCAATTTTGGTAATATAATTCGTGTAGTATTGAGATTAATGTTGTTGATATACATTGTGATGTCTTGTCGAGTTGTGGACGTGTTGATAGGATGGGTTTGGTGATTCTCTGGCAGGTGGATAGGCCCAATTACAAAGGAAACTCTGCCGAAATTTTTGAAAAATTTGGGACTTAGTAAAAATTTTGTCGCCTAAAGAGTGGGCTTAACTGTAGTGTGAATGAATGCAAGAATTAGGGAAGAGTTAGAATTTTTGATGATTCGTGTCTCCGCAAGCTGGTGAAAGAGTGAGTTTAATCTCACCATGATATTACGACAACAATAAAGTATATGTGTTCTGATAAATATGGCTTCGAGCTAAGTTGGGGAGGTTTCCATTGATTAGTTGATTGCGCAGTTGTATGCTACATTGGTTATGTCTTAAAGTACACTGACGAACCAGTTCTGGTTGCAGAAATTGAGCCGAGAATAGCACGAGTGAAGCAAGATTTTGACAAAAGTTATACGATGCTTTCGTAGATGTGAGAAAATAATAGTATGTCTTGAGCTGTTGTTGGTAAGGAATGCTCAGTGAATTGAGGAGAAGGTTGTTTGTTGGTATTTGAATGAGATCATATCCTGTGGTGTCAGGGTGCTAATAAGGCACGTGTGGTTCTGTTCGTTAAGTCTGGTAATTTGTAGTTTCGATAAGAGTGGATGACTCTTGGGAATGTTATAATGTGTTCTAAGATGGTGTATGTGACTAAAGATAGTGTCTTCATTAGAAAAGATCAAGACTTGTGGTATATTGTGATAATTACGAGACTCTAAGTATCAGTATCAGGAAAGTAGTAGTAACGAATTCAGATTCGCAAGAAGTGCTTCAAAACAAAGTATTATGGAAGGTGATATTTCTGGGAGACATTGGAGAAAGTATTCAGTGGCCTATGAGTATTAAAGAATGTGGCCTTATATTTGAATCTCCTGTGGTGAGCCCTGAATTGATGCATTGTAATGCTATAACAAGAGAGAAAAATCAAAACAATGATGTAAACCAAATATGAAAGTTGTGATGGTTGCTCTTGTGCGTTAAAAAAAATGGGAGTTATTATGGACCTTTGAAAGGTTATCAGACTAAGTTCAATGTGATCAGAATCGGCTTGAAGTCGATGGATAGATTTAATGTGAATAATGGCTCTATATCAGGCCAGATGTGTGCATTTTGTAATGCAGTCCTCATGAAAGAGTAGTTAGGTTAATGCTTTATTGTCAGATATCTCGCGTAGTGATGCCTTACGCCGTGTGATTTGTGAAAAGGCTCAAGAAATTGTTATGTGTTGAGAATCCGCGTAGGGATGATGTTACCTGAGCAGCTTGGCTATTGAAATTCAATTTCGTATATCACACATCAGTTGTGCTTGGTTTTGTAGCTATAACGCTAAATACCCCTCAGGGATGATATTATGCACTTAGCATGCTTATGATCGATATTTGGTATTTTGTTATGATGAGCACATTTGGCTCGATATGTATCTCCTTATGTGAGATATGTGTGTGGATCGGCTGGCACGCCGCCATGGGTATGTTAACTGGATCGGGTTGCACGCCGCAACAATGTGATATTGAGTATAATTATATATATACTATTTCGTATGCCTTGTTCTTTGTTTTCTAAAGAAAGTCCCCATTAATGCGTAGAATTGATAATTCATTCCACAGTTCGTTTTCTTTTGTATTGCATTAGAATCGGTAGCCTATTGGCACTTTGGGGCATCATATACGATTTATAGTCATATCTGGAGTGGCTTATTGCCCAGACAGTTCGTACTTGGAAAGACGAGATCATTGAAGTTGAGATCAATGCAATCTGAGTATGTGAAGTGAAATTATAGTACTAAGACCATTGTTTGGCTCAGAATGAGTTGATAGTTCTTGTAAAGAGTATAGAACTAATAAATTGTTGTTTCAGTAGTAGTTATGAATGTGTTCAGGTCTCATCCGCTATGTCAACATTGTAAGAATTTGAACAAGACCTGTGTATGTCATACCAAGCATGTGATGTATAGTGATTCCTTCCAAGTGATTATTTAAAGAATCTTCGGATGATTAAGGAAAATGGTATTGCTAAGTGGAAGTGATTTGATGAGAGTATATGTCTTAGAAAAGGGTAATGTGATTAAACTGATTATATATCAGTAGTATTGCTGTATGTTCTTGTTGGGTCCATTGGTGGTATTCGGGTCTGCTCGGCAGGTAAACATTGAGCTTCTGTCATGGGATGAATGATTATCAAATATATGCGTGTATTGCACGGTGGAAATTGGATTAGGAATGATGATTGGTGTATTATATGGAGTTCTGATGTACATGCTATGTGGTGATATTGGAATTCAGACTGATTGTCTTAGTGTTGGGTGATTTTGAACTATTGCATTAAGGGCAACGTCATAAATGCCACGGGTTAAGTGGTGAAGTGCGTTAGAATACATTTTAGCAAAATAATTTATATTTTAAAGAATCAGCGGACAACTGGGAAGGACCATTTTCTTAATTGGGTATTTGAGATGGATGTCAGTGCGGAGGTTTCTATCATTGATCCTATCCCGGTATGGAGGGAATTTTTGAATGCGTTTCTTAATGGTGCATGTATTATGCAGGTTGTGGTTAGGTCGTATTGATTGTGTCATGTCACCAGAATGGTGTGTTTGGTCAAAAGAGATCATGAGGATCATTAATGAATATAGACAGATTTGATTTCAGCATATTTGATGGATATATATCGAGATTTCGGTTCAAAATTTTGTTATAGTACTTGCCAGAGGATAAATGGCCTCATGAATGGGTGACCTGAGGAATGGATATGGTTTATCGCGTGTTTTATTTACCATTGGCAATATATGAAAGTGTTGGAATAAGTCTCTAGCTAATAAAAGGGTTTTCCATCGACATCTGGTTATCGTGGGCAGTTGTTTTGAATGGAAGAAATTGCTGCATGTGTTTGAGTTATGCGGTATAATATATGATTTCACCTGAGGTTGTAGGTATGGATTATTACAGCTGATTCGAGTTTATTCTAAGTAAAAATGTGAGGTTCTGATCTTGTGTAAGATTACAGAAGGTGAAATGTAGTTCTATAGTTTATGGATCAGATGGATTGAGTAATTTCAGCTAAGTTGTGTTGTCGGACCTATATGAGATAGGGTGACGTGGGATCACCGCGGGTTATATGCGAGGTAAAGCTATTCAACTATTGGTGAATTTCTAGAACAACTCTGGGTCCGTTCGAGGACGAGCGTTTGTTTAAGTTGGGGAGAATGTGACGACCCGACCCGTCGTCTCAGGTGTAACCGCCCCGTGTTTCCCACATTGTGTTGACTTATGTTTCATTATCAGTTTTGGGTGCGTTAGAATTAAATTGGAGTAATTTTGTTAAGAAATGAGAAACTTGGTCTCTTTTAAGAAGACTTAAGTTGGAAAAGTCAACCGGATGTTGACTTATGAGTTAGAGTACTCGGAATCGAATTCTGATGATTCGGTTAGCTCCGAATGATGAAATGTGACTTAGGAGCGCAATCAAAAGTAATTTTGGAGGTCCGATGGAGAAGTTACCATATTTTGGGGAAGTTAGTATTTTGGCGAATTCCGGTTGATAGGTGATATTTTGATCCGGAGTTGAAATGGAATTCTGAGAGTTGTAGTAGCTTCGTTAGGTGATTTTGGACTTGTCCGCAAAATTTCAGGTCATTCGGACGTCATTTGGTTGGGTTTTGGATTGAATGTTAATTTTGAAAGTTAAAGTTAAACATAAGCTTGAATTTGTTGAAAACGGACGATTTTGATGTTAACGATAGAGTTTTGATGATTGGAACAAGTTTGAATAAGGTTATAGGACGTGTTGGTACTTTTGATTGAGGTCCGGGGGGCCTCGGGTGAGCTTTGGGGGTGGTTTCGGACCATTTTTAAGCCATTTTTAACTGCTGGTTTTTGGCTACAGCAGTTCTCTATGCGATCGCAGGGATTTGGTCGTGATCGCGGTGAGTAAAATCTTAGAAAAACCTTACTGAATCGCGATCGCGTAAAGCTCCTTGCGATCGCGAAGAAGGAATTTCTGTCGCACAGGTCCCACTTCGGAAGATCTTATCTTTTTATCTACAAGGAATTTTGAGGTGATTCAAAAACTAAAGTTGTAGTTAATCTTGTCTAGTTTTCATAAAGATAAAGAAATAGTGATTTGGATGTATGTGTAAAAAGTTATGGATGTTACACTATAGGCTGTCCGAGGAGGATCTTTAATACAAATGCATGCATTGGGAAGCATATATCTAAATATTTATAAGGATTCAGGAAATGACCAACAAATGAAAGTCATATCCCTATGTGTCTAGTTTCCAGAACATCAAACCATTTGTCATTTGGAGTTGTGTGCAAAAAGTTATAGCCATTATACTGAAGCATGTCCGGAAGAACCGGAATTTATGCACCGCGATCGCGAAGCCTTTCCCGCGATCGCGAAGGGTAATTTTTGGGCCAGAAAATTGTTCTCCGCGATCGCGAAGCATTTCCCGCGATCGCGATGAACAAAATGCCTGGGCAGAATGTTTTAAAACATTTCAGTCGCGAAAATAACCCACTTTTCCACCATTTTTGGTCACTCTTGAGAACTTTTGGACGGGAAATGAAGGGGTTTCGACTGGGAATCGTTGGAGGTAAGTTTTATGAGTTAATTACATGTTTTTATACAAGAATAATCCATGGAATTCATGAATTTATGGCTAAAAATCAAGAAAATAGGGCTTGGAGTAAAAAAATTTAAATTTATGATTTGAAGGGCCATTTGTGGTCCGAATTAAGAGTTCTTGGTATGTACGGACTCGTGGCGAGACGAGGATTCCAGAAATATGAATTTCGTAATTTTTCGGAATGTGGGCCCGGGGCTCGGGTTTTGCCAATTTCGTGATTTTTGGTATTTTTCGAGTTCTTTCGATTGGGTTATGTTCCATTAGCCTATTATGATATATTTGTACTAATTTTGGCTAGTTTCGATGCGCGTGGAGGCCGGTTTGAGAAGCAAAGATGCCGCGGGCATGAGTTTTAGCCGGTTCGAGGTGGGTAATACTTGTAAATGATGTCCTAAGGGTTAGTAAACCCCGGACTTGCACATCTTAGTGTTGTGTTGAGGTGACTTGCATGCCGGATAACGGGCGTGGGGTAGAGCACCAATGGGGATTGTGACTTGGTCCGTCCCGCGTAATAAATAATAACACCTAATTGTTTGAAATGAAATTGACGCCTCAATAAAGATATTAATTATCATGAATTGGACTAATTATCATGCTTGGGCTTCGCGCCGATTATTTGAATCCTTCGGGTATTGGTATCATTGTCTTGATAACACTATGCATATTTTTATCTCAATTTAAAGTTTCAAATGGTATTTTGCTACTCAGCATTTTTTTATAAAATTATGAAAAACTTGAACATGGTCTTAATGGCATTTCTAGCTGTGAGCTAATATGATATTGTTGCCCGAAGGGCTTTCTTGATTATTTGTTAGACTGATTGGGGCTGAGGGCCATTGTCACACCTCTTTTTTACGCACCCGCAAGGATGCAAAGAGTTTTTTCCAATTAAAGGACAATCGAGATGGGATTTATTTTAATTATTTCAGAGTCGCCACTTGGGAGATTTATGGTGTCCCAAGTCACCGGTTAAATCCCGAATCGAGGAAAAGAATGACTCTATTTAACAGTCCGCGAACCAGAAATCCGGATAAGGAATTCTATTAACCGGGAGAAGGTATTAGGCATTCCCGAATTCCGTGGTTCTAGCACGGTCGCTCAAACTGTCTTGTTTGGCCTATCCATCTGTTTTTTTTACAATTATGTACTTAGTGCAAGTTAGTACCCCTTTACCGCTTTTATTATTGGTTACGATTTACGAAAGAGAAAGTTGCTTAAAAATATGCTTTCGAATCGCGTCACATGAAATGCACCCGGATCCTCAACATACTCTTATTCAACATTTCGGGGTTTGGATTTGGGTCGCATGAAATGCACACCCGTATTTAAAAAGGTAACACTAAAATATATGCCCGGATCGACTACTTATTTACGTTGTTGAGAAAGGCGTGATATTCGTTAAGAAACGACGCATCTCGAAACCTAAGTATTTATATGTACATTTATGACGGCTATGTGATTAGTGTAACTATTGGGCGAGGCATACCTTTGATTCAAATCTAAAGCGAACTACATCTCACTGTATCTTACTTAAGAGTTGATTCCAAATTACTTAAAACTTACTACGAACCACATCGCATGAAATGCGCCTGTGGTTCATGACATGCTTTATTCATTCTTGCCCGAAATTGGGGTCGGGTCACATGAAATGCACCCCCGACTCTTTTAATCTAATTATGTCATTCCATTGAGTAATAACTCCCTAGCTAATCTTGCTTTTAGCGTAAGGTCTAACGTTATCAGATTCGGAGATTACACACACGAGCAGAGAAGATTGAATATAGATACAACAGACTAATTCGGGTTTACGCGCTTATCTAACGACAGTATATTTTTGGCCTAGCTACACTTTCCATAACCAAAACTAACAGTACAAGCTTAATTGGAGAATAACAGGATGTACTTAAACATAGGAACTTTAAGCGACTACATGTTTCAATGGACTTTATGCATAAGCTTCAAACTTCAATCTTTCGAACCAAGGAACTACATTAACAGAGGTGTGTACCTGGAATGCGGAAGAACAAGGAAGAGTGAGCAACGGCAATGCAGTAACAGGAGCGGGAACAGCAACAGTAAACCAATAATCAATAGACCAGCAACCAAATAGACCAACAGCCAACAAACTAATGAACCAACAGCATCAAATCAACCCAGCAGTATCAAATGAACACCAACACAGTAGCAGATGAACACCAACACAGCAGCACACACTCAAAACAGCAGCATACACTCAAAACAGTAGCACACACTCAAAACCAGCAACGATAATCAACCCAGGCAGCAACCAAATGGACCAACCAGCAATACAAATGAACAAAAGAACAACAAAAGAGTGGTGATGGTCGACAGTAGCAACACTGGACAAAAGAAGAACCAGCACTGGACCAAACAATGTGCCCAGCAACAAAAACTAGCGGCAGCACTCAACTACACCAACAGCCAACACTAGGACACAGCAGCAATACTCAATCGACCAGCAGCAACATACACCCAACACAGCCAAAAATAAAGGCCCAGCACTACCAACAATACAAGAACAGCAACAAACCAGTGACCAAACTGGATCAAAACCACGAAACAGTCCAGACCAATGAAACAGTAGCTCCTTTTGTACCTTTGTATCTGTTTTTCTCCCTAGTTATGACTATGATTTTGCTCTCCAGGTGTTCTACTTGTCACACTCTATGTTTTTGCTCTCAAGGTACTGTTTTGCCCTACCAGATGCTCTCAAAATCAGTATGTATCTCTCAATGTATGAATATGCTACTGTTTTTGCTTCTCCGGGATGCTCTCAAGTCTGTCTCTATAATGTGTGTGTATGAATGCCTATCAATGTCTCTATGAATGTATGTCTATCAATGTATATCTCCAGGTATTTTGCTTATCACAGATGCTCTCAAGTCTGTCTCCTCTCAAGTGTATGTCTGTATATATCAATGTCTATATTGATGCTATATTTATAGCTCACAGCCTCTCCAGAACACCTGCCCCTAATTAACTAATCACCCTGCCCACTCCCAACTCTGCCAGACCCATCAAATGCCCTGCATTCCCCACTACCTACTGTCCAGTATGGACTCCAGCATTAAACAATAGGGCTGGGGGCAGGGCATCAGTGGGATACCCTGCTATGCTCAGTTCCACTAGCCTAGTATGGACATGTGATTAAACAATTAACTACAACCAATTACCCCCCTTTTATCTGAATGTAACAGTAGCCAACCCCTACTCTAGTGAATTGCATCAGGCAGATTCAAGGGATCGATGTTACGAACTAATTCATTGACGGCTTTAATCACATTGGACTCATGATTCATTTTAACTACTAAAACAGAAGAATTGGCCAAATAAAGGGCCTCAAATGAGAAGAAACAGACCAAACGGGTATGGGAAATTAAAAACATGAGAAACTGAAATAATGAATGAAACAAACACACATATTCACACAAATCGACTTAAAACGACCAAAGAAGGAGTGAATACCTCAAAAGAAGACTGCCGACCAAACTTCGAACTAAAACTCGGACTTATTGAAGCCAAACGGGCTTTAATCAAGATGTTCTCGATTGAGAACACCTGGACTAAAGTCCCTTGGACTTCAATTTGTGGCTAACCCGGCTTGAATTGAATTTCTTCAAAATTAGGGTTCTTGGGCTCGGATTTGGGGCTTTTGCATTTTTGGTTAGATTCGAAGCAAACCAATGTCAATGGGAGTGTGGGGGAGGTGTGGGGAGACTGTGGTGTGAATTTGGGGTAATTTGGCATAGGTTCGAGTTTGACTCGAATCTTCAAATGAAGATTCGAGGAGCTCCGGCATGATTCGAGGTTAATGGAAGCTGGGATCGTGATGGGGGAGGTAAGGGGAAGGTTTTGGCGTTGGTTTGGGTTTGATTGGCCTACCGGAACCGCCGTGAGGCGATTTCCGGCAGGCGGAGGAGTGGTGGCGGACGGCGGCGTTACGCCTGGTCTCTGAGGACCTCTGGGAGACGAAGGGAGAGGGGGGTCTGGCTTGGGGGGGGGGCGGGGTATGAAATGAGGAATATATACCATTTGAGAAGTTAAATCCTGATCGTTGGATCAAACTTGATCAACGATCAGGATCTTCTCACTTAAACCAAACGGGGTCGTTTGGTCAAGTCATAAGCTGGATGCATATTAGAATTAAAGGATTAATCTGGGCCGTTGGATAATAAAATCCAACGGTCCAGATCAAGTGTTACACAAGCTTAAGCTGGACGGGTATTTGGGCTGGATTAGAAAAAATTCATTTGGGCTTGGCTTTTAGACTAAATTTGGCCCAGCTCGGATATTATATGCTATATTGTATGCATATGTGTATATATATATATATATATATGTATGTATACATATATATATATATATACACACATATGTATGTACCAACCTATAACACCGCTGTTTTTACTACAATTAACGCACACAATTACATATTACCCAAAAAAATGTAAATCACATGACTTCGATATCAAACACTGAAAATGCAAAGCCTAGCATATATTTTTGTATTTTTTAATTTAAATAAATAAACGTGCACACAAAAGATAAAATTAACACAAAATCACACAAATCATGCCCAACACGAAACTATTTTTATTTTGAATTTTCTGGGAGTACTTCTCGAGTAAGGCAAAAATCACGTGCTCACAGTTGCCCCTCTTTGCGCGTAAACACGCAGAGTTTTCGTGCAAAGATAAATGAGCGGATATAAGCGATTTTTGCCCATTCGAACACTCCGTATGAAGCATTTTGGAAAAGTTTTGACCGAACCTTGCTTCAAAGGTCTCCTACATATCCCTGGCTAAAAGGGAATCAGGTCAATGTAGTTCGGGAAGTTCTGGTAGCTGGGCCTACCATGCCTGTTGCGATCTCGCTGTTACTGCCGTTGCCGCTGTTACTGCTGTTACCACTGCTCAGCTGACTTCCTTGTTGCACCGCACTAGGCAACAAAAACAAGAAGTTAGACTAAGTTACAGTACTACAAGTTCTTATCTATCCTTTTTTAACTTGATCTTGTCGCGCTCCTTGCCATCCCGTCTGACTTGGCGTTCCTTCCGATGCTTCTTCTCTTCTTATGAACTTGGATTCGTGCCGGGGATTTCTGTTACATTCTACCGCTTTCCTCTACCAAATTAAACAGATCGCCACTCCATTCTCCGGGCGGGCTCCCTGACTTCAACTATAACTTCAAAATAAATCGCCACTCCGTTCTCCAGGCGGGCTCCCTGACTTCAACTACTACTTCAAAATTAAATCGCCACTCCATTCTCCGGGCGGGCTTCCTGACTTCAACTACTACTTCAAAATTAAATCGCCACTCCGTTCTCCGGGCGGGCTTCCCGACTTCAATTACTACTTCAAAATTAAATCGCCACTCCATTCTCCGGGCGGGCTCCCCGACTTCAACTACTACTTCAAAATTAAATCGCCACTCCATTCTCCGTGCGGGCTCCCGACTTCAACTACTACTTCAAAATTAAATCGCCACTCCATTCTCCGGGGCGGGCTTCCCGACTTCAACTACTACTTCAAAATTAAATCGCCACTCCGTTCTCCCGGGCGGGCTCCCCGACTTCAACTACTACTTCAAAATTAAATCGCCACTCCATTCTCCGGGCGGGCTCCCCGACTTCAACTACTACTTCAAAATTAAATCGCCACTCCATTCTCCGGGCGGGCTTCCCGACTTCAACTACTACTTCAAAATTAAATCGCCACTCCATTCTCCGGGCGGGCTTCCTGACTTCAACTACTACTTCAAAATTAAATCGCCACTCCATTCTCCAGGCGGGCTCCCCGACTTCAACTACTACTTCAAAATTAAATCGCCACTCCATTCTCCGGGCGGGCTCCCCGACTTCAACTACTA
Organism: Nicotiana noctiflora; assembly: GCA_032618575.1. Classification (NCBI taxonomy): domain Eukaryota; kingdom Viridiplantae; phylum Streptophyta; class Magnoliopsida; order Solanales; family Solanaceae; genus Nicotiana; species Nicotiana noctiflora. The sequence continues at coordinate 11,935 of JASVEL010007766.1, forward strand.
CTTCAAAATTAAATCGCCACTCCATTCTCCGGGCGGGCTCCCCGACTTCAACTACTACTCAAAATTAAATCGCCACTCCATTCTCCAGGCGGGCTCCCTGACTTCAACTACTACTTCAAAATTAAATCGCCACTCCATTCTCCAGGCGGGCTTCCTGACTTCAACTACTACTTCAAAATTAAATCGCCACTCCATTCTCCGGGCGGGCTTCCTGACTTCAACTACTACTTCAAAATTAAATCGCCACTCCATTCTCCAGGCGGGCTCCCCGACTTCAACTACTACTTCAAAATTAAATCGCCACTCCATTCTCCAGGCGGGCTCCCTGACTTCAACTACTACTTCAAAATTAAATCGCCACTCCATTCTCCAGGCGGGCTCCCTGACTTCAACTACTACTTCAAAATTAAATCGCCACTCCATTCTCCAGGCGGGCTCCCTGACTTCAACTACTACTTCAAAATTAAATCGCCACTCCATTCTCCAGGCGGGCTCCCTGACTTCAACTACTACTTCAAAATTAAATCGCCACTCCATTCTCCAGGCGGGCTCCCTGACTTCAACTACTACTTCAAAATTAAATCGCCACTCCATTCTCCAGGCGGGCTCCCTGACTTCAACTACTACTTCAAAATTAAATCGCCACTCCATTCTCCAGGCGGGCTCCCTGACTTCAACTACTACTTCAAAATTAAATCGCCACTCCATTCTCCAGGCGGGCTTCCTGACTTCAACTACTACTTCAAAATTAAATCGCCACTCCATTCTCCGGGCGGGCTTCCTGACTTCAACTACTACTTCAAAATTAAATCGCCACTCCGTTCTCCAGGCGGGCTCCCTGACTTCAACTACTACTTCAAAATTAAATCGCCACTCCATTCTCCAGGCGGGCTCCCTGACTTCAACTACTACTTCAAAATTAAATCGCCACTCCATTCTCCAGGCGGGCTTCCTGACTTCAACTACTACTTCAAAATTAAATCGCCACTCCATTCTCCAGGCGGGCTCCCCGACTTCAACTACTACTTCAAAATTAAATCGCCACTCCATTCTCCAGGCGGGCTCCCTGACTTCAACTACTACTTCAAAATTAAATCGCCACTCCATTCTCCAGGCGGGCTCCCTGACTTCAACTACTACTTTAAAATTAAATCGCCACTCCATTCTTCAGGCGGGCTCCCTGACTTCAACTATAACTCACTGATTTTCATCCTATCTTGATTACCTTCCTTTGCCTCTTGTACCCTATCCTTGTTCCTGCGTTACCTCTCGGACCACCTTCACTTCCGAGTTATCCTGTCTTGGAATTGCTTTCCCCTAGGTCGTGTTACTCTTCTTCTGGCAGCTGGGGATATTTTCGGAACTGTTTACTCGCCTGCTGGGGGTGATGCTGCTGAGGAAGTATTCTTTGTTTCCTTCACCCCTCATTCTCTTCCTTCTTCCCCTACCTCTTCTGGGACTCACGCTTTTGTTTCCTTGATCAAATTATAGGATGTAATACTGCTGGGGGAATCTCGAAGCCATTTTTCTTTTCCGATAACTGCTGGGGATGATACCGGGCTTCAAAGATCGCTCCGTCTTGTGTTGCTTTCTACACTTATCCTCTGAGTCTTGCTTTCCAGAAAATTTTCGCAACTGGAGAAAATTTTCTGCCCCAGTGTGGTAAACTTCTCGACGGTATGCTTTCCTGCCGTCGGACCCTCTTTTCCTGCTTTAAATCAAAGAAAAATTGTTAGTTTCAAAAGGCCGCGAGTGGTCGTGCCACTCTTGTTAAGGCCATTCTTTTTCAGCTGCTTGGCCTCTCTCGAACTTTGAGGACGACGTTGATGCTTGCTTGGAAAGATGCTTTTTCCACGAACGACCTCTCATCTTTCCTTTTATTCCACTCTTTGGTTTGGCCCGACTCTTTTTAGCCGGTGATCTGTTGCGTGAAATCATCTTTCGGACATGCCACATGTGTCCATCATACTCCATAATTCTTGCGAACCTTCCACTCGGCCTGTCATCCCAATCTTACTATCGTAACGACTTCTGTCTTATTGCCTTGTTCCATGCCTATTCACTTTCAATATACTGCTTTGGGAGACTTGGTAGTAAGCTTTGAAAAATCCATTTTCGAAAATGAAAGAAAAGAAAAGAATACTGACCGCAAATGACAAAAGAAGAAAAACTTTTCTGAACTCAAAAAATAGGAAAACTTATCTGAATGTGTGCCTGATCCTATGTTATGCCGCGCCTTTGAGATTAAACTACCCAGTCTATTCGTGTCAATCACTTTCTGATACCGCGTCCTGCTAGGGGTAAACGGATGTCCTAACCTTGTCTCATGCAGACATCTTGTAATTATTTTATCCTGCCACCTCATAGTGCCCTTCAAAGGGTTTTCACTAGTGAGATTCTCTCATTTCTCTCTATCTCCCGTCGCCTTAAGGTGCCCGTAAAAGGTTTTCACCGTGAGACTCTCTCATTTTACTTCTCTCAACTTCCTTCGCCTTAAGGTGCCCGCGAGGGTTTTCACCGTTAAGACTCTCTCATTTTACTTTTCTCAACTTCCTTCGCCTTAAGGTGCCCGCGAGGGTTTTCACCGTTAAGACTCTCTCATTTGTGCTTTCTTTCCTTGCGGCGGGGTATCACCCCTGAGATTCTCTCTAGAGCGTTATCCCCTTTCGGCTTGTGCATCCTGAATTCAATCGAGGGTCGGGACGTCACTCTTGGCTTTCATTCACATGACTTGGCACTTCTCAAATACTGATCGAGAGGTCTTTCTGGTTCTTGATATGGTTTCTGCGCGTGAGGCCGAAGAAAGGGGTTTAGCCTCAACGGTTAGCTTGTTACAACTTTCGGAATCCACACTATCTTTCCAATGAAAACAATGACTTCTGCCCCAGTTTTGTTGCTTGGGGGATTTTTTGATTTTTATTTTATTATGACCGAGCCGTGTGGCGCCTACGTATCCTTCTTGAGGAATCAGGTCGAACGTAGTTCACTTTTTCTTGTATTACTTTTTGTTTCTTTTCTATTTTGTTACACATCTTCCTTGGTGATTCCGAAAGAGGGTATATGAAAGAATAATTAAGGCTCAAATGGGGAAACAAAGGTTAAAGTGTTTGGGTAGTAGAAAAATTGCCTCTGTCATTCCATTCTCCGAAAAATGCCAAGTACACCCAAACGAAACCAAACGTTGACAAATGCATTAAAGAATTACACATAATATCTCTTAACTGCATCAGAATTAATAGCCATATCGGTGCATCTTCCCTCGACATCCGTCAGACATAGAGCGCCGTTGGATAATACTCTAGTCACCACAAAAGGTCCCCGCCAATTTGGAGCGAACTTGCCTTTCGCTTCGGCCTGATGGGGTAGAACTCTCTTCAGCACATGCCGTCCCACTTCAAATCTCCTGGGACGTACCTTCTTGTTATATGCTCTCGCCATTCTCTTTTGATACAATTGGCCGTGACATACTGCTGTCAATCTCTTTTCATCGATCAAGCTCAGTTGCTCTAATCGGGTTTTGACCCACTCATCATCGTCAATCTCAGCTTCAGCGACAATTCGGAGGGATGGAATCTCAACTTCTGCGGGTATTACTGCTTCAATCCCGTATACCAACAAGTAAGGAGTTGCACCTACCGAAGTCCGGACGGTAGTGCGATAACCCAACAGCGCAAATGGTAACTTTTCATGCCACTGCCTAGACCCTTCTATCATCTTCCTCAATATCTTCTTTATGTTCTTGTTTGCTGCCTCGACCGCACCGTTTGCTTTTGGGCGATACGGTGTGGAATTTCGGTGTGTAATCTTGAACCGTTGACATACCTCTTTCATCAATCCACTGTTAAGATTTGCACCGTTATCTGTAATGATCATCTTTGGAATTCCAAACCTACAAATGATGTGGGAGTGTACGAAGTCCACTACCGCTTTCTTGGTCACTGATTTGAATGTTTTGGCCTCCACCCACTTGGTAAAATAATCAATCGTTACCAGAATGAACCTGTGACCATTGGAAGCCGCAGGCTCAATAGGTCCAATAACATCCATACCCCATGCGACAAACGGCCATGGTGCCGACATTGTATGCAATTCAGTCGGCGGAGAATGAATCAAATCTCCGTGTATCTGACACTGATGGCATCTTCGCACGAAACTTATACAATCCCGCTCCATAGTGAGCCAATAGTATCCTGCTCGAAGAATCTTCTTTGCCAATACGTATCCGCTCATGTGTGGTCCGCAAACTCCCGAGTGTATATCCGTCATCACTGTTGTGGCTTGACTTGCATCTATACATCTCAACAGTCCCAAATCTGGGGTTCTTTTGTACAGCACCCCTCCACTAAGGAAAAATCCGTTCGCCAAACGCCGAATAGCTCGCTTTTGATCTCCAGTTGCTTGCCCTGGGCATACTCCTAACCTGAGGTATTCCTTGACATCATGAAACCAGGGCTCACCATCCACCTCTTCCTCTATCACATTACAATACGCATGTTGATCCCGGATCTGGATATGTAATGGATCGACACGAACCTTGTCCGGGTGATGTAGCATTGACGCTAAAGTAGCCAACGCGTCGGCAACCTCATTATGCATCCTTGGGATGTGCCTAAATTCTACCGATCGAAAGCGTTTGGTCAAATCATGTAAACACTGACGATATGGGATAAGCTTTAAGTCTCTGGTTTCCCATTCTCCCTGAATCTGATGTACTAGAAGGTCCGAGTCCCCCAAGACCAAGACGTCCTGTACATCCATGTCCACTGCTAATCGCAACCCCAAGATACATGCCTCGTACTCAGCCATGTTATTGGTACAGTGAAAACGCAGTTGAGCAGTAACAGGATAATGATGTCCTGTTTCAGATATGAGCACGGCCCCTACTCCGACTCCTTTTGCGTTTGCCGCTCCATCGAAGAAAAGCTTCCACCCTGGATCCTTGGTCAGTTCTAACCCCTCAATTTGCAACACCTCTTCATCTGGAAAATACGTCCTCAAAGGTTCGTATTCGTCGTCAACAGAATTTTCAGCTAAGTGATCGGCCAGGGCTTGAGCTTTCATAGCCGTCCTTGTCACATATATGATGTCGAACTCCGTAAGTAATATTTGCCATTTTGCTAACCTCCCTGTAGGCATGGGTTTCCGGAAAATATACTTCAACGGATCCAACCGCGAAATGAGGTACGTGGTGTAAGAAGACAAGTAGTGTTTCAGCTTTTGGGCTACCCAAGTTAGGGCGCAACATGTCTTTTCCAGATGAGTGTACTTGACCTCGTGGACCGTGAACTTCTTACTGAGGTAGTAAATGGCCCGTTCCTTCCTGCCGGTAAGATCATGCTGCCCCAGTACGCAGCCAAACGAATTCTCCAAGACCGTCAGATAAAGAATCAGGGGTCTACCTGGCTCAGGCGGAACTAGTACGGGTGGATTTGACAGATACCCTTTGATCCGGTCAAACGCTTCTTGACATTCTGCCGTCCATTCTATCGCAGCGTCTTTCTTCAATAGGCGGAATATGGGTTCACAAGTTGCCGTAAGCTGGGCAATAAACCTACTGATGTAATTCAACCTTCCCAACAGACTCATTACCTCCTGTTTTATTCTTCGGCGGGGGTAACTCCTGAATGGACTTGATTTTGGATGGGTCCAACTCAATGCCCCGTCGGCTGACGATGAATCCTAGCAGCTTTCCTGATGGAACTCCGAATGCACATTTGGCCGGATTAAGCTTGATGTCGTACCTTCGAAGTCTTTGAAAGAACTTCCTGAGGTCAGCGACATGGTCCTCTTGACGTCTGGATTTCACGATCACATCATCCACGTACACTTCGATTTCCTTGTGTATCATGTCATGGAATACCGTAGTCATCGCCCTCATATAGGTTGCCCCTGCATTCTTCAAACCGAATGGCATCACTCGGTAGCAATAAGTCCCCCACGGTGTGATAAAAGCCGTCTTTTCTGCGTCCTCTTCATCCATCAAAATCTGATGATATCCCGCATAACAGTCCACAAAGGATCCAATTTCGCGTCCGGCGCAATTATCAATCAGGATATGGATATTGGGAAGTGGGAAATTATCCTTAGGACTTGCCTTGTTGAGATTGCGATAGTCCACACATACCCTGATCTTTCCGTCTTTCTTTGGCACCGGTACTACGTTAGCCAACCATTCAGGGTATCGAGTGACACGAATGACTTTCGCCTGCAACTGCCTGGTTACCTCCTCCTTAATCTTCACACTCATCTCCGTCTTGAATTTCCGCAGCTTTTGCTTGACGGGAGGATATGCCGGATCAGTGGGTAATCTATGAACCACTAGATTAGTGCTGAGTCCTGGCATGTCGTCGTACGACCACGCGAAAATATCTTTAAACTCCATGAGTGTTTTGATCAGTTCTTCTCTCAGATTGGGTTCAATATGGACACTTATCCGGGTTTCTTTGACGTCATCAGCATTCCCTAGATTAACAGCCTCAGTATCATTTAAATTCGGTTTGGGCTTTTCCTCGAAGTGACTTAATTCTTCACCGATTTCTTCTACGGCTTCATCATCGCCGTACTCCGACTCACTCTCGTCACTTCTTATTTCATGTGTTATTATTTCCAAACCCGATTGACTTTCTAGACTGGGTTGATTAATCTTTAAGCACGCCATATCATTAAGATCAGTTGCAAGAAGGCTGTTCAGAAAAGTAAAAAGAAGAAAAGATAAACAAAATTAGACGCGAAGGAACCACATTTCATTAATGGGAATTGTACAAAGGGAAAACAAACCGCAAACTTAAATCAAAAATGAACAAAACAACGGGATTTTACTCCGGGGACAAACCCCCAATACAAAATTTCGAAAGAAAAACAATCCAAGACAAACTACCAAGACTCCTTCCGGACAGGGAGAGGAGTAGCCTTCCAGTTATTCAGTTTTGCCTTTGGTCCCACAAATTGTATCTCGGCATGACCGGATCCTTCACCATCTTCGAGCATACATACATCTGTGAATAGGTTTTCGAACTTCCTGAAGAACTCTTCGTCTGGCCTGGTCGTAGGACCGGGAATCTTTGTCGTCGGGTGTCCTCTTACTCCAGACCTGACGAAAGATTGGGAGAGGCGTGGAACGGGCTTCGGGAGCACCCATGTCTTCTGCTTACTCCTCTTGGCTCGCCGGATGTCCTCTGATGTTGGCTGGAATCCCAAGCCGAAGGTTCCCAAGTTCTCGACCACTGATACCGGTTGTATAATTCCTTGCAGAGATGCACCTAGCCCTTTACCGGGTACGAAACCATGTCGCAACATTTCATGCGCCACCATGACATCCGCGGTAATTGTTCTGTCGCCGGGAATACATTCCCCTTCCGGAACTCGGTGGGCGGACACCACATCGCAGACTTGATATACCCACGGCCCGACATCTTCTTCTGTTTCAACGAAGGGAATGATGGTGCCTGATTGTGGATCGTTTTCTCCATGGACGACGATCTCCTGCTGGTCCCATTCAAATTTGACGAGCTGGTGTAAGCTGGATGGAACTGCTCTTGCGGCATGAATCCATGGTCGCCCTATTAGGAGGTTATATGACACCACCATGTCCAGCACTTGGAATTCCATGGTGAACTCCACTGGCCCAATTGTCAAGACTAGCACTATGTCACCAACCGACGCTTTACCTCCTCCGTCAAACCCTCGAACACATACCCTGTTCTCGCGTACCCTGCCGATGTCTACCTTCAATTTGCCCAGTGTAGAGAGAGGACAAATGTTGGCACTGGACCCATTATCTACCAAGACTTTGGTAACCACCGCCTCTTCACACTTCACCGTAAGATATAAAGCCCTGTTGTGCTCAGTGCCTTCCTCAGGCAACTCGTCATCGGTGAAGGTGATCCGATTTGCTTCGAAGATCCTATTGGTGATCTTCTCCAAATGGCTCACCGAGATTTTATCCGGTACATGTGCCTCATTCAGGACTTTCATCAATGCTTGCCGATGTTCTTCAGAATGTATCAGCAAGGATAGCAATGATATTTGCGCCGGAGTCTTCTTTAACTGCTCTAAGACAGAGTAGTCATGCAGCTTCATCTTTTTCAAGAATTCTTCCGCCTCTTCATCGGTGACCGGCTTTTTCAATACTGCCGGAGTGGTCTTCCTCAATTCCGCAGGGGCAAAACATCTCCCCGAGCGGGTCAACCCTTGGGCTTCACAAACTTCCTCTTTCACTTCCTTTCCTTTGTAGGTCGTTGTAATCCGAGCATAATTCCATGGAACGGCCCGGCTATCAGTTATTGGCAACTGTGTTGCTGGCTGGATGATGAAAGGATCCATTCGAACGCCTGCTACTGTCAAGATGGGCTTGATTGCTGCCCCTGGTACAACTATCTTGGCCGGCTTCACCGGTACTTCGTTCACACTTTCCTTTCCTGCTTCCGATTCTCCTGGTATGTCTTTCTTGCAACTGGGCGACTCATCACAGCTTGGCCCTTTTCTCGTTCCTGCCCCGCTAGACTTAATCATCATTACGGTCTGAGAGGCTTTCTCCTTTCCTTCCTCCGCCCGTACCAACTCGATCATATTGGTCTCATGATGAGTCGGAAGCGGGTTTTGGTTGATGTTGGGCTCTGTTGGAGTCTGGACCTCGATCCTGCGGGTGTCAATAAGCTCCTGGATGGCCGTCTTCAGCCTCCAACACTTTTCTGTATCATGTCCCGGACATCCCGAGCAGTAGGCACAATTTACTGAATGGTCCAGGTTCTTCGGGAGGGGGTTTGGTAGCTTAGCTTCAACCGGATTTAGCAACCCTACTTGCTTCAACCGGTGGAACGGACTGGTGTAAGACTCTCCTAAGGGAGTGAAAGTCTTTGGCCTCGGCGCCCTGTCGCCTCTGAATGCCTGGTTCGGACGGAAACTCGCGCCCGAGGGGTTTCTGTAAGCTCTTGGGGGTGGATGATTGTTCTGGGGGTTTGGTGCCCGCCACGGTGCATGAGCGGGAGGTGCAGAATATGACTGTGCATGGTGGACAGTAAAATGAGGATCAGGTGTGGGATAGTAATGTTGCGGGTGGTTATATGGGTTGTGGGAGTAACTTTGGTGGTGAGGTTGGGGTGGGCTATATTGGGGTGCGGGGCCTCTATTTCTGAACCATGCCCCGGACTCGACGGCCGCAACTTCCTCTCTCCTCTTCTTCCCCAGTACTCCTCCAGTACCGCTTTGGATAGCCTGAGTGGTGGCTTTCAGTGCTGAGTAGCTCACGATCTTGTTGGCCTTCAAACCCTCCTCGATCATACCCCCCATTTTTATCACCTCAGTGAATGATTTGCCTACGGACGTTACCAGATGTCCGAAGTAGGTGGGCTCTAATGTCTGCAAGAAGTAGTCCACCATCTCGCTCTCTCTCATCGGTGGATCCACCCTGGCCGCCTGTTCCCTCCATCGGAAACCAAATTCCCTGAAGCTTTCAGCGGGCTTCTTCTCTATTTTTAGCAATGATAGGCGGTCGGGGATTATCTCAAGATTGTATTGGAACTGGCCGATAAAAGCTTGAGCCAGATCATCCCACGTAAACCATCTACTGGGATCCTGTCTAGTGTACCACTCCAACGCCGATCCTCCCAGACTCTGGCCGAAGTAGGCTATCAGAAGCTCGTCCCGTCCTCCGGCCCCTCTCATTTTACTGCAAAACCCCCGCAGGTGGGCCACTGGGTCACCATGCCCCTCGTATAAGTCGAATTTGGGCATTTTAAATCCTGCTGGCAACTGGACGTCCGGAAATGGACACAGATCCTTATAGGCGACGCTGACCTGGTTGCCTAAACCGTGCATGTTCTTGAAGGACTGCTCCAGGCTTTTAACTTTTCTGACAACTTCCTCGTGTTCCGAACTTGGGAAGTGTTTTTCCGGTTCTGCCGGATTATCCCAGTGGGGTGTATGTGATTGTGGTTCAGGAGCCCTGAAAGTAGGCTCTGGAGGATAGTAAGAGTTGTCATGGATCTGAACATATGGCTCGCTGGCCGGCCTTTGCAGAGGAGCAGGTGGAGGTGCTACAAAAACGGGGGTGACTGGAGGAGGATTTGGTTTGGCTGGTGGAATGTGGGTGACATATGGATTTTCCCCCCGAAAGTATGGATAGCTCGGGGCGCTTGTTGAAGGATCGACGGGCGGATGTTCCAGAGCTGAGGCGAGAGTAGGGCGGTTTGGTGAAGACTGTTCCCTGGCCCGGGCCAAGTGCATCTCTGTTATCTGTTGTTTTAACCGGTCTACTTCTTCCTTCATGATTTGTAGCTCGGACTTTTCTTCTTCGAGACTCTTGCCAGAACTCGACATGCTTACTGTAACTGGTCCTTTGGATCTAGTACGGTAGTGATGGCTGGCCAGTATATTCTGTCAAACCAACTGCTAAACTTTCTGGAATACGCAACAAACTTGTTAGTTCACCGAGTTTGACGGATATGTTATAGCACGTTGGATGCAATGCACCTAACCAAATAACCCTTTCTACGTGTACTCTTTAACATGCGTCATTCCGGCCCTTTTTTTTTTTTTTTTTTTTTTTTTTTTTTTTCCGACTATCTTTGCAAGCCTTATTATTATTTAACCTTTGGATTCTTTTTCTTTCTTTTTAGTGGTGGTCGAATCTTATGTGGATTGCCTACGTATCACGACCCCGCGTGAATCAGACCGAGCGTAGTTCTGGTAACAAGATTGTGGCAAAATTCAGTAACTTTTATATCAAATAACACCGTGTAGTTACAAAACACGTCTTACAACAATCAACAAAACAAAAGAAAATGCTTGGCTTGGGAAAGTAAAGATAAAAGTGCCAACTAGCTTGACTCAACATTTCAAAATACATTTTCAATCAAAAATCTAATGCCCTAAAACTCCTGGGGGCCCGCGAGGCATCATTCGGCCTTGCCGCGGGCCTTGGTGTGAGGTCCTTGTGCAATTCCCTCAACTCTTCCATGATCCGATGAACATAACCCATAATTGAAGCGAAAAGGTCGGCGCGGGGCATTCGTTCACAAGCTAGGCACTTCATGGTGACATAGTGCCCGATTTCTCCAATTCTATACTTGATCATGTCCCTTTCTCCGAGTAGCCGCTCTATTTGTTGGTTTTTCGCCCCCAATCTTCGAGCATTGTTGGTGACTTGATCTAGGAGCCTATCCACTTGTCCTTGCAGTCGGGCCATCAAATTGTGGCGGCAGCGGTCGAGGTCTGCTCTGGCATCTTGGGCTTGCTTGAAAACCCGCTCCCTAAGGACAACATTTGCTTCCCTCAGGCTAGTGATGATATCAGTGTAATCTTCTTCCACCCGCTTTAGATGAAGTGCATGTTGATGTGCCTCCTTTTTCCAGCTGGCACGGACCCTCGTTATTTGGGCTTTTGACTCGTCCAATTCTCTTCGGATGTCGGTGACTTGGCTTCTCAAACCCCTTATCAATTTTTCGTCGGCCCGACTCCTCGACTGTCTGTCAGCATCTCTTTTCATTTGCTGGATTTGAGCTCTCAAGAAGTCATTTTCTTGTGCCAACTTCTTTTTGTCTCCTTCGTCGGTGGCGGCTTGCATGTTCTTCTCGAATTGGAGGTCCCGGACCTGCTGTTCTATCCTGCCAATCTTCGTCCTGTACCCCTCCTCCTTTGCTAACCAATCCCATTGTTCCCGTGAATCTTCCGTGAATTGTTGGACACGGGCTCTTTTAGAACATTTCCGACGAATCCTGAAATCTTTTCCCGAACCACACGTTGTACTTTGGGTCCACCTCTCCCTTAGATAGTTCCCGGACCATGGTTTTAGGCTCAAGGAATCGACATTCGTGCCACAGCCTTCTAACCTTCTCTTCGGGGAAGACAACTCCCGGGCTCAACTCAATGGCGTACTTCCTTAGGTCTTGATCGGTAGGAATAACCTGAAACCTCCCTAGTTGACGTAATACACGGTGAGGGACATATGGTTGAACACCGCGGATCCCCATCAGAAGGATATAACACTCCTCGGCTGCCATATATATTACTTCGGTATCGGGTAACCACCCGAATGCCCATTCAATCTGATCGGCTTCTATTGAGCTCAGTCGTGCAAGCCATGCCTCGACGCCTTCAGGGAATACAGCACCCATCATCCGTTCTTCGAAACCCCTGATACAGTTTTTCCCGGTCAACCCATGGTTCATGTATTGTGTTCGGTGATGGAGGTGTTCTTGCATCCATAGTTGAAGTAACAGATTGCAACCTTGGAAGAAATTGCCCCCTTATCGGCATACAGTCAAGGCTCGATAGATTTCGGACAAAACCAAAGGGACCACAGTGCTGGTAGCCTTTTTGATTGCAACATCGGCTATTCCTACCAGACTTATCTCTATTTTCTTATCTTCACGCGGACAAATCACAACCCCCAAGAATGTCGTTAGGAATGCTAGAATTCGTCTGGCCTCCCACTTGGTTCTATTCCCTGCGTGAGTCAGTCCGAGGTTTGACTCTTCAAAACCCCGAGGAGTGCCGTACCGTTGATATAAGAATTGGAGGTCGCAACACCCTTTCAGCAGATCATCATTTTTCACCTTCCGACTAATGCTCAGCAGATCCAGAAACCCATGTGGAGATACCGGTCTTGGTGAGAGTAGGTATTGCCCTCTTAATTTCCCATTAAGTCCTGCATAGCCCGCAATTTCCTCTAATGTGGGCGTCAATTCAAAGTCAACAAAACGGAACACATTGCGGGTCGGATCCCAGAAAGATACCAGTGCCTTGATGATGTCCTCCCTTGGCTCGATATTCAACAGATCAACCAAACCTCCCAAAATTCTCCCTATGACCTTTTTGCTACTGTCTTCCAAATCGTTCCACCATATACGGAGTTGCTGAGGGACCTCATTAAAGATTGAAAATGATTTATTCTGATTCGTGCTCATCCTGCACATTTATTAAGGTGATTTAAATAAGAAAACAACTTTGTTTTGCTAAATAATAAAAAATAAAAATAAAATAAAAAAAATCAGTTTTCAATCACGGCCTTTCAACGTCTCGGGGACGAAGGCTTTTAAGGCTGTGGGGTAAATCGATCGAAATCGAAATTGACCCAAAGGTGGCCGTTTATACGAAATTAGCCTTCCGGCGTCCCTTTCGGGAACGTTCGGCTATTTTTAAAAACAGCGTCACCGACTTATTTAGTACAAAAGTTAGTTTTTGATTTTTCGGCCATTTTTCAAAAGGTGAAGTTGGACCTGATGGAGGTTGCCTACGTATCTCACATCCAATGAGAATCAAACCCACGTAGTTCGGTTTTGACGAAACAAACGGCATTATTTATTTATTCGCTTTACTAAAGGAAAACAAATAAGCTATTTCTATCTTAAGAATAAAACACAAAAAAAAATTTCTTCTTTTTTTTTTTTTTTTTTTTTTTTTTTTAAGCCGGTCAGCATGCAAGTCTATAACGGATAAATGCGCAAGACAAACAGGATGCAGCAGGATAGTCTGTTCATTTCAGGTCACCTGTCCTAGACGGACCCAACCCCTGTGTTGAGTCCCCTAAGCCAAATGCGACATGATGCAAATAAACGTTTCCTACTAGGGATCCGGCATGAAGCTTTGTTATTCTAGGTTTAAAAACCTGGGTTTATCTGTTCTAGACTTGGCTTACCCGAGCGGACAGCTCGAGCCGAGGAGGAGGCAGCAATCCGGGAATACAGAAGCTTCACCGGTTTTGCAACTTATCCAAACCTCGTTCTAAAATGGGAATTAGACACTATACGGAAAAGAAGTCACACGAAGTGCACCCTTCTTCATGATTTAGAAGACTCAGAGAGGAGATTGGTTCCGGCACAATTTATATGTACAATTCACACAATATCAAAGCAGTAAAAACAACATTTTGCACATTGATGCCAACATGTAAAAAAAATCGGATAATAAAACATGCCAAATACAACAGTTATTCCGAGCTCGAATTCTAAAGATGTCCCCAGCAGAGTCGCCAGAGCTGTCACACCTCTTTTTTACGCACCCGCAAGGATGCAAAGAGTTTTTTCCAATTAAAGGACAATCGAGATGGGATTTATTTTAATTATTTCAGAGTCGCCACTTGGGAGATTTATGGTGTCCCAAGTCACCGGTTAAATCCCGAATCGAGGGAAAGAATGACTCTATTTAACAGTCCGCGAACCAGAAATCCGGATAAGGAATTCTATTAACCCGGGAGAAGGTATTAGGCATTCCCGAATTCCGTGGTTCTAGCACGGTCGCTCAACTGTCTTGTTTGGCCTATCCATCTGTTTTTTTTACAATTATGTACTTAGTGCAAGTTAGTACCCCTTTACCGCTTTTATTATTGGTTACGATTTACGAAAGAGAAAGTTGCTTAAAAATATGCTTTCGAATCGCGTCACATGAAATGCACCCGGATCCTCAACATACTCTTATTCAACATTTCGGGGTTTGGATTTGGGTCGCATGAAATGCACACCCGTATTTAAAAAGGTAACACTAAAATATATGCCCGGATCGACTACTTATTTACGTTGTTGAGAAAGGCGTGATATTCGTTAAGAAACGACGCATCTCGAAACCTAAGTATTTATATGTACATTTATGACGGCTATGTGATTAGTGTAACTATTGGGCGAGGCATACCTTTGATTCAAATCTAAAGCGAACTACATCTCACTGTATCTTACTTAAGAGTTGATTCCAAATTACTTAAAACTTACTACGAACCACATCGCATGAAATGCGCCTGTGGTTCATGACATGCTTTATTCATTCTTGCCCGAAATTGGGGTCGGGTCACATGAAATGCACCCCCGACTCTTTTAATCTAATTATGTCATTCCATTGAGTAATAACTCCCTAGCTAATCTTGCTTTTAGCGTAAGGTCTAACGTTATCAGATTCGGAGATTACACACACGAGCAGAGAAGATTGAATATAGATACAACAGACTAATTCGGGTTTACGCGCTTATCTAACGACAGTATATTTTTGGCCTAGCTACACTTTCCATAACCAAAACTAACAGTACAAGCTTAATTGGAGAATAACAGGATGTACTTAAACATAGGAACTTTAAGCGACTACATGTTTCAATGGACTTTATGCATAAGCTTCAAACTTCAATCTTTCGAACCAAGGAACTACATTAACAGAGGTGTGTACCTGGAATGCGGAAGAACAAGGAAGAGTGAGCAACGGCAATGCAGTAACAGGAGCGGGAACAGCAACAGTAAACCAATAATCAATAGACCAGCAACCAAATAGACCAACAGCCAACAAACTAATGAACCAACAGCATCAAATCAACCCAGCAGTATCAAATGAACACCAACACAGTAGCAGATGAACACCAACACAGCAGCACACACTCAAAACAGCAGCATACACTCAAAACAGTAGCACACACTCAAAACCAGCAACGATAATCAACCCAGGCAGCAACCAAATGGACCAACCAGCAATACAAATGAACAAAAGAACAACAAAAGAGTGGTGATGGTCGACAGTAGCAACACTGGACAAAAGAAGAACCAGCACTGGACCAAACAATGTGCCCAACAACAAAAACTAGCGGCAGCACTCAACTACACCAACAGCCAACACTAGGACACAGCAGCAATACTCAATCGACCAGCAGCAACATACACCCAACACAGCCAAAAATAAAGGCCCAGCACTACCAACAATACAAGAACAGCAACAAACCAGTGACCAAACTGGATCAAAACCACGAAACAGTCCAGACCAATGAAACAGTAGCTCCTTTTGTACCTTTGTATCTGTTTTTCTCCCTAGTTATGACTATGATTTTGCTCTCCAGGTGTTCTACTTGTCACACTCTATGTTTTTGCTCTCAAGGTACTGTTTTGCCCTACCAGATGCTCTCAAAATCAGTATGTATCTCTCAATGTATGAATATGCTACTGTTTTTGCTTCTCCGGGATGCTCTCAAGTCTGTCTCTATAATGTGTGTGTATGAATGCCTATCAATGTCTCTATGAATGTATGTCTATCAATGTATATCTCCAGGTATTTTGCTTATCACAGATGCTCTCAAGTCTGTCTCCTCTCAAGTGTATGTCTGTATATATCAATGTCTATATTGATGCTATATTTATAGCTCACAGCCTCTCCAGAACACCTGCCCCTAATTAACTAATCACCCTGCCCACTCCCAACTCTGCCAGACCCATCAAATGCCCTGCATTCCCCACTACCTACTGTCCAGTATGGACTCCAGCATTAAACAATAGGGCTGGGGGCAGGGCATCAGTGGGATACCCTGCTATGCTCAGTTCCACTAGCCTAGTATGGACATGTGATTAAACAATTAACTACAACCAATTACCCCCCTTTTATCTGAATGTAACAGTAGCCAACCCCTACTCTAGTGAATTGCATCAGGCAGATTCAAGGGATCGATGTTACGAACTAATTCATTGACGGCTTTAATCACATTGGACTCATGATTCGTTTTAACTACTAAAACAGAAGAATTGGCCAAATAAAGGGCCTCAAATGAGAAGAAACAGACCAAACGGGTATGGGAAATTAAAAACATGAGAAACTGAAATAATGAATGAAACAAACACACATATTCACACAAATCGACTTAAAACGACCAAAGAAGGAGTGAATACCTCAAAAGAAGACTGCCGACCAAACTTCGAACTAAAACTCGGACTTATTGAAGCCAAACGGGCTTTAATCAAGATGTTCTCGATTGAGAACACCTGGACTAAAGTCCCTTGGACTTCAATTTGTGGCTAACCCGGCTTGAATTGAATTTCTTCAAAATTAGGGTTCTTGGGCTCGGATTTGGGGCTTTTGCATTTTTGGTTAGATTCGAAGCAAACCAATGTCAATGGGAGTGTGGGGGAGGTGTGGGGAGACTGTGGTGTGAATTTGGGGTAATTTGGCATAGGTTCGAGTTTGACTCGAATCTTCAAATGAAGATTCGAGGAGCTCCGGCATGATTCGAGGTTAATGGAAGCTGGGATCGTGATGGGGGAGGTAAGGGGAAGGTTTTGGCGTTGGTTTGGGTTTGATTGGCCTACCGGAACCGCCGTGAGGCGATTTCCGGCAGGCGGAGGAGTGGTGGCGGACGGCGGCGTTACGCCTGGTCTCTGAGGACCTTTGGGAGACGAAGGGAGAGGGGGGGTCTGGCTTGGGGGGGGCGGGGTATGAAATGAGGAATATATACCATTTGAGAAGTTAAATCCTGATCGTTGGATCAAACTTGATCAACGATCAGGATCTTCTCACTTAAACCAAACGGGGTCGTTTGGTCAAGTCATAAGCTGGATGCATATTAGAATTAAAGGATTAATCTGGGCCGTTGGATAATAAAATCCAACGGTCCAGATCAAGTGTTACACAAGCTTAAGCTGGACGGGTATTTGGGCTGGATTAGAAAAAATTCATTTGGGCCTGGCTTTTAGACTGAATTTGGCCCAGATCGGATATTATATGCTATATTGTATGCATATGTGTATATATATATATATATATATGTATGTATACATATATATATATATACACACACATATGTATGTACCAACCTATAACACCGCTGTTTTTACTACAATTAACGCACACAATTACATATTACCCAAAAAAATGTAAATCACATGACTTCGATATCAAACACTGAAAATGCAAAGCCTAGCATATATTTTTGTATTTTTTAATTTAAATAAATAAACGTGCACACAAAAGATAAAATTAACACAAAATCACACAAATCATGCCCAACACGAAACTATTTTTATTTTGAATTTTCTGGGAGTACTTCTCGAGTAAGGCAAAAATCACGTGCTCACAGCCATATGTTAGGGCATGACAATTTATGTGAGCATATGCATACACATGCATGGATCGGACTGCACGCCACAGTGGTATATAGATCGGGTTGCGCGCCGCAGCAGGTGTGATATTGATATTGCGCTTGGGCTGTAGGAGCCCTTCCGGAGTCTGAACCCCCACAATGAGTGCGGGCGCCTTTACATGGATCGGGCTGTACGCCATTGCGTCATATGCATTGCATGGCATACATACATTGGTTTACTTGTACTACGTGGCATAACATTTAGCACTCATACACTATTGGCATACATGCATTATTTGCCTTATTGACCAGATCCCCTAGTGGAAACTGTTAAGGAGTGCTGAGCCCGAGGGGCTGATTTGAGTGCAGACCTGCACTGCTTGAGATTGTACCCATGTATTGGTATGTTATCATGAAAGAAAGAAGCTAAAAATGAGATTTCTAAATAATTTACTCACATATGCTGAAAGGGGATAAAATGATAGTGTGTTGAAGTTTAAAGGTAGTTCCGTATTGTGTAGCATGAGATAGTGCTTTGCGTGGTTTCCTTTCCTTCAGCATTATTTACTTTTATTACCGCTGAGTTGGAAGTACTCACACCCGACTCCCTGCACCTTGTGTGCAGATCTAGGTACATCACAGTAGAGCTGATTCTATGGCTGCTCGGGAGTGCATTTGGACAGTCGAGGTAGCTGCCAGCGTCCGCAGGACCCGACTCTCCAGTTTATCCTTATTTTGTTCTGTCTATGCCACACTTGTGCACAGTTGTATACACCATCACAGTTTATAAATTCTGGTAGAGGCTCATGACGTATGACTCATGATTCAGTGGGAGGTTTATACTGGTTTTGGGATATCTATCCCCGATGTACTAGACGTCTTTTCATTATATTATTGTTGTTTATGCCTACAAAGGGTAAAGTGAGAGCTGATAGCTCTGTGTTATGAATGGTTGGTCGGGCTAGCCTAGCAATATGTTGGGCGCCATCACTACCGGGTTTTGGGGTCGTGACAGATAATAGGTCTTCTTACTACAAGAACTTCATCGCCAACTTGGAAGGACCTCAAGCGAACCTTTTTGTTGAAAGCACGAGAAAGACGAGCTTGGTAACAGTCAAGACTTTGTTGAGCTTCTAGCCTTTTTTCATCAAGAGACACTAGTTCTTCAAGGTGCAGACGAACGTTTTCTTCTTCAGTAAGACCTTATTAGACAGCGAGTCACAAGGATGGTATTTGACACTTAAGAGGAAGAATTGCTTCGACTCCATAAATAAAAGAATAAGGAGTTGCTTCTGTCGGCGTGCCATGATTCGTCCGTAGGCCTACAAATTTTCTTCCATTCTGTCATGCCAGTCTCTTTTAGACTTGGAGACGACCTTCTTTAACAAGTTGCAAAGTGTCTTGTTAAATGCTTTGGCTAGTCCATTTGCAGCAACATAATACATTAACAAATTACGTTGCTTGAAGCCAAAAAGTTCACAAATCTTGGTCATCAATTTGTTATTGAATAGTTTGCCATTATCTGTTATTATATAACTAGGAATATCAAAATGATATATGATGTTCACTCAAATGAAGTTTGCAACATTCTCTTTCTTCACTTCCTTGAGAGTGATGGCGTCGGCCTATTTTGAGAAGTAATCAGTTGCATCCAAGATGTATAGATGTCGTCCAGAAGATTTTGGAAGTGGTCCAACAACATCTAATCCCAAGCATCAAATGGACAAGATGCGATAGTAGGGTGTAACATTTTAGGTTGTTGGTGTATAAAATTTGCGTGAAACTGTCAAGCCTTACATCTTCGAGCATAATCTAAGCAATCCTTCACCATTGTCGGCCAATAGTAACCCATCCTCTTAATGTGGAAGTGGAGTTTTATCCCAGATTGATGTGATCCACAAACTATAGAGTATGACTCTTGCACATATTGAGTTGTTTCATCTTCCCCTAAACAACACAAGAGAACTCCCTCAAATGATCTTCGATATAAAGTATCTTTGTAGTAAAGGAAGGGGCACCGACGAATTTCAGTCTTTCTTCTTGGATCTTCTGGAAGTATCCCCTAACATAAGTAGTCGATCATGGTTTGTTGCCAATCAACCTTCACAACTTCAGTGACGGCTACCAAATGCTCGAGCTTGCTTTCTTCATCCTCTTTCTCATCTTGCAGTACTATCCATTATTGACAGATAATTATTTGTGTCTAGCGGGGCAGAGTCAATGTCAAAGCTAAAGCAGTTAAGGCGTTGACTTTCTTATTTTCCTTCATTGGCATATGCTGAAGAGTTACATTACCAAGCCATCCAATCAAATTCTGCGCATAATCATGATAAGGACGCAATTCTGGCATTTTGACCTTGTAGCTACCTAGCAATTGATTGATCAGTAACTCAGAGTCTCCAAAAATATATAATTGGAGTTGTCTCATATCAATGGCCATATCAAGCCTAAGTATGAGTGCTCGATATTCTGAAACGTTGTTGGTGCAATGTTGTGGTAAGGTGAAGCAATATGGCAAGACTTCCCCTTGAGAAGTGACAAACACACCACAATCACCAGCTCCTTCGCGATGTGCATCACCATCAAAATACATTTTCCATAGTGGTTACACTTCGATGACCATCGCATCCTCATCAGGTAGTTTATCAGTCAACTCTTAGTCATCAAGGATTGGATGATCAGCCAAGAAATCTACCAAAGCTTATCCTTTCACAACTTTTTGTGGGATATACACAATCTCGAATTGTTGAAATTGGAGGTACCATCTTGTTAATCAAACATTGAGGATGGGTTTTGACATAACAAACCTGATCAGGTTCGCCCTTGAGATGAGATGGATGACATAAGCTTAAAAGTAGTGCTTTAGGTTTTGAATTACGAAAATCAATGCATACACAACTTTTCGATCGAAGAATACTTCAGATCATTTGAGGTCATCATCCTACTCAAGTAGTAGAGGGAATTCTCTTTACTTTCACCATTTTCTTAGAACAAAAGGGCTCCAACTAACCCTGTTTGGACTGCTATATATAAAATAAATAGCTTTCTTGGTATAGGGGGTGCCAGAACTGGAGGTCTCATCAAACAGAATTTGATACTTTGGAATGCGTTCCTACAAGCTCGGTCCCGTTCAAACGATACATCCTTCTTCATGAGATGGCTAAAAGTTTGGAACTTCCCTTCTAGATTTGAGATGAATCTTCTAAGGTACGCCAATTTTCCTTGTAGACTTTTCAGTCATGTATATTTTTAGGCTCGGGATTCTTCAAGATTGTATCAACTTTGGCTTGATCTATCTCAATCCCTCGATGTAGAATAATGAAGCCAAGTAATTTTCCAGAAGTAACTCCAAAGGCACATTTCAACGGGTTCATTCTAAGTTGATATATTTGGAGTCGTTTGAACATTATTCTTAAGTCTTGCAATTGGTCTACTCTCTTTCTTAATTTCACCATTAAATCATCCACATAGCATTCCACATTATTGTGGAGGATGTCATCAAAGATATTCTGCATTTGCCCTTTGATATGTGGTGCCGACATTCTTCAAGCCAAAAGGCATTACTTTGTAGCAATAAATGCCTTTAGGAGTGTGAAATACATTAAGCTCTTAATCATTCGGTGCCATACATATTTGATTGTAGCCAGATGATCCATCCATGAAAGACATCGCCTCGTATTCGGTAGTGGCATCAATCATAAGCTCCGGTATGGGGAGCAGGAATTCGTCCTTAGGGCATGCATTATTGAGGTCTCTAAAATCGAAAAAAACTTGAATTTGACCATTCTTCTTCTTCACGGGAACAATGTTTGAAATCCATGTAGGATATTTAACCTCCGAATTGAAACCAACTTCGATGAGTTTATTGACCTCGGCTTCGACTGATGTGATCAATTCTGGCCTGAAGCATCTTTGGTCTTGCTTAACAGGACGAGATCCTCGCAAGATTATGAACTGCTACTTTAGGATCTAAACTAGGCATCTCTTTGTAGATCCAAGCAAAGATATCTCTATATTCTTTGAGTAGCTCTACATAAGTGATTTCTTTATTTGTGGTTAGTTGGGCACTTATATCGGTGGGTCTGAAGTCTTCTTCAAACCCAAGGTTGACTTCTTTCAATGCATCAACTATCATTTTAACTCCTTCTTCTTGTTCTGAGGAGCGTCCTTGACATCTTCGTCTTCTTGGGTATCTCCATCATTAAAAGATATATGGCCACACCAAGAGGCATCTCCCAAATTTTCGTCGACCTTCCTTAAAAATGAAGTGTATTACTCCTCATTCACAATAATGTGATATAAAGATCCTACAGTTTATTCATATTTATCGTGGTCTTTAGTGTGGACCACTGTGCGAGTATTCTCTTTGAGTACCTCTCCACATGAAATCAAAAGTTCTGATTGTCGCCTCATTCCGAAAAGGATCAGGCTTTGACACTCTTTAGAGATACTTTGGAATCTAGATGGCAAAGGTCTCCTTATTTTTTCATATTTTATTTTGACTTGTTCTTCATCCTTTACAATGGCCCTAACCTCTCAAATACAGATCTTGTAGTTGGTTCTCCAAGTCGACCAAAGATATAAGGCCTTTTATTAGGATTAACGGGTTCATCTTCCATCGTGATATAGTTAATACTTGCTCTTCTAATGGAGATGTGAATTGGTACAGAATGTTTATAACCCATACCCTCACGTGGTTGCTTCACCACATGCTCCTTATCCTTCATCGTGTTTGTTATCATGGTAGCTTCAGGTAGGAGCTTTCCTAGGCATGGATGGTTCGTCGGGATTATATCCAGCCTTTGCGAACAACCTGTAAGAATTTGGATCAAAACCTTCATTTGTGCATTTTATGGGGAGTTGTTAGTAATTAAGTGTCATTTGCTTATAATAAGAATATAACAGTGATCTACATTTGTCAAATAAACAGTGTAATAATACATGGTATCACTAAGACAAAGTGTAAAAAAACATAGTATAATTGAAACTTATATGTTGTATAAATATAAGTTTGGTTAAAATATAATTTCTATAAAATGAAAATCATACATATACATATGCAAACAACATAAACTATAAGACCGACGAAATGTAAAATTTATTACCACCAAGCTCATCGTTCGGAGCTTCAGTCTCTTCAATATTGTTGTCGAAGTGATATGTTTCATTGTATCCACAATTCATATTTTCCTTGTCATGTAAACCATCAAAGTCACTACCGTCATACATGCCTCTTTTGTTGAGTCTCCCCCCTGCTAGTTTTGAAAAGATGACTTAAAACTTTTAAACCAAAACTATGAAAGAATTATTAAATAGTTTATTTGATAAATACCTCATAAGCACTGGAAATATCCATTTTCTTTGACAATGACTCAACAACGTTAACTAATTTGGAATTAGATTCCACAATGAACATATTTAGCATCTGAAGGTCCTTTTTAATCCAGTGAAACAAGCAATAATATTAAAAGTATAATTGAAAATAATAGTTTAATGGTTAAACAATTCAGATAGGCATACCGTCTGAAATTCTTCCTTTAATTCCTTTTGACTGTTGGATAGATGTTTAACCTCAGCTAACAAATCCATACAACCAGGTGCATCCCCTAAATTTGGTTTTATGTATACCTTAGGTGGAAGATGCGGAGGAGATTGGAAGTCATCGTCGCCAGGTTCATGTACAAGATCATACCTTATTGTTGCATTGTCTTCCAATTTATCGTCAAAAAACTCAAGGACAACCATACTTGATTTCTCAAGTGTAGTTGGGAAAATATTCCTCACCTTCAACTAAAAATTAATGTGGATTTACATTTTAACCAATATACAAATGTTTAATTTTTAACAACATGAAAGCAGTATAACTCAAAATTACCTTTTTGTCAGAAAGTAACTTTGTCGCTTCACTTGAAGTAGGATTACTGATCACTTTCCAGCTAAGTATGCGAGGAATTCTATGTTGAACAAACACAGCTATTTGATCCTTAGCTCGAGGACAACATTCATAAAACCATATTTGGAATGACAATGGAAGGCCATATAACCTAGAATTTTTTTTTGATCTCTTCCCTCGAAAAGCTTTTCTCAACGAGCTATATGTATCATTAAAAACCAATTTACCCCATGGGTAATTCTCGAATTCACCAGAATCAACCAATTCAAAATGACCAATTGAGACAGGACTATCAGGAAGTGACGAAAACAAAAAAGAATGTATGAAGTACAAAACAACAATTTTCACTGCATCATGATCAAATGACTATTTTTTTCCTTCTAAACAATCGATTATAGCTTGACTATTAAGCTTCTTAATTCCTTGAAAACAACGATCAATCAAGCCACTACTTTTTTTGTCATCATAGAGTTTATGGGCTACACCAGTACATTTAAGACCGGTAACGAGTGCAAACTCACCGATACCAAAACGTATTTTACTACCATTAAAGGACAACCAAAGTTCATCTCCATTATCATGAACAACCTCCCTCAACAATAGAGAGTGAATCAAACGGGGTTGCATACCTACTATTGGCAAGTCAAAGAAGTACCCAAAACAAGTTTCTCTGAACATTGCAAATTGTTTGGAATTTAGATGTTTATTCAATGTCTGAATAATGTAAATATTACCAGTGGCACCAATCTTTAATTTCTAATGATCTTGTGGTTTGAAATAAAAATTCCAAACCTGCATTCAATAATAATATAAAAATATTGATTTAATAAGCATATAAGTATTTCGTTTCTTAAGCGGATGTATATTATCTAAAGTGTATCATTTATGTGCATTCATATGAAATGTAGGTAAAGCTGTTATACCATCAAAATAATTTGATCATTCAGGGTGTAACTTATAAATGTTATAAAACACATATAGATTATACATGAAATAATCTATATTCTTATTTCTATGATGGTGACAGAGTATGTATATTTAAATTTACATTCAAGGTATAAACTTAGAATATATATAAAGAAATTAGAGTGTGCTGATAATAAAGTTACTACATAAATACTTTATACACTATGGCATATGCTCAGTTTTTAGTACTTGGAAAAGTTCTGAAAAATCCTGCTCAATTTATTTGATAGTGATTACTCTATATGGTTGTAAACGACATAGAACTTCAGCCAAATAACACGCATGCCAAAGTGCGAACCTACTAGAGATACGTTTGATAAATATAACAAATATAAAAAATATTTAATCAAATTGTAATACAAACGTACAATACCTTAAGATTCGGTGTTCGTTCTCTAGCCTCGTCAATCTTTATCCTTTTTTTTGTGCTTCGTAGAATCAGATAGTATATCCTCAAATACATCTTCTACATCTTCTTCCAATTTTTTCTCCTTAAACTTTCTTATCCTTTTATGCTTCTTTGTATCCAATACAACAACATTTTCTTTTGCAACTTGATTATAATTTTTTGGAGTAAAATTTGGCACACAATCCGCCCGCCTCTCAATATTTTTCTCAAATGAACACTCTGTTCGCAACCGCCTCTAGTTCGCAATTCTTGCAGGAGTATCTTGCAACAAATCAAAAGTAGGATGAGTAAGAGGTATGATATTTTCATTAGAGTCTTGATGTAGAATCAGAGTAGGTATCTCTAATAGCATTTACAGCCCATAAATTCATTTTTGAACAATGACCCAAATTGCTCATCGATTCTATCTTCAGTTATTATTTTAAATTAGCCATTGTTGCAGATTCTATGTAAAACAGTTGGAAAGCCTAATAGAAACAATACAAAAATAGATATACAACTCAAATATATATATATATATATATATATATATATCATTTCTGCGGACTGTGGATTTAATTGGAGTGATTGATTGAGCAAAAGGCACAAAATCTCGGTGATTTATATTATGGAACGATTGTTTCCAATATTAATGTCTAATTTTGAAGAAAAATTCCATGGATTGAGAGATTGAATGAAAGAAGAGGAGGTTTTATGAAGAGAGAGTGCATCAGATTTGCTTTAGGAAAGAGAGAGAATGTGAAATGTGGAAAGATACCCTAATTTGTGCCTTTTGTCATGTTAATTAACTATTTGGATATTTTTAAAATATGCTCTAAATGTAAAAAAAATCTTCTTTTTATGTAATAAATATAGATTACTAACATTCTTTTAAATATTTTTTTAAAAGTGACCTCCCACGTATATTTCTCATTTTTATAATTGTTAAACTAAGCGATTTTTTGTCATATGTTCAAATCTTGGTGGGTAGACTTACCTATACTGGGTAGGAGGTCGCAGGGTACCTGTGAAATTAGTCAAGGTACATGCTCGTGCTCGGACACCACGGTTATTAAAAGAAATAGCAATTACGTCCACTCTATGAAGAAGTAAATGATGGATAGAACATAAAGTCAATTACTCAAATGGTCACTCAACTTTTTCAAATTATCTCCTAAAATTGCTTTTCTTTCATTTGTAGCACCAAAATCACTGGACTATTCCTATTACACTCAGAAGGTCATTCAACTAGATTTTTAAAATTTTAGACTGCCAAAACCTAATTTACCCTCTAAATTATAAATATTTATCTTTTTTTTTTAACTTTTTAGTATTATGATTTTTCTTTTTTAATTTATATTATGGACTTGCCTATAGAATAAACAAATATTTTTTTTATAAATTTAAAAAATAAAAAAATATTTAAGCATCTATAATGTTGGAATAACAAAATAATGAACATGATAAAAAAATTAAATAGAATAATTTATTCGTAATAATAATTTTTGTATTAACAATAAAAGTTCAAAAAATTTATTTACACATTTCAGAATGAAAAAAATAAAAATTGTAAAATATATATTCTATACATGTAATATAAAAATAATTATTTAAATAAAAGTATTTTTATAATACATATAATATATTTTTAAAACTTATGCTCAATTATATGCCTTAAAATAAATCTATGTATTGATATTGTGTCATAGGTATAGGAAGCTAGAGTGAAGGTTACCAAATTTGAAAGTAGGTAAATTAGACGAGCAGCAGGCTGTTTACTTAAGTGATTCCTTTCGGTGTCGGTTCATCTAATTTTGCTGTTTTTCAGAATGATTTTTAGGCAGGTGAAAATGCTCAAGGCTACCTATGTATGTTAGTTATAAAAGGCTACCTATGTTAGGCTCAAGGGCATTAAACTATCTGCTGATAAAAATGACAAAAGTTTATTTCGTAAAATAGGTCTATATTCCTGTAACTTCTGTCAAATGAAGGACTATCATACAATTTGATTTTAAAATTTGGAGAAGGAAACGTGTGAATTGATTTAGACAGGTGAAAATGCTCACCGCTTAACCAACACCTTCTCCCAATGAACTTCCTTCCGTCATAACAGAAGGATACGCTTCAATATAAAGGATCAATTTAGCTATTTTTAGCTTAAACGAAAAGAAGTACAAAAAAAAAATAGTGCGCATTTACTCTATCTTTTTTTTTATTGTACTATTTGTATACGGTAGGAATCAGGGCTACCCGATTTTGTTATTCGATGAAAAAAGTGGTACCACATCAGAAGTTAGGATGTCGAGCTCGAGTCGATATCACTTACCAATGGCAGAAGAAAGCATGCGTCGAGATGATGCCAATATGATTCATGTCACGACCCTAGTTCACCAATTGTGAACATGTCGTGATGGCACCCAGTCCCCAAGACTAGGTAAGCCTAACACGTTGCGGAATATATAAGTTAGAAATACTTAAATAAGAAACAGCGGAAAAATAACATGAAAGATATGTAATCCGTGCCGCTTGGCACATACATCTATCACACAATGAATAAAACACTACCAAGATCCGGAACCCCACGGTAACACAGACTAAAAGGGAAATACAACTGTGGCTCTATGTGTGAAGAGTATCTAACAACGAAATGAAGAAAATGTCAACTAGTAATACTAGAATAGAAGGGAAGCCTCCGGATCCGCGGACGTAGCAGATCATACCTCGAGTCTCCTGAAAATACTCCTAGATCACCGGTAGTGCGTCTGATCAGATGGACCTGGATCTGCACAATAAAAGTGTGTAGAAGAGTAGCATGAGTACACCACGGCGGTACTCGGCAAGTGCCAAGCCTAACCTTGATGGAGTAGTGACGAGGAAGGTTAAGGCCCTACCGAGAATAATAGAAATAATGATAATAATATCGAACAGTGCAAGGTATGAGTAAATCTGAAATAGCAACATTATGATGATTACTGCAACTGTCTACAATTAAGCTAACAACAAATAACCAACTCAATTAAACAAATCCAGGATCTGTGGGAATTGAACCCACAGTCCCATTCTCAGTACCTCTGGGTCTCCGGGAATCGAACCCGCAGCCCATGTCTCAATAATATCTCAATAACTCAGGATCTCCGGGAATCGAACCCGCAGTCCCTACCAATAACTCAGGATCTCGGGAATCGAACCCACAACCCTGGGTCTCCGGGAATCGAACCCGCAGTCCACAAGCACAACCAATAAAGGAAATCCACAGAGAGAATAATTATGCTTAACTATAACTTCGCCGAAAAATAGTACCAATAATTAACAAGGAGTTCAAATAAGGCAATTGGGCAACTAAACAGTTAAGTGCTACCTAATCATGCTCTTCTAACCACTACCGGGTAAAAATATCAAATTAACAGCCAAGACAGAAATATCGCTCATCGAACATTTTAAATAAAGTACGTGTTCAACAACCAGCGCATGTACACGCCCGTCACCTCGCGTACAAGGCATTTAAACTATCACATAATATCCTAGGGGTGAAAATTCCCCCACACGAGGTTAGACAAGCCACTTACCTCAATTCCAGTACAAAACCGCTAAGAAATAACCCTCTTGCCGCGAATGTCGGCCTCCACAAGTGTAGTATCTGATAAAAATCAATAGAATCACATCAAAATAGGCCAATTGGGCATTACCCAATCAAATTAACTAAAAATACACCAAAACCCACAAGTTGCCAAAACCCGACTTTCGGTACGCTTATCGAAAATTCACGAAAATTATATATTCGGGTTCCTTATCTCAATACGAGTCCGTGCATATAAAATTTATCGAAATCGGACTCCGTTTTCCCATTCAAATCAAAGATTTTCTAACATTTAGGCCTAGGGCTCAAACCCACCTTTAATCTTCCAATTTCAAGTGAAATAATCATGGATTTCATGATAAACCAACGAATTAAGGTCAAGAGACTTACCCCCGATGATTTCCCGGTGATATCCCAGCGTTTCCCCTTCAATTCCCTCTCTTGGAGCTCAAAAATGGCGTTTTTGATTTATGGGTCGCGGCTGAAATGTTTCTGGACTTAAGTCACCGCCAGACATTTTTACTCTATGCGATCGCATGATCCCCTGTTGCGATCGCATAGAACAAATTTTGACCCTCGCCAAACTACTCTACGCGATCGCATAGACCTCAATGCGATCGCAATGCTTACCGAAATATAACTATGCGATCGCATGCCCTGCTCCGCGATCGCATAGAACAAAAGCTGGACCTG